>CM067168.1:44052581-44118204 GCA_034093135.1 Erigeron breviscapus
TCATCATCATCATCATCATCATCATCATCATCATCATCATCATCATCATCATCATCATCATCATCATCATCATCATCATCATCATCATCATCATCATCATCATCATCATCATCATCATCATCATCATCATCATCATCATCATCATCATCATCATCATCATCATCATCATCATCATCATCATCATCATCATCATCATCATCATCATCATCATCATCATCATCATCATCATCATCATCATCATCATCATCATCATCATCATCATCATCATCATCATCATCATCATCACCATCATCATCATCATCATCATCATCATCATCATCATCATCATCATCATCATCATCATCATCATCATCATCATCATCACAAACAACACACACAACCATGTTCACAAACCGTCAGACTCCATCACGATTGTCATCTCCGATGGCTTTGTTGAGCACCACATAGGCACATACCATATATAAAAAAATTATACGAACCCCCATATTCATCTTTCTGGCGGCTTTTCATAACGATCTAACACACACACACACATAACAAACAGTCAGCGATGGTGACTGGTATTCCGGCAGCATCAATAGTGGCGGGTGTTACTCCAAGAAGCAGCGACGGCGGTTCTACTGTTACTCCGGTAAGTAGCAGCAAGGGTGGCTACTCTTATTTCGATAAACAACAGCGATGATGATTTTTAATCCCATAAGCAACAAGTCTACGTGGTGGTTGTTTTTCCGGTAAGCTACTGTTGGAGCATGGCAATTATTAGCTTTTAAATAGCAGGGTTACTTTTCATTTCTGGGAGTTGATATCTTTTAATATTATCCTGGTTCTTTGTTTGGAGAGGGGCAGTGTCTCCAAACAAAGAACCAGGGTAATATTAAAAGATATCAACTCCCAGAAATGAAAAGTAACCCTGCTATTTAAAAGCTAACAATTGCCATGCTAACAGTCACCCCTCACTTTTCTGGTTTCTTGCCATTAAATTGCTCTTCCCATTTAATTTTCTGTCCAGTAACATTGATTAAGTTTGACCCAACCCAAATTGAGAAAAACCCAGTTGTGGGATTGTATCAGCCCCCTCACCACATTTGCATGTGGCATGATTTAAACCCATGATCTCCTAGAAAGAAACCACAAAATGGAAAACTCCCTAACCACTGGGCTATCACCCCAATGGCTTTAGAAAGAGACTTTATTAGGTAAGACTTTCAATTATAATCTTCAAAGCATATGACCCATTGCATCTGGTCAATTTGTAAAAGATGATGTTTTGAGATTGAGCTAGATCGTGCTGTTAAGGACTGATAATTTTGATGGATTGGCGTTGGAGGATAAATAGTTGTTAAGTTGTCTGTGGACAACGAATACACGTTGGAACGCCCGGAACAAGTGAAGACTCTGAAGATAGACAAAGACTTCTAAATGCTAATGTCAAAAAGGGGAACCTATTGGTGCATTTTTGTATGAGAGGAGCATTCCAGATAACTATTTTGAGATGAGTCACTTGTAATAGTTTTACGTCAAATATTATTTCTAAAGTATTTTTGTTTTTGTTCCGGGCGAAACTAGCAGATTAGGTAGTTTCGTAAAAATCAGGTGTCTGTGTTAGATTCGTACAAAACTAAGGTCATGCCCATATACGCCAGTTAGTTTCGTCAGTGTATGAATTTATGAAACTAAAGAGATAAAAATGAAATACCGTAGATTAACAGTAAAGTAGCATAACGAACACATGATGCAGTGATTTACTGAATAACTAGAAATATCAGAATAGCACTACTTGGCATACCTTGAACTTGTTGATAGACAATTAGAAACGTTCAGGCAAGATATTGCCAAGCTTCCTCAACCTTTAAAGAACAAATGAAAACAATAAGCTTTCAAGAAAACAGATTAAAAGCCGCTAGACATTGTATTTTTAGTTCATAGACCCTCCTCAACCTTTTTATTCAAAAAGTTAGATTATAATTCAAGTTATGTTAGTCTGTAATTATATTTGACACTTATTTATTAATCAAAAGAAACTTGCAAAAAGATATATATATCAAGTGTTTTGATTGTAGTACCCAAGTGTATAAAACCTCCTTACTCAAATGGTGAGGCGTGGTAAAAGGGTAATTGGATCCCATGTATCATTTGGTACCCATTAATCCCCCAACCAGGCTAGTGTCCAGGTGAATCTCAACCACTTAATAATCCCCTGATTATCTCAAGTTTGCCTTTGGCAAAACTCAAACCCAATATCTCTCCTGGAAAGTGGCGGCTGGTAGAAATAGATTTAAATGAATGTATCAAAGGTTTAAATATTACAGTAGACTAGTATCATTACCCGTACGTTGCAACTGAGACTGAAGTATATTAAAGTCAACGGGCTTAGATCAATCAAAGGGATGCGAAAAATAGTACAAAAAAGGTGGAAAGCCAAAAATTAACCAAATGCTCAGATAAATGACAAGTATGACTCACGTGTCGATGACAACCGGTAAACTAAAAACTACTATGAATTGCTTGAATTTTGAAAATGTATTTTATTGAATAAATAAAAAAAGGTTCTTTTTAAGATTAAACTTAAACTAAGAAAAGTAAATGACAAATAAATAAAACAATTAAACAACTAACAATATCAAGTTCAAACTTCAAAGACAAAGCCTTTGTCTAGGCATAATCCACTCATTTAACAACGCCTATAGTTGATTTAAATATAACAATACAAAATGGTTTGATCACTTTTGACTAGAGGACAATGACTTATTTATCCAATTCAATTGCTTATATGGTCATCTAAGACGATGACTTAGACACTAAATCACCAAAATAATAAAAATAAGTATTGCAGTCACAAGTATTTCCCATTTCCACTATTTCATATGTAACATGACTCAAGAAGATTGAAATGAATCATGGGGTGGTTTTCTTTTTCATGACCCAAACCAATCCTAACAAGTTATAAAAACATTTTGACATTCATCTTTTAGTATTAAAACAAATTAATTAGTGATAAAGAATCTAGTTTAACTAGTTTAAAGGTCAAGGGTAATATATGGATTAACGGCCACTAACTTAATGGTGGTCAATCATATAAACAACCAACCACCAATGAACTTAATCTCATCTAATCGGTCAATTGCTATATCAAATCCACCATATTATCTCAATCCTTTGACCAGCTAAAATTTGATACCAAAAACCAATAATCCCCAAATCAAAATTAACCAACAATCAAATAAACAAGCCACTATTAAATGAGTTTCAAACCATTGCCTAGACAAACACCCAAACAAACTACTTACACATAATCAAAAGAGTTAAGTTTACAAACTAAATGAAAATGAAAAGAGTTTAGTTTACAACTCAACCTTAATTAACTAAAAGAATTGATGGTGGATGGTGGACTCCTTCCTCTACAAGACTTTTCTCATATATTAGTGGTCATCAACAAATGATAGAGGGTATTGTGTAGTGAAAAAATGTTGATGATGAAAATAGTGGATGGAATAAGGTGGTGATGAGTGGATGAATATACAAGGTTGTTTAGGTTATAGAGAGGTTGTATACTTGTATGCGATATATTGAACTGTATGATATATGTTATGAAGTGCCTCTTTTTTTTTGGGCAAAGGAATACAATTTGGTAAAGAATGGACTATTGGGCTTTTGTGAGTATTTCGGTTTGTATGGCCTTATTTCACACAAAAAGAATATGACCATTAACTTTGTTTTCAGTCCAGGCTCCGAGTAAAACTAGAAACAAAATTCTAACCATAAAACATAAATCAAATATATAGCAAATGAAGCTAGCTCACTGGCAGATGCATCTCTGGTTTTTCTCACAGGTCTTGGGTTCGACTCTTAGGAGTGACAAGTTTGTGGGTTTTTTCCCTAAATCACATGTAACGGCTTATGGTCTACATCTCGTAGTCTAGACTACGTGCATGGCTTCACCATTATACGGTGAGGTGTTCGCTGATGTCGAATACTGACTAACTATTAAAAAAAAATCAAATATTTAAGGAGTTTAATAAATTAGAAAAAAATCGAGCCACTTTCAACAATTTGCTCTTTTTGTACAATAACTAGAATAAGCCCATTCACATGTAAATAATGGGTCAAATCTCATTTTAATATATTCTACATATCATATCATATATTAATATAATACTGACACAATTTATCAAAATTTAGCTTAAAACAGTTCAATGTCTACATTTACATAATTCTTTCCCATTGATAGTTCAAGAAACAGAATGAAAATGGAAACAAGAACGTAAAATTGTGACTTTATGTATCTTGAAGCATTCCATTGTTATTTCAAACAACCATCTTATAGTTCTGTTAATAAAAAATTACCATTTCTAATGTTTTCAGCGGTGAGTTATATCTAGTTCCACTTATGCTTAGGTGATCTCATTCATATTTATCTTCTCATCTAGTAATCAAAATCCACGGTAACAATCTCAACTTTTCATAGAGCATACAAAATAAAAACGTTTAAGTAGAGAACTATCGGAATTTTGTCATCCCTCACATTGTGATATACAAATTAGTTTAGGGAGGGAGAAACATTGCTAGTTAGCTCAAACTCTTTTAGCTACATTGAATTGCAAAAGAACATGTAATTAACCACTTTCCATCTTAAAAAGTTCCTCTAATTTTATTAGGTTTTGTATAGTTTATTAGTTTGTGTTAGTTTGGTGGTTGGAATGATCGAATTTGCATTGTGTGGTTGGAATTTAATCATTACTGGAAAAGCCTACAAAGACTAATGGTGCTAGCAACGTCATCATTAATATGTTGGTTGTGGGTTAAAGGTTGTTTAGGTTATAGAGAGGTTGTATACTTGTATGCGATATATTGAACTGTATGATATATGTTATGAAGTGCCTCTTTTTTTTTGGGCAAAGGAATACAATTTGGTAAAGAATGGACTATTGGGCTTTTGTGAGTATTTCGGTTTGTATGGCCTTATTTCACACAAAAAGAATATGACCATTAACTTTGTTTTCAGTCCAGGCTCCGAGTAAAACTAGAAACAAAATTCTAACCATAAAACATAAATCAAATATATAGCAAATGAAGCTAGCTCACTGGCAGATGCATCTCTGGTTTTTCTCACAGGTCTTGGGTTCGACTCTTAGGAGTGACAAGTTTGTGGGTTTTTTCCCTAAATCACATGTAACGGCTTATGGTCTACATCTCGTAGTCTAGAGTACGTGCATGGCTTCACCATTATACGGTGAGGTGTTCGCTGATGTCGAATACTGACTAACTATTAAAAAAAAATCAAATATTTAAGGAGTTTAATAAATTAGAAAAAAATCGAGCCACTTTCAACAATTTGCTCTTTTTGTACAATAACTAGAATAAGCCCATTCACATGTAAATAATGGGTCAAATCTCATTTTAATATATTCTACATATCATATCATATATTAATATAATACTGACACAATTTATCAAAATTTAGCTTAAAACAGTTCAATGTCTACATTTACATAATTCTTTCCCATTGATAGTTCAAGAAACAGAATGAAAATGGAAACAAGAACGTAAAATTGTGACTTTATGTATCTTGAAGCATTCCATTGTTATTTCAAACAACCATCTTATAGTTCTGTTAATAAAAAATTACCATTTCTAATGTTTTCAGCGGTGAGTTATATCTAGTTCCACTTATGCTTAGGTGATCTCATTCATATTTATCTTCTCATCTAGTAATCAAAATCCACGGTAACAATCTCAACTTTTCATAGAGCATACAAAATAAAAACGTTTAAGTAGAGAACTATCGGAATTTTGTCATCCCTCACATTGTGATATACAAATTAGTTTAGGGAGGGAGAAACATTGCTAGTTAGCTCAAACTCTTTTAGCTACATTGAATTGCAAAAGAACATGTAATTAACCACTTTCCATCTTAAAAAGTTCCTCTAATTTTATTAGGTTTTGTATAGTTTATTAGTTTGTGTTAGTTTGGTGGTTGGAATGATCGAATTTGCATTGTGTGGTTGGAATTTAATCATTACTGGAAAAGCCTACAAAGACTAATGGTGCTAGCAACGTCATCATTAATATGTTGGTTGTGGGTTAAATTTAACGTTTGGAGGGTTACATTTGATATTTGCAGTGTATGGTTGATGTTTACCATGTGTGGTTGAAATTAAATTATCACTTGAAAAGCCTGCAAAGACTAGTGGTGCCAGCAACGTCCTCATTAATGTATTGGTTGTGAGTTAAATTTAATGTTTGCGGGGTTACATTTAATGTTTGCAGTGTGTGGTTGGAATTAAATTATCACTGTAAAGCCTGCAAAGACTAGTGGTGCTGGCAACGTCCTCATTAATGTGTTGGTTATGGGTTAAATTTAATATTTTCAGGGTTACATTTAATGTTTGGTTATGGGTTAAATTTAATATTTTCAGGGTTACATTTAATGTTTGCAGTATGTAGTTGGAAAAAGCTGCAAAGACTAGTGGTGTGAGCAACGGTGTCATTCATGAATTGGTTGTGTGTGTAACATCCGTAAATTTTGACCCGTTGACTTTATGTGTAATATGACTAACAATACAAGTTAATGAAGTATTTGGGTCGTTTTATGAATTAAATGACAATGTGTTATATTCGGGTCGATAATATGTTTTGATCGGTGTTTAAATGTATAACGACGTGTATTTTGGCTTGAGAAGGAAACGGGTCGGCCCGTGGGTCATCCACGACCCACCAGCCCTTTATGACCCATCTCCTTTCCCTTATCTCATTCTCTACCACACAACTCTTTCTTTCTTCTATCTTTCTCTCTAAGTAAAAGCAAGACCATCCAACCCATCTCATATCTCTCATTCTCTTGCATCCATTTGGTGTTTTGGGTTTAGATTAACTCAAGAATCATTGTCATCTTCATCTCATTATCGTCTAAGCAAAGGATTTCATTTCTTAGTTCAAGGTTTTACCCATTTTGCCATAAATCGGGTTCTATCTCGGAAAGGAAGTTTTGGTAAGTTTAATTCATCCCATTTGCATCTATTTATGTTTGTTTATGCATTTCTAGCCTTTTCAAGAAGTTACAGGTCTTAGAACGACTTAAAACGAGATTCGGGTCAATTTAGGGTTTAACTAGGGTTTGATCGATTTGGAGAAATTGATGATGTTACGGATGGAAATACGGGTTTGGGCAGGTGTATTTAGGTGTTAGAAGGTCAAATGTATCATCAAAACGAGTCCTTTAACCTTAGATATCGATTTAGGGTTTTGGGTTCTTGAAATAGGGTTTTGGTTCATGATTTTCTGCATAAAATGTTCTTGGTCGTGTTGCTGCCCAGTAAGGGGCGTAACCTACGCCAGTGTAGGGCGTAGCTTACGCCAGTTGTACTTTTCAGATTTTCTTGTTTGACCTAAAATGACTTTCTGGACCTTTTTACGCGTCGAGCCTTGATCTAATTCACTTCTTATCTTATGTAACAATGAATAAGAGTCTTAGAAGTCATTAACGTTGAGAAGCACTTTGGAAACCTAATTTGGGTTTTGTACTTGATATCGATTTAGGGTTTTGGGTTCTTGAAATAGGGTTTTGGTTCATGATTTTCTGCATAAAATGTTCTTGGTCGTGTTGCTGCCCAGTAAGGGGCGTAACCTACGCTCCATAGGGGCGTAGGCTACGCTGGGTGTATTTTCTATGGGCGTAGGTTACGGCCCTTTGGGGCGTAGCTTACGCCGAATGCCCCATCTTACGCCAAAACCTCCTGTTTACGCCACTCAAGACGCCAAAAGAATTGCACTTTAGAGAGCACCGTACCTTACGCCCCCTTTACCCTAAAATTTTACAAAGGGCGTAACCTACGCCAGTGTAGGGCGTAGCTTACGCCAGTTGTACTTTTCAGATTTTCTTGTTTGACCTAAAATGACTTTCTGGACCTTTTTACGCGTCGAGCCTTGATCTAATTCACTTCTTATCTTATGTAACAATGAATAAGAGTCTTAGAAGTCATTCATCGTTGAGAAGCACTTTGGAAACCTAATTTGGGTTTTGCCGAGTACTTGATAACTTCGTATATGTGTTTATGTATGTTGATGTGAATGTATATGATCGATATTTAGGTGTTAGAAGGTCAAATGTATCATCAAAACGAGTCCTTTAACCTTAGATATCGATTTAGGGTTTTGGGTTCTTGAAATAGGGTTTTGGTTCATGATTTTCTGCATAAAATGTTCTTGGTCGTGTTGCTGCCCAGTAATGGGCGTAACCTACGCCAGTGTAGGGCGTAGCTTACGCCAGTTGTACTTTTCAGATTTTCTTGTTTGACCTAAAATGACTTTCTGGACCTTTTTACGCGTCGAGCCTTGATCTAATTCACTTCTTATCTTATGTAACAATGAATAAGAGTCTTAGAAGTCATTCATCGTTGAGAAGCACTTTGGAAACCTAATTTGGGTTTTGCCGAGTACTTGATAACTTCGTATATGTGTTTATGTATGTTGATGTGAATGTATATGATCGATATTTAGGTGTTAGAAGGTCAAATGTATCATCAAAACGAGTCCTTTAACCTTAGATATCGATTTAGGGTTTTGGGTTCTTGAAATAGGGTTTTGGTTCATGATTTTCTGCATAAAATGTTCTTGGTCGTGTTGCTGCCCAGTAATGGGCGTAACCTACGATGTTGTTGTCCATATTTAATATGAAACTTGCATTATTAGGATATGATAAATAAACTAAATACGAATGTAAAAATTATTTGGGAAAAACGTATTTCTATGCCTTAGTATAATATACGATATTAAATATTTAGATTATACTCGAGTGTCGGCAGCCAGCTAATAATGGTACTAATGGGACAAAAACCGACACAACCTTTATGAAAAGGTGAACACCCGTGATTTGTTTTGGTTGTTTATTGATAATGAACTCAATCAATTAACTAGAAATATTGTACGGTTAAAAATAAATACTGATAAAATAATTAGGCATTATAGGTATGTAAATTAAGGGGTATATTATACTACTAAATATCCTAAATATCTAACTAATGTCGACATTTTTCCAGCCATGAATTGGCTGCAAATTGGAAACCTCCTTTGTTGACAAAATGAACATGCATGGAACCTACATGATACATACATGCATGCATTCTATCCTAACATATCTATCTATCTAATTATCTATTTATAGAACATCATTCCTTTCCTTATTTTCTGCATTCTCAACACTAAAAACAACACACACAACAAGCAAAATTCAAGTTCTTGACAATCATTAAGCCTTAGTTGAACTTGAGGAAGAAAAATACCAAAACAATTTCAATCCCGTTTTTACATACCACAGCCCAGAAAACATCCGATCCCCGGAGATCAAACCGTTGAATCATCTTGATTCTTTGACAGTAGCTTCCTAACATATATTCCAACGTTTTACACCGTTGAATTTGTCTAAAGAGGTCCAGAAGTCGAGTTACAAGGCTAGAACAGAGGGTTGGGAATTTCAGTGATTGTTAGCTTTAAGTCACCTTTGATCATTCCTTAAATCATCCTTTTGATTAAGTGCATATATAAGGTAATAATTCTTGATCTCTTAATCATAATTTACAAGTATTTTAATGGTGTCAAGTTATAGATTATGGCTTGGGTTGGGTTATTCAATTGAAAGAGTTACTAAAGAAAACGATTTTTGCCGATTACTAGTTGTACAATTAACTCTTTATATTTCAATAATCAAGATGAGTATATATATATATATGATGTTAATATTAATTAATTTTGTATAAAGAGAGGTCTGGATTTATATATAAAATATATATATAATCTATATATATATATATATATATATATATATATATATATATATATATATATATATATATATATATATATATATATATATATATATATATATATATATATATATATATATATATATATATATATATATATATATATATATATATATATATATATATATATATATATATATATATATATATATATATATATATATATATATATATATATATATATATATATATATATATATATATATATATATATATATATATATATATATATATATATATATATATATATATATATATATATATATATATATATATATATATATATATATATATATATATATATATATATATATATATATATATATATATATATATATATATATATATATATATATATATATATATATATATATATATATATATATATATATATATATATATATATATATATATATATATATATATATATATATATATATATATATATATATATATATATATATATATATATATATATATATATATATATATATATATATATATATATATATATATATATATATATATATATATATATATATATATATATATATATATATATATATATATATATATATATATATATATATATATATATATATATATATATATATATATATATATATATATATATATATATATATATATATATATATATATATATATATATATATATATATATATATATATATATATATATATATATATATATATATATATATATATATATATATATATATATATATATATATATATATATATATATATATATATATATATATATATATATATATATATATATATATATATATATATATATATATATATATATATATATATATATATATATATATATATATATATATATATATATATATATATATATATATATATATATATATATATATATATATATATATATATATATATATATATATATATATATATATATATATATATATATATATATATATATATATATATATATATATATATATATATATATATATATATATATATATATATATATATATATATATATATATATATATATATATATATATATATATATATATATATATATATATATATATATATATATATATATATATATATATATATATATATATATATATATATATATATATATATATATATATATATATATATATATATATATATATATATATATATATATATATATATATATATATATATATATATATATATATATATATATATATATATATATATATATATATATATATATATATATATATATATATATATATATATATATATATATATATATATATATATATATATATATATATATATATATATATATATATATATATATATATATATATATATATATATATATATATATATATATATATATATATATATATATATATATATATATATATATATATATATATATATATATATATATATATATATATATATATATATATATATATATATATATATATATATATATATATATATATATATATATATATATATATATATATATATATATATATATATATATATATATATATATGTTGATAATGATGGGTTGAATTGATATCATTGGTACTTGTTGGCATATTTGTTTAATTATTGTATTTGAAGAAATGATTGTTGTGTGAACATATGCCTAACACAAAGAGCTTACAGTAAGTATTGTTATTGCTCTATGTTATTGTACCAGTACTTGATATATCATCATAATTGATGTTATTATTTGATACCTACGAACTCACCAACCTTGTGTTGACACTTGCTAGTACACTTTTCAGGTAATCAGGGTAATTTCAGAAATCAGGAATAATTGGATGCTAGAGATAAGGCGACTTATTATTCATGTGGTCTCTGACCCATATGCCCCCTTGTTTGGGGAGGAACTTATGAAATTATGTAAAATATTGTTTTGTGATTTGTATGTAAACCTTATGAGGTTACCTTGGTTTGAACTATTGTATGTTTAATATGTTTGACAATAAACCATTTAGCGTTGCTCTATGTAATTTCCATGCTCATATGTGCTATTTTTGACATCCCATGATTCCGCCATTGTTGGGGTGTTACAGAATGGTATCAGAGCCGTGGTTATAGAGATTTAGGTGGATTGACCTAGACTATAACCTAAGAAAAACTTCATATAGCATGCATGATAGGAAATTATGTGCAATGTGAAACGTATGTGAACCCCTTTAAAGTGTACACTGGTGATGTTCGTAGAATGAAAAGAATGTGAAATGATGAAGTTGAGTATGTATGATTAATTTGAGATTTACGTGTGTGTTTAGGAAATGGTGAGAACGAGAAGAACATCAGTTAACGACGAGAGTCAAGAAGGCCAAGGAGGCCGAGGAGGTCAAGGTGGCCGCGGTAGTGGTCGAGGTGGTGGTCGAGGTGGTCGTGGAGAGGGTCTCGGTAATGCTATAACCGAACCTATGATCAATCAACCTCAGAACCAAATGAATCAAGAAATGATTGCCATGATCACCCAAGTGGTTAATACTGTTTTGGCACAGAGAACTACAAATGTTGAGCCTGTAATTGCAGCTGCTAATGTTGTACAAACTAATGCTGAAGATGAACAGGGTGGAGGTGAGTATTACGAAAATGTTGACGAAGGAATTAGGGTTGGAAATGTACCGAGAAGGCCAAGAAACGGTGCACGAAATGGGTGTACTTATAAAAACTTTAGAGATTGTGGTGTTCAAGATTATGATGGCAGAGGTGGAGCAGTCAAGTTCGTTCAATGGCTAGAAAAGATGGAAGCAGTGATCGGCATCAGTGAATGTACCCCGGAACAGAGGGTCAAATATGTAGCACACTCTTTTACTCTAGATGCTCTATCATGGTGGAATCAGCAGTGTGTAATAGGCAGGGAAATAGCCGAAGCAATGTCTTGGTATAATTTCAAGGAGGCAATGCGAAACAAGTTCTGTACAGCGGTGGAATTACAAAGGATGGAGCGAGAATTTCTGGATCATAAGATGGTAGGTGGTGATCATGCTACCTATACCACTCGTTTTCAGGAGTTGTCAAGACTAGTTCCACATCTAGTCTCACCAGATTCCAAATGTATCGAAAAATATCTTCGTGGGTTGGTTCCCCAAATTAAAGGAACCATGGCTGCTGTTCGACCACTCACTCTTGAACAAGCTGTTCAAAGGTCTGAAGCTATGACTGAAGAGTTGATACAAGATGGGACTCTTCCCAAAGTCAGTAACAAAAGGAAAGATGTTGCAGAATCGAGTGGTGTCAAGAAAGCTGGGAGATTTGATAATAAACGCCAACACAGGGGTAAAGTATTTGTGGCAACTGAGACTGGAAAGAAAGGATACACTGGACCACTTCCCTTATGTGCAAAGTGTAACCTTCATCATCCTACAACTATAAGATGTGGGGCTTGTTTTAAATGCAACCGAATGGGACATTTGGCTAGGGAGTGTAGAAGTAGACAGGGTGCCCCGTTCAATGTGGCCCCTCTGAATGCAATAAGGCCACAGGGCAATCGATCATGTTATCAGTGTGGTAGCACCGACCACCTCAGGAATACGTGTCCACAATGGATTGGGCAACAAGTTCAAGTAGCAGTACATCCGAACCAACTTCAAATCACAGGTCCAAATAACAATCGTGGGCAACAAGGACAGCAAGGGCAACAACCACGAGGAAAGGCTTTTGCAGTGAATGCAGTCGAGGCTCGTAATGACCCAAACGTGGTAGCAGGTACTTTTCTTCTCAACGATCAATATGCCACCATATTATTTGATTCTGGTGCCGATTATAGTCTTATCTCCACTAGTTTTATTCCATTGTTGAATGTCTCTTTGAGTCCTTTGAAGTACTTCTTTGAAATTGAAATGGTAAATGGTGGGTTAGCTAAGATTAGTCATGTGATTCATGATTGTACTTTAGTGTTAGATGGTCAGTTGTTCTTTATCGATCTTATGCCTTTCGAAATCGGTAGTTTTGACGTTATAGTGGGTATGGATTGGATGTCGGCGGTTGAAGCAGTAATTGATTGTAGTAATAGAGTAGTACGAATACCGTTGTCAAATGGTGAAGTGTTGAAAGTTCAAGGTGAACAATCGGAGTCTTCAGTTGGGAAAATTTGTAGTACCGTAGTAAAGAAGATCGAGATCGGGACGGTTCCCGTGGTTCGTGAATTTCCAGATGTGTTTCCAGATGATTTACCAGGTTTACCCCCGTCACGTCAACTCGATTTTCGTATCGATCTTATTCCAAATGCAATACCTGTAGCCAGAGCTCCATATCGATTAGCATTGTCAGAAATGCAAGAGTTAAAGACACAACTCCAAGAACTGCAAGAGTTAAAGACACAACTCCAAGAACTGCAAGAGAAGGGTTTTATCCGCCCAAGTCAGTCACCATGGGGAGCACCAATTTTATTCGTGAAAAAGAAGGATGGGTCTTTTCGTATGTGTATAGATTACCGGGAGCTGAACAAGTTGACAGTGAAGAACCGATATCCGCTCCCAAGAATTGATGACCTTTTCGATCAATTGCAAGGAGCTCGATTTTTCTCAAAAATTGACCTACGATCAGGTTATCATCAGCTACGTGTGCATGAAGATGACATTCCTAAAACGGCATTTCGAACGCGATATGGGCATTTCGAGTTTACAGTGATGCCTTTTGGGTTAACTAATGCACCGGCGGTGTTTATGGACTTGATGAATCGTGTCTGTGAGCCATATTTGGATAAGTTTGTCATTGTCTTCATCGATGACATCCTTATCTATTCTAAATCGAAAGAAGAACACTCAAATCATTTGAGAAGAGTTCTGGAGTTACTTAGAATGGAGAAGTTATATGCTAAATTCTCCAAATGTGAGTTTTGGTTGGAGGAAGTCCATTTCCTTGGACACGTGGTAAGCAAGGATGGCATTCATGTGGATCCAAGTAAAGTTGATTCAGTGAAGAACTGGAGAAGACCGGAGACGCCTACAGAGATTCGTCAATTTCTTGGATTGGCAGGTTACTATAGGAGGTTCATCGAGAATTTCTCAAAAATAGCTCAACCTCTTACTTTGTTGACTCAGAAAGAAAGGAGGTTTGACTGGGGGGAGAAACAAGAACAATCCTTTCAAACATTGAAAGACAAATTGTGTAATGCGCCGATACTAAGTCTCCCAGAAGGAGCTGACGACTTTGTGGTGTATTGTGACGCTTCGGGTCAAGGGTTGGGATGTGTACTAATGCAAAGGGGCAAAGTGATTGCCTATGCATCTAGACAACTAAAGGTTCATGAGAAGAACTATCCCACTCATGATTTGGAATTGGGAGCAGTGGTATTTGCTTTAAAGTGTTGGAGGCACTACTTGTATGGTACCAAAAGTGTGATTTATACTGATCACAAAAGTCTACAACATATATTCAATCAAAGTGAATTAAATATGAGACAACGGAGGTGGATAGAATTGTTTAGTGACTACGACTGTGTCATTCGCTACCATCCTGGTAAGGCGAATGTTGTTGCTGATGCTTTGAGTAGAAAAGAACGAGTGAAGCCAAGACGAGCTAGAGCCATGAGCCTCGTTGTGAAAAGAAGTATACGTGATATGATAATTGAGGCTCAAACAAATGCAACTTTACCGGAAAATTTCCTAGGGGAAGAACTTAATGGGTTGGAACAACAGTTTGATAGGAAAAATGATAATGGTTTGTATCTTGTTGATAGAATATGGATTCCTGTATTTGGTGGTCTACGATCACTAATAATGGATGAAGCACATAAATCGACCTATTCAGTGCATCCAGGATCAGACAAGATGTATTTTGATCTAAGAGATTTATATTGGTGGCCGGGAATGAAGAGAGACATAGCAAGGTATGTAAGCGAGTGTCTCACGTGTTTACAAGTGAAGGCTGAGCATAAAAAGCCTCCTGGATTACTAGTTCAACCAGAGATACCAGAATGGAAATGGGAAGAAATTGCATGGACTTCATCACAAAGTTACCTAGAACTAGTAGTGGCCATGATACCATTTGGGTAATTATTGATCGGTTGACTAAGTCAGCTCATTTCTTAGCCATCCGAGAGAACGACAGATCTGATACTTTGGCCCGTTTGTATATTAAAGAAGTGGTGTCTAAACATGGAGTGCCAATCTCCATTATCTCTGATAGAGATGGCCGTTTTAATTCTAACTTTTGGAGAGCCTTCCAGAAGGCTTTGGGTACTCGAATAGATATGAGTACGGCGTTTCATCCTCAGACTGATGGTCAAAGCGAAAGAACGATTCAAACGCTGGAAGATATGTTAAGAGCCTGCGCGATTGATTTTGGAGGAAATTGGGATGTACATCTCCCATTGGTTGAGTTTTCTTACAACAATAGTTATCACACGAGCATTCAGATGGCTCCTTTTCATGCACTTTATGGTCAAAAGTGTCGGTCGCCCTTGGCTTGGGCAGAAATCGGTGAGAGTCAACTTATTGGACCTGAAATCATTATTGAGACCACTAAGGTGATCTCTCAAATCAAGGAGAAGTTGAATAAGGCTCGTGATCGTCAGAAGAGTTATGCTGATGTAAGGCGTAGGCCTTTGGAGTTTAATGTGGGTGATTTCGTATTGCTGAAAGTTTCCCCTTGGAAGGGTGTGGTTCGTTTTGTGAAACGAGGAAAGCTAGGACCAAGGTACATTGGACCGTTTAAGATAACAGAGCGTATCGGTCGTGTAGCTTATCGATTGGAACTTCCCCAAGAGTTAAGTGGTGTACACGATGTGTTTCATGTGTCGAACTTGCGTAAGTGTTTGGTGGATCCAACACACCATGTGCCCATGGACGAGATTCAAATCGACAACACGTTAAAGTTCGTAGAAAAACCAGTAATAAGGTTCGTTGGCAATCACGGAGAGGACCCGAGTTTACTTGGGAACGCGAGGACCAAATGAAAGCTAAGTATCCTCACTTGTTTGAAAAATCACAAATAGATTAAATTTCGCGGACGAAATTCCTTTATCGGGGGAATAATGTAACATTTGCCATTTTGGTCCGTTACTTGTTATATATGATAATGGCAAACTTTTATGAATATATGAAAACTTTGAATATTTCGTGCATATATATATATATATATGAGTTGGGCTAATTACAATATTTAGATGGATTCAGATATTGTAAACGATTCGATGTGATTAGGCCCATGTTATGAGGCCATTGTTGTTGTCCATATTTAATATGAAACTTGCATTATTAGGATATGATAAATAAACTAAATACGAATGTAAAAATTATTTGGGAAAAACGTATTTCTATGCCTTAGTATAATATACGATATTAAATATTTAGATTATACTCGAGTGTCGGCAGCCAGCTAATAATGGTACTAATGGGACAAAAACCGACACAACCTTTATGAAAAGGTGAACACCCGTGATTTGTTTTGGTTGTTTATTGATAATGAACTCAATCAATTAACTAAAAATATTGTACGGTTAAAAATAAATACTGATAAAATAATTAGGCATTATAGGTATGTAAATTAAGGGGTATATTATACTACTAAATATCCTAAATATCTAACTAATGTCGACATTTTTCCAGCCATGAATTGGCTGCAAATTGGAAACCTCCTTTGTTGACAAAATGAACATGCATGGAACCTACATGATACATACATGCATGCATTCTATCCTAACATATCTATCTATCTAATTATCTATTTATAGAACATCATTCCTTTCCTTATTTTCTGCATTCTCAACACTAAAAACAACACACACAACAAGCAAAATTCAAGTTCTTGACAATCATTAAGCCTTAGTTGAACTTGAGGAAGAAAAATACCAAAACAATTTCAATCCCGTTTTTACATACCACAGCCCAGAAAACATCCGATCCCCGGAGATCAAACCGTTGAATCATCTTGATTCTTTGACAGTAGCTTCCTAACATATATTCCAACGTTTTACACCGTTGAATCATCTTGATTCTTTGACAGTAGCTTCCTAACATATATTCCAACGTTTTACACCGTTGAATTTGTCTAAAGAGGTCCAGAAGTCGAGTTACAAGGCTAGAACAGAGGGTTGGGAATTTCAGTGATTGTTAGCTTTAAGTCACCTTTGATCACTCCTTAAATCATCCTTTTGATTAAGTGCATATATAAGGTAATAATTCTTGATCTCTTAATCATAATTTACAAGTATTTTAATGGTGTCAAGTTATAGATTATGGCTTGGGTTGGGTTATTCAATTGAAAGAGTTACTAAAGAAAACGATTTTTGCCGATTACTAGTTGTACAATTAACTCTTTATATTTCAATAATCAAGATGAGTATATATATATGATGTTAATATTAATTAATTTTGTATAAAGAGAGGTCTGGATTTATGGTTAAATAAGTATTAATGAGTCTTGATAATATGTATAAATAAGGATTTTTATAATTAAAGATCAAAAATGAAGTAATAATAACCAAACTGGTTCTGAACAGAATTTGTATTCAGACTTGGAAGGGTTAAACCGAATAGATGAAAAATGATTGAGTTGTTGAGTGAAAAACAAAATATTTAGTGTTATGTGTCTATTTTATTTTGCCACTGGAATTACGTGAAAACATTAAGTAAAACTCAAGTTATGAACTTTTAAAGAAAACTGGTCGAAACTGATTTTTATGACTGAAAATTTAGTATTTTGTAAAAATCATATCTCATTCGTTTTACGTCGAAATCAATTGAATCTTAACTTTTTGGAAAGGTCTATGTGTAAACTAAATTCGATCAGAACAAAGTTTTGTTGTGTTCGACCTCCTTATATCCCAAAAATGTTGTTTTTCTGAAAGGGTCAGAATCTGGACGAAAACCGATAAACTGAATTTAGGTGACCTTTTGAACAAGTTAAAGATATTGGAAAATTCTGTAAAAATTCATGAATACTCTTAAGATATAGTATTAGATGTTATAAAAAGGTTATGTCTTGAAACACCTTGCATCTACACTAAGAAGCCTCTCAAATAGAGCAAAGATATCTAAAATATATTTGATGATCTTAGGTGGGAATAAGTCTGAACGTTGAATCACGTGTGAACTTATTAGTACGCCTACTTGTACTAGTACTTGGATTTGCTCTACTTTCAGGTGAGTTTCGTAGCTCCCTACTCAATTGAGATTCGGGCTGAAAAGTGTATTTATATATATATAGATAACTGCTTATGTGAATGTTTATGGGAATTGATCTCAGTACCTTGATTTGGTTATTGTGTTTGTTGTAATTGTTGATAATGATGTTGTTGATGATGTTGATATTGATGTGCGCACCCCGTTTTGGAGGGAACCTTGTGCGATATTTGATGATGTGCACACCCCGTTTTGGAGGGAACCTTGTGTGATATATGTTGATAATGATGGGTTGAATTGATATCATTGGTACTTGTTGGCATATTTGTTTAATTATTGTATTTGAAGAAATGATTGTTGTGTGAACATATGCCTAACACAAAGAGCTTACAGTAAGTATTGTTATTGCTCTATGTTATTGTACCAGTACTTGATATATCATCATAATTGATGTTATTATTTGATACCTACGAACTCACCAACCTTGTGTTGACACTTGCTAGTACACTTTTCAGGTAATCAGGGTAATTTCAGAAATCATGAATAATTGGATGCTAGAGATAAGGCGACTTATTATTCATGTGGTCTCTGACCCATATGCCCCCTTGTTTGGGGAGGAACTTATGAAATTATGTAAAATATTGTTTTGTGATTTGTATGTAAACCTTATGAGGTTACCTTGGTTTGAACTATTGTATGTTTAATATGTTTGACAATAAACCATTTAGCGTTGCTCTATGTAATTTCCATGCTCATATGTGCTATTTTTGACATCCCATGATTCCGCCATTGTTGGGGTGTTACATGTGATGGCAGGCGGGTATCCTTGCATAGGTGACTTGAGTTCACGCATAAGATAGGCATGTTGGCTTATTTATGCATTCGGCACTTGTATTGATACTTATATCATTTGTACACTCATATTACACACTTACTTGCCTTGTGTAATCTTGTTGTTGGACGTTATTGTGTTACTTAGAGGCTCGCTGTAAGTCATGTCTAGCCTCTACTCGTACATTGTGATTATTGATGATGGTTCCTTTTGGATCATTACTACGAACTATAACACCCGACATTTAAAAATATGGGTTTTTAAAAACTTTCACCTAACGGTGTCAAATTGCGGAAGAAAAGACTTTAAAAGTCAAAACCGATAAAAACTGTTCGGTTTCTACGTTTAGTTGGTGTTACATGCAATACCATCAAATAGTTTAAAATGAAAACCCAACGGTTGCCCTACACAAAACAACCGTTCAACAATACTACATAAATTCGACATCAAGTACGAAATGTAAATAAATGTCTAAAGAGATAATCGTCTATGGGTAGCTAAGGTCGTCTGCATGCATCTACCCACACCTCACTTATTCCTTCATCGTCTACCTTCAAGCTAAACCTGAGGGAACAACCACATTTAAGAAACAAGTGTTAGCTAACGAATTAGCTAAGTAAGATAACACTATATTATTAAAACAGTTGTCCAATTAAAGTAATCTTCATTATTAGACAAGTTTATTTAGGCACAACACACATCACACGTTCACACATAACTGCATATCAACTTCATATCAATTAGGATGAATCACCCTAAATGTGCCTATCCTTCATTTTATTCACACATTATCACACGTATCTTCGTTATCTGCATATAAGTGTGCCCTGCATCACACCCGACTAGATGGTCAACCAAAAGGCTACGCATCATACGTCGTTAAGGAATGACAAGCCAATCCCAGAGTAATCCGTATATGGAGGTTGGTCAAACCCCTCGTATTACTCGCCCTGCATTATAATGACCATGTTGCAAGGAGCCACCCAAGCAACAACTACGTCAACGTACTCGTCCGGCTAAGACCAGTACGGGTTTAGCTTAACACTTTCCCTGCATTATATTTACGAGCTCGGTTTCACACATATGGTTTAGGTAACACACATTCCTAGACATTCACACACTTTAACTTCATTACGTTTGGATCCTTAAACGTGCAAGTGACATGGCAACCTACTAAGTCTAGTGAGCTAGGTGTACAAGCCATGTAAGCTTGCATATATCACACATCAACTTCATTTCTACATTTCATGCATAATGAGATACTTCATAATACTACATAAATTCGACATCAAGTACGAAATGTAAATAAATGTCTAAAGAGATAATCGTCTATGGGTAGCTAAGGTCGTCTGCATGCATCTACCCACACCTCACTTATTCCTTCATCGTCTACCTTCAAGCTAAACCTGAGGGAACAACCACATTTAAGAAACAAGTGTTAGCTAACGAATTAGCTAAGTAAGATAACACTATATTATTAAAACAGTTGTCCAATTAAAGTAATCTTCATTATTAGACAAGTTTATTTAGGCACAACACACATCACACGTTCACACATAACTGCATATCAACTTCATATCAATTAGGATGAATCACCCTAAATGTGCCTATCCTTCATTTTATTCACACATTATCACACGTATCTTCGTTATCTGCATATAAGTGTGCCCTGCATCACACCCGACTAGATGGTCAACCAAAAGGCTACGCATCATACGTCGTTAAGGAATGACAAGCCAATCCCAGAGTAATCCGTATATGGAGGTTGGTCAAACCCCTCGTATTACTCGCCCTGCATTATAATGACCATGTTGCAAGGAGCCACCCAAGCAACAACTACGTCAACGTACTCGTCCGGCTAAGACCAGTACGGGTTTAGCTTAACACTTTCCCTGCATTATATTTACGAGCTCGGTTTCACACATATGGTTTAGGTAACACACATTCCTAGACATTCACACACTTTAACTTCATTACGTTTGGATCCTTAAACGTGCAAGTGACATGGCAACCTACTAAGTCTAGTGAGCTAGGTGTACAAGCCATGTAAGCTTGCATATATCACACATCAACTTCATTTCTACATTTCATGCATAATGAGATACTTCATAATACTACATAAATTCGACATCAAGTACGAAATGTAAATAAATGTCTAAAGAGATAATCGTCTATGGGTAGCTAAGGTCGTCTGCATGCATCTACCCACACCTCACTTATTCCTTCATCGTCTACCTTCAAGCTAAACCTGAGGGAACAACCACATTTAAGAAACAAGTGTTAGCTAACGAATTAGCTAAGTAAGATAACACTATATTATTAAAACAGTTGTCCAATTAAAGTAATCTTCATTATTAGACAAGTTTATTTAGGCACAACACACATCACACGTTCACACATAACTGCATATCAACTTCATATCAATTAGGATGAATCACCCTAAATGTGCCTATCCTTCATTTTATTCACACATTATCACACGTATCTTCGTTATCTGCATATAAGTGTGCCCTGCATCACACCCGACTAGATGGTCAACCAAAAGGCTACGCATCATACGTCGTTAAGGAATGACAAGCCAATCCCAGAGTAATCCGTATATGGAGGTTGGTCAAACCCCTCGTATTACTCGCCCTGCATTATAATGACCATGTTGCAAGGAGCCACCCAAGCAACAACTACGTCAACGTACTCGTCCGGCTAAGACCAGTACGGGTTTAGCTTAACACTTTCCCTGCATTATATTTACGAGCTCGGTTTCACACATATGGTTTAGGTAACACACATTCCTAGACATTCACACACTTTAACTTCATTACGTTTGGATCCTTAAACGTGCAAGTGACATGGCAACCTACTAAGTCTAGTGAGCTAGGTGTACAAGCCATGTAAGCTTGCATATATCACACATCAACTTCATTTCTACATTTCATGCATAATGAGATACTTCATAATACTACATAAACTACATCACACTGCATTACAAGACACTGCATAATACTTCATATCATAATACTACACTACATTAAGCAATACTTCATTTCACTACATTAGGGACTGCATATCAGGTCTCATGGTCAACTACATAACCCATAATACCTCCCGTGTAACTCCATATGCCCACATGCAATATAAAGATACCAAATGGAAGTATTTATGATTTGAAACCAGCTTTTCGTTGAATCCCCCAGCGTGTCAAAGTAGTGTATCTTACCTCGGCGTAGTTCACAACAATCAACAACTAGTCACTGTGTAAAGCAACTATGCTCATCTACCTATAATTAGGAAACGATCATTAGACAACTACATACTCACGTCATTAAGGTCAATAACTATACCCACACACCTTAAAGACTCACTTAAGATTCAGGTCTAATCTACGTGTCAAACGTCGTTACGGTTCAAAAGTTAACATTTACTGAAAACTGGTGAGTTGCGCCGCAACTCACACCTATCGTTGCGCCGCAATGCGCCCAATTGCGCCGCAACTTATCTTTCTGGAAACCAGTTGCGCCGCAACTTATCTTTCTGGAAACCAGTTGCGCCGCAACTGCCAGTTGCGCCACAACTGGCCCCGATTCTGCACTTTTACAAAAATCGTTTTTCAATCCATCACGACCCCATTCGACTCCAGGTCTCAATTACAGATCCAATACATCATAATCCTTCATATTTAGACCATTACAAAGCATTTCAATCATTAATTACACCATATATGGCTTTAATCCATCAAAACCACTATTAATCTTCATTAAACGATTCCCCCATAATCCAATAATTAATCCTAATGACTTATAATATCAAAAGGACCAGAAAACAATGATTCAATACCTGCTATACCTGTAGATGATAAAAGGGATGCAATATTCTTGACAAATCACACCCGAATCACACACAAAGGGACTTTTCGGCTTGCAATTTGATGGAGGATGCTATGGGACGGCTAGGGCTTGTTTAGGAGGAAGAAAATCTGCATAATGGCTCTCTAATGACAACCCCTAAGCCTCTAAACCCGTTTTTCACTTTGCCTCCATGTCAAAACTAGCCCCTAGGCTTCCTAATGCTTCATTATTGGTCACAAATTACTTTAATGACCATATACAACATTAATCCTTCATTGAATGTCACTACATAGACATTAATCTTCATATTACACACATTTATACTACATTAACATTTAGGCTTTCAAGCCTCACACATAACACACATTAACTACACATATGCATAAAATCTAAAATAGACTTAACGACACACTATGTTGACCTAACGACATTAGTCAACTGTTAAATAAAAAGTTTGGGATGTTACACGAACTCACCAACCTTGTGTTGACTATGCTTAGTACACTTTTCAGGTAATCAGGTTATCCCCGGACGTGAAGTTTAGTTGCTTGCTTGTTGTTAAACCCGAGCATTGGACCTTATGAATCAAGGATTCATCGACCTTCTCTTTTGCATTATACTTAGGATCGATTTGCCATCTTTTGGATGTTCTTTTGTAAACTTTGATGGTTATTTGCTCCTTATGTATTTTGGTACTTGTTTCGTATTGTAATGGATTCACTGAATCTTTATTTGCATGTAGCTCTTGTTCTATTGTAATTCCACCTTGTGCTATATGATTTCCGTAATATTTCGAGCCTTGGATTGGGGTGTTACAGTGTGGTTACATTGTAGGTATATAGTGATCAAACTATTCTACAAAGTAATTTAAAACAATACTTAAGATACCATAGGTGAAACTTTCCGCTAATTAGAAACTTTTAACATACAAGCACATTTTTACATGCATAAATTTAAATTCAAATATTGAACCTAACAAAATTTTCTTTCTACTTTTCAAGGATGAAAAAATGGATGAGATAAAACAAAGTAGAGGTTAGCTTTTTTTTAAATAAATATGCAAGTAACACAAATTGAATAAGATCTTAATCGTGATTTATGAAATCTTGACCATTGAACTACGATCAAAATGAATAAAACTGATGCACAAAAATTTACTGAGCATAAATATATAAAACTTATGTCAAAAAAAAATAAAAATTCCCATGACACTTATATACAAAGAGTTTTTATTTAACTCTTGAATATCTTATAATTTATGTTATAATTGAGGGTTGTGATCATTTGAAAACTAAAAATTTCGTAAAACTAAAAACTACAAACACACTGTGATCTGAATTTAACACAATTTCGTAAATAATTTTGAAAACTAAAAATTTCGTGAAAACTAAAAATTTCGTGAAAACTAAAAATTTCGTGAAAACTAAAAATTTCGTGAAAACTAAAAATTTCGTGAAAACTAAAAATTTCGTGAAAACTAAAAATTTCGTGAAAACTAAAAATTTCGTGAAAACTAAAAATTTCGTGAAAACTAAAAATTTCGTGAAAACTAAAAATTTCGTGAAAACTAAAAATTTCGTGAAAACTAAAAATTTCGTGAAAACTAAAAATTTCGTGAAAACTAAAAATTTCGTGAAAACTAAAAATTTCGTGAAAACTAAAAATTTCTTACCAAAATAAAAATTTGCTAATTCAAAAAGGAGTCATACTGAAGAACAAAAAAAAAAGTTACATCATGAAAACACGATGTACATTCGACTTTGCTGCAACTGAAGTACAAATCTGCCTAAGTTTCGAGGGTTACTTTCTCTTTTCCTTTTTTGTTTTGCTTGTTGATCGCGTCCTCCATTTCTATAGAATGAAAAGAAATTAGTAAGCTGCCCATTTAATATAGTGTACTTTTAACAAACAAAAAAACATGACTTGAACTTTACCAATTGCAATATCATCGTCATTTATTATATCCATTACTTCATCTTCAAATATAGGCTTACTTGACTTTTTCACCCAATCTTGGGTGCAAATCAAAGCTTCCACTATTTGTGTTGACAACCTTGTTCTATACGGGTCAAGTACACGACCACCCGTACTAAACGCCGACTCGGATGCCACGGTAGAAATTTGTATTGCCAATATATCTAAGAAGTTTAAAATAAAGTTAGAATACGATGAAAAAGTAACATGATGAGGCGTATACTTATGACTTTCAAAATTACTTTCAATTAGGAACAGGTAGATGCTAGAATGATTTCAAGTATTGAACCAGTATATATTTATCCGTAAGATGTTTATTTCATCTTGTACAACATGACAACTAGTAATGTTTAGGTTTTAGCTAAAAATGAAACATAACAGTGACCAGGGCCGGCTTAACCTTTTTGGTGGCTCTAAGCGAGACTAATTTGGGGGCCTTTTCCTAAAAGTCTCCTACAAAAACTGTTTCATGCGTGTAAACCAACCTTTCATTTTCAAACAAAATCAATCTGGATCGCATCAAGTAATGTAAAAACTGCAACCTTTTGCTCCATATGACAAAATAATTAGGCTTCCATGTCGGACACTGAAAAGAAAACTTAGATTTGAAATATTAAAATTTGAAAATATACATTAAAAATAAAAATAGGCTTCCATTCAGCACAAACATAAGATTTTATGAGATGAGCATAAAGTCATGTGTGTTTTGGCCAGTTTTCACAAAAAAATTTAGTTTTCAAATAAACATTTCACTATAATTGAAATATGCCATAATAAGATATACATATTATTCCAAAAAAAAAAGAATCGACTCAAACTCAACCAGAAAACCGACAAACCAAACCAAAACCTTGAATGTGTTATAATTTTTGTTATAACAATGGGGTCTTTGCAATTAAGAGATTTGAATGTGTCCAATATTTTGATACTACGAAAAAGGCTCTTAGTGTGTTGTAGGGATGAGCTCGGTATCAATACCGTACTGAACCGTACCGTTACCGAGATTTCCCGAAACCGAAAATACCCAAAACCAAGAACCGAATACCGAACCGATTTTCTATACTAGTTCGGTACCGGTACCGGTATAGGGAATTTCGGGATTATACCGATGAGTACCGATTACAATTTTCATTCAAGAAGTTTTGCTGTTCAAATTGCATATTTATAGTATTAGTTGATCGAACAGCAGCATGTGGCACCAAAGGCAATTTATAGTATCAACACTGGGTGAAAGTTAATAGCATGTACTTGCAACTCATGAAAATTTCATTACCAAAATGCACGAAGTGGCCACTTAATTTGCAATTCAAAAAGGAGTCATACTGAAGAACAAAAAAAAAAGTTACATCATGAAAACACGATGTACATTCGACTTTGCTGCAACTGAAGTACAAATCTGCCTAAGTTTCGAGGGTTACTTTCTCTTTTCCTTTTTTGTTTTGCTTGTTGATCGCGTCCTCCATTTCTATAGAATGAAAAGAAATTAGTAAGCTGCCCATTTAATATAGTGTACTTTTAACAAACAAAAAAACATGACTTGAACTTTACCAATTGCAATATCATCGTCATTTATTATATCCATTACTTCATCTTCAAATATAGGCTTACTTGACTTTTTCACCCAATCTTGGGTGCAAATCAAAGCTTCCACTATTTGTGTTGACAACCTTGTTCTATACGGGTCAAGTACACGACCACCCGTACTAAACGCCGACTCGGATGCCACGGTAGAAATTTGTATTGCCAATATATCTAAGAAGTTTAAAATAAAGTTAGAATACGATGAAAAAGTAACATGATGAGGCGTATACTTATGATGTTACTAGTCCAGTTCACAGATTCACAAATTACTAGTCAAATATGATGAGGCGTATACTTATGACTTTCAAAATTACTTTCAATTAGGAACAGGTAGATGCTAGAATGATTTCAAGTATTGAACCAGTATATATTTATCCGTAAGATGTTTATTTCATCTTGTACAACATGACAACTAGTAATGTTTAGGTTTTAGCTAAAAATGAAACATAACAGTGACCAGGGCCGGCTTAACCTTTTTGGTGGCTCTAAGCGAGACTAATTTGGGGGCCTTTTCCTAAAAGTCTCCTACAAAAACTGTTTCATGCGTGTAAACCAACCTTTCATTTTCAAACAAAATCAATCTGGATCGCATCAAGTAATGTAAAAACTGCAACCTTTTGCTCCATATGACAAAATAATTAGGCTTCCATGTCGGACACTGAAAAGAAAACTTAGATTTGAAATATTAAAATTTGAAAATATACATTAAAAATAAAAATAGGCTTCCATTCAGCACAAACATAAGATTTTATGAGATGAGCATAAAGTCATGTTTTTTGCTTTTTTTAAAAATCTCATTAAATCATTATACTGAATTTGACAAGTAAAAAAATATAATAAAAAATAATTGCAAGAAAATACTTAGCAAAATTTATGTTGTGTATTATAGAAATAAACTTAAAATTTATTATGTTAGTTTAAAAAACAACACTAATTTTTGTACCAAACTTAAGAGAAAAAGTTGCAAAAAAAATAAATCTATTAAACTAAAATACAAAGTTTTCACTTTAACCAAAAGATGGACAGAAGCACGTCAAAGTGTCAAACACAAAATTGTCACTTGGTCAGCGTTTTCCTACAAGCCCAATCATAGTTTATTAAATCATAAGCCCAAAACAAGAATAAAAGCTACTTACGCCTAAACCTGATAATTATGGAGGCTTTTATCATTTGGGAGCCTTAACAGCCGCCTAGCCCACTATCACTGTTGGGCCGGCTCTGACAGTGACATAAAAAAAGTTAGAAAACGACGAAAAAGTAAGTAATTTTACCTCTAGCCATCCGAGCTACAATTGGGAAGCGCTCCTCATTTTGCTTCCACCACTTAAGTATGTCATACGAGGGAGACCAATTCAACTTCGGTTCCTTTAGATACCTTTGTAATTCTGTTTCACTCTCAAAATCACAACTATCTTCTTCCAAACGAAACTTAGAGACGAAACTATTCCCTTGGCCCGTAACAACATCTTCTTGATTAGTTGTTTCTTGAGAACTCGAATTATGACCAGCATTGGAAAACCTTTCCTCACAGACCTTAAACAACTCATCCATCCTATTCTCAAGATCTACCAACATAGCAACCACCTTCTTATCAATTTCAGCTTTACCCAATGGCTTATCCTTGTTCATGGTATTCATAATAATGCTTCTAAAACAATGTCTTATGAAGACCCGCTTCAAAGTTGGATCCAAGAGAACAGCAAAGTACATGTAGTCATTGAGCTCATCTAACTTGCCCCAATACCTATCATATTTCTTTTTCATCAACCTGACCATCATACAAAAACTAGCAGTGCTCTCCCACTTACGTAGATGATCATCTATATCTAAGACCTCACCAAAAAATGTATGAGCTAAAGGTTTTGTAGATGCCGATACCGCTACCGTCTTATCCTTGAATTTCTCTAGAAAACTAACCATTTGTCTTGCAACACCGAAATCCTCATGACCGGGAATTCTATCCAAATCACGCTCATAATTAGTATCTACACCTTCATACTTGAAAAAAATGTCCTTCAACTCCACAAACCTTTACAACATTTCAAAGGTGGAATTCCACCTAGTTGGACAATCACCACACAAAAACCTTTCTGATTCTACCATTTCATCTTTCATGCAATCTTTGAACTTTTTAATCCTTGGTTATGTAACACCCCGAGCTAGGCTCGAAATGTACCGAAAGCATGACACAAGATGGAATTATCGTAGAACGAGACTATATGAAAATAAGAGGATTCCGGGAACCCAACAATTAAGTTACAATGTCACAAAAGCATAAGGAGCATTCAACCATCAAAAGTTTACAAATAACAATTCAAAAGATGGCTCATGATCCTAAGCAAATCCCATCAACGGGCAATGGATCGCGGATCCATGGTCAAAGTCCAACATCTAGCAAGCACGTCAAGCTCTTTGGTTCTCTTGGTTACCTGAAAAGTGTACTAAACAATGTCAACACTAGGTTGGTGAGTTCGTAGGAAAGAATGAACAAGAACACGTTCCAATGTCAACCAATACATAATTAACATTAACATGATCTAATAAATTGCACACTTGTACCCAATGTACTCATTTGCACGTAAATGTACTCATTGTACTCAATTGCACGTAAATGTACTCATTGTACTCAATTGCACGTAAATGTACTCATTGTACTCAATTGCACGTAAATGTACTCATTGTACTAATTGCACGTAAATGTACTCATTGAACTAATTGCACGTAAATGTACTCATTGTACTCAATTGCACGTAAATGTACTCATTGTACTAATTGCACGTAAATGTACTCATTGAACTAATTGCACGTAAATGTACTCATTGTACTCAATTGCACGTAAATGTACTCATTGTACTCAATTGCACGTAAATGTACTCATTGTACTCAATTGCACGTAAATGTACTCATTGTACTCAATTGCACGTAAATGTACTCATTGTACTAATTGCACGTAAATGTACTCATTGAACTAATTGCACGTAAATGTACTCATTGAACTCAATTGCACGTAAATGTACTCATTGTACTCAATTGCACGTAAATGTACTCATTGTACTCAATTGCACGTAAATGTACTCATTGAACTCAATTGCACGTAAATGTACTCATTGTACTCAATTGCACGTAAATGTACTCATTGTACTAATTGCACGTAAATGTACTCATTGTACTCAATTGCACGTAAATGTACTCATTGTACTCAATTGCACGTAAATGTACTCATTGTACTAATTGCACGTAAATGTACTCATTGAACTAATTGCACGTAAATGTACTCATTGAACTAATTGCACGTAAATGTACTCATTGAACTCAATTGCACGTAAATGTACTCATTGTACTCAATTGCACGTAAATGTACTCATTGTACTAATTGCACGTAAATGTACTCATTGAACTAATTGCACGTAAATGTACTCATTGTACTAATTGCACGTAAATGTACTCATTGAACTAATTGCACGTAAATGTACTCATTGAACTCAATTGCACGTAAATGTACTCATTGTACTCAATTGCACGTAAATGTACTCATTGTACTAATTGCACGTAAATGTACTCATTGTACTCAATTGCACGTAAATGTACTCATTGTACTCAATTGCACGTAAATGTACTCATTGTACTAATTGCACGTAAATGTACTCATTGAACTCAATTGCACGTAAATGTACTCATTGTACTAATTGCACGTAAATGTACTCATTGTACTCAATTGCACGTAAATGTACTCATTGTACTCAATTGCACGTAAATGTACTCATTGTACTAATTGCACGTAAATGTACTCATTGAACTAATTGCACGTAAATGTACTCATTGAACTAATTGCACGTAAATGTACTCATTGAACTCAATTGCACGTAAATGTACTCATTGTACTCAATTGCACGTAAATGTACTCATTGTACTAATTGCACGTAAATGTACTCATTGAACTAATTGCACGTAAATGTACTCATTGTACTAATTGCACGTAAATGTACTCATTGAACTAATTGCACGTAAATGTACTCATTGAACTCAATTGCACGTAAATGTACTCATTGTACTCAATTGCACGTAAATGTACTCATTGTACTTAATTGCACGTAAATGTACTCATTGTACTCAATTGCACGTAAATGTACTCATTGTACTCAATTGCACGTAAATGTACTCATTGTACTAATTGCACGTAAATGTACTCATTGAACTAATTGCACGTAAATGTACTCATTGAACTCAATTGCACGTAAATGTACTCATTGTACTCAATTGCACGTAAATGTACTCATTGTACTAATTGCACGTAAATGTACTCATTGAACTAATTGCACGTAAATGTACTCATTGAACTCAATTGCACGTAAATGTACTCATTGTACTCAATTGCACGTAAATGTACTCATTGTACTAATTGCACGTAAATGTACTCATTGAACTAATTGCACGTAAATGTACTCATTGTACTCAATTGCACGTAAATGTACTCATTGTACTCAATTGCACGTAAATGTACTCATTGTACTCAATTGCACGTAAATGTACTCATTGTACTCAATTGCACGTAAATGTACTCATTGTACTAATTGCACGTAAATGTACTCATTGAACTAATTGCACGTAAATGTACTCATTGAACTAATTGCACGTAAATGTACTCATTGAACTCAATTGCACGTAAATGTACTCATTGTACTCAATTGCACGTAAATGTACTCATTGTACTCAATTGCACGTAAATGTACTCATTGTACTCAATTGCACGTAAATGTACTCATTGTACTAATTGCACGTAAATGTACTCATTGAACTAATTGCACGTAAATGTACTCATTGAACTCAATTGCACGTAAATGTACTCATTGTACTCAATTGCACGTAAATGTACTCATTGTACTCAATTGCACGTAAATGTACTCATTGTACTCAATTGCACGTAAATGTACTCATTGTACTAATTGCACGTAAATGTACTCATTGAACTAATTGCACGTAAATGTACTCATTGTACTCAATTGCACGTAAATGTACTCATTGTACTCAATTGCACGTAAATGTACTCATTGTACTAATTGCACGTAAATGTACTCATTGAACTAATTGCACGTAAATGTACTCATTGTACTCAATTGCACGTAAATGTACTCATTGTACTCAATTGCACGTAAATGTACTCATTGAACTAATTGCACGTAAATGTACTCATTGTACTCAATTGCACGTAAATGTACTCATTGTACTTAATTGCACGTAAATGTACTCATTGTACTCAATTGCACGTAAATGTACTCATTGTACTCAATTGCACGTAAATGTACTCATTGAACTAATTGCACGTAAATGTACTCATTGTACTCAATTGCACGTAAATGTACTCATTGAACTAATTGCACGTAAATGTACTCATTGTACTCAATTGCACGTAAATGTACTCATTGTACTAATTGCACGTAAATGTACTCATTGTACTCAATTGCACGTAAATGTACTCATTGTACTCAATTGCACGTAAATGTACTCATTGTACTCAATTGCACGTAAATGTACTCATTGTACTAATTGCACGTAAATGTACTCATTGTACTCAATTGCACGTAAATGTACTCATTGTACTAATTGCACGTAAATGTACTCATTGTACTCAATTGCACGTAAATGTACTCATTGTACTAATTGCACGTAAATGTACTCATTGTACTCAATTGCACGTAAATGTACTCATTGTACTCAATTGCACGTAAATGTACTCATTGTACTCAATTGCACGTAAATGTACTCATTGTACTAATTGCACGTAAATGTACTCATTGTACTCAATTGCACGTAAATGTACTCATTGTACTCAATTGCACGTAAATGTACTCATTGTACTAATTGCACGTAAATGTACTCATTGAACTAATTGCACGTAAATGTACTCATTGTACTCAATTGCACGTAAATGTACTCATTGTACTCAATTGCACGTAAATGTACTCATTGAACTAATTGCACGTAAATGTACTCATTGTACTAATTGCACGTAAACGTACCCATAGTCAAAAGTCAAATGCACGGTTGTTACATTATTCCCCCGTTAAGGGAATTTCGTCCCGAAATTCGATGGAACCCTAATCACTAAACAAATGCGGATATTTTGACTTCATGAAGTCTTCCCGCTCCCAAGTGAATTCGGCTCCACGTCTAGCATGCCAACGAACCTTGACTATCGTATAGCGCTTTTTCTTTAGCTTCTTGAATTCACGATCCACAATCTCTACCGGTTCTTCCACAAAGTTGAGTTTCTTGTCTACTTGTATCTCGTCCATGGGCACGTGATGAGTAGGATCCGCCAAACACTTCCTTAAATTACAAATATGGAACACGTTGTGTACTCCACTAAGTTCTTGAGGTAGCTTTAGCCGGTAAGCCACCTTGCCCACACGTTCTATGATTTCAAAAGGTCCTATGTATCTTGGCGCAAGCTTGCCCCTCTTGATGAAACGAACAACACCCTTCCACGGGGAGACCTTCAAAAGTACATGATCACCAACATTGAACTCCAAGGGTCTACGCCTCACATCGGCGTATTTCTTTTGTCTTTCACGGGCCACTTGTAATCTCTCCTTAATTTTTGAAATCACTTTTGTTGTTTCAATTATTACCTCCGGCCCAATAAGTTGGCTCTCGCCTATTTCCGCCCAAGCGAGTGGAGAACGACACTTTCTACCATAAAGCGCCTCAAACGGGGCCATTTGGATAGTCGCATGGTAACTATTGTTATATGAGAACTCCACTAGCGGTAGGTGATCTTCCCAACTTCCACCAAATTCAATAGCACAAGCCCTCAACATATCTTCAAGCGTTTGGATGGTTCTTTCGGTTTGCCCATCCGTTTGTGGATGGAACGCCGTACTCATGTCAATTTGAGTACCCATTGCACGTTGAAAAGCTTTCCAAAAATTTGATTTGAACCGGCTATCTCTATCGGAGATAATAGAAACCGGAACTCCATGTTTTGCCACCACTTCCTTAATGTACAAACGCGCTAGGGTGTCGAACTTATCGGTCTCGCGAATGGCTAAAAAGTGAGCCGACTTTGTCAATCGATCCACAATCACCCATATAGTATCACGGCCATTTCTTGTCTTCGGTAACTTCGTGACGAAGTCCATTGCAATCCTTTCCCACTTCCATGCCGGTATTACCGGTTGTACCAACAAACCGGGTGGCTTCTTATGATCGGCTTTCACTTGTAAGCAAGTAAGGCACTCGCTCACATATTTAGCCACATCACGTTTCATGCCCGGCCACCAATAGAAATCTTTTAAATCAAAGTACATCTTATCCGACCCCGGGTGGACCGAATAAGGCGACTTATGAGCTTCATTCATTAGGAAAGTTCTTAAATTGCCAAAGATTGGAATCCAAAGCTTCCCAACTAAATATAACCCGTTGTCTTCCTTTCGGTCAAAAAGTTGCTCCATACCATCTAGCCCTTCATTACCAAAATTTTCCGGTAAGGTAGCTTGCACTTGAGCTTCTATGATACGGTCCCGAATACTTTGCCCCACCGTGAGGCTCATGGCTCTTGATCTTCTCGGCTTGACCCTTTCCTTTCTACTTAAGGCATCGGCTACGACATTGGCTTTGCCCGGATGATAGCGAATGTCACAATCATAATCGCTAAAAAGTTCAATCCATCTCCTTTGCCTCATATTCAACTCACTTTGATTGAAAATGTGTTGGAGACTTTTATGATCGGTGTAGATTACACATTTGGTGCCATAAAGGTAATGTCTCCAACACTTCAAAGCGAAAACGACCGCTCCCAATTCCAAATCGTGAGTAGGGTAATTCTTCTCATGCACCTTAAGTTGCCGGGAGGCATAAGCGATGACCTTGCCCCGTTGCATAAGTACACACCCCAAACCTTGACCCGAAGCATCACAATAGACCACAAAATCTTCAATCCCATCCGGAAGGCTCAAGATAGGAGCTTCACATAACATGTCCTTGAGAGTTTGAAAGGCAAGTTCTTGTCTCTCGCCCCACTCAAACCTCCTTTCCTTTTGAGTCAAGAGAGTGAGTGGTTGTGCTATCTTGGAGAAGCCTTCAATGAATCTTCGGTAATAACCCGCCAATCCAAGAAATTGACGAATCTCGGATGGTGTTTCGGGTCGCCTCCAATTCTTAACCGCTTCAATCTTGCTAGGATCCACATGAATCCCATCTTTGCTAATCACATGACCAAGGAAATGAACTTCTTCCAACCAAAATTCGCACTTTGAAAATTTAGCATACAACTTCTCCTTTCTAAGCAACCCTAGCATCTCACGCAAATGCTCAGCATGATCTTCCTTTGTTTTCGAATAGACAAGTATGTCATCAATGAAGACAATGACCGACTTGTCCAAATAGGGTCGACACACCCGGTTCATCAAATCCATGAACACCGCCGGTGCATTAGTCAACCCAAACGGCATAACGGTGAACTCGTAGTGACCATACCTTGTACGAAACGCCGTCTTTGGTATGTCATCTTCATGAACTCTAAGTTGGTGATAGCCCGAACGGAGGTCGATTTTTGAGAAATACTTGGCACCTTGCAAACGATCAAAAAGCTCATCGATCCTAGGGAGTGGATACCGGTTCTTCACCGTGAGCTTGTTCAATTCTCGATAATCAATGCACATCCTAAAGGACCCATCTTTCTTCTTCACAAACAATATTGGAGCTCCCCAAGGCGATTGACTAGGACGAATGAACCCTTTTTCTTGAAGTTCTTTAAGTTGAGATTCTAGCTCTTGCATTTCCGTCAAGGCGAGTCTATATGGAGCTTTGGCCACGGGTGCGGCCCCGGGGATCAAATTGATGCGAAAATCAAGTTCACGAGACGGGGGTAGACCCGGTAGGTCATCCGGAAAAACATCGGGAAAATCACGAACAATAGGAACGGCTTTCAATTCTACCTTTGTGATGGTAGCACTAAAAGCCTTGGAACTAGAGGAATCGGAAGTTTCACCTTGGACTCTAAGAATATCACCGTTTGACAACGGTATTTTGACCACTCTTTCACCACAATCAATGACCGCATTTACCGCCGTCATCCAATCCATACCCACAATGATGTCGAAGCTTCCAATATCGAAAGGCATGAGATTAATATAAAATTCGACGTCGTTTAAAGTCAAGATACAATCACGAAGCACTTGACTAAGTCTAGTTAAAGCACCATTGACCATCTCAATATCAAGCACATAGTTTAAGGCACAAGGATGAACATCTATCAAAGGAACAAAACCATGGGACACGAAGCTATAATCGGCTCCGGAATCAAATAACACCGTGGCATAATGACCGTTAAGAAGAAATGTACCTGCCACCACATTGGGGTCATTGCGGGCTTCATTTGCATTCACCGCAAAGGCTCTTCCTCTTGGTTGCACTTGATGGCCTTGTTGGCCACGGTTTTGGTTAGGACCGGTGATTTGAAGTTGATTTGGGTGAACCGCCACTTGTACATTTTGTCCCACCCATTGAGGACAAGCATTACGGTAATGTTCGGTGCTTCCACATTCATAACACCCACCCCGTTGACCCCTTTGATTGTTAGCTTGAGGAGGATGTGCTCGGAGAGGAACCGCATGAGTAGGAGCCACTCTCGGGGCCCTACAATCTCTAGCAAGATGACCAACTTGATTACAATTGAAACAAGTCCCACAAGGAGTGGTGGGAACATGATGTCGGGAGCACTTATTACAAAATGGGTAAGGACCCACATAAGCCTTCTTGGCCGGTTCGATAGCCGCAAACACCTTTCCTTTGTTAGGACGCTTAGGGTCAAATCTACCCATTTTCTTCACCCCGCTTGACTCGGGTGCATCCTTCCTCTTTGATGATGATGCTTGGCTTAATTCACCACTTCTAAGTAAGTCCTCGGTAACACTACCGGCTCGGTTTATGGCTTCCGTCATGGTGGTAGGCATAATGTTGTTCACCAAGTGTCGGACCTTTGGAGTCAAGCCCATAACAAATTTTTGAATAGCTTGAGCCTCGGGAGACACCAAGTGTGGAATAAGTGTTGACAACTCTTGGAATCGCCGAATGTACCCCTTATAATCCTGTCACACCCCGTTGTAGCGGAAATACAGGGTTAACAAAGAATTGCATACTAATCAGAAGGTTAATAGAGATTACATCCATTTATACCAATACAAGTCAATACAAGTACAATCGTTCAAAATGTGGACCCCAAAATACGGATACAAGTCATCCACATTTGGAACTGGGCCCACAGAATACAAGTTCAAAGTCTGGACAGTCAAATACAATTAAAGCCAAAAGCATGAGAGCCCTCAATGTCTGATGCTAATTGTACGTCCAAAGTCAAAAGATTGGCCCTATAATGCCAAAGACGATTCCAAGACTTACTGATGGTCACCTGAAAAGCATGAAATTTGAGAGGATCAACTATCGAAATAGTTGGTGAGTTTACAGTGTGTTTGACCAAATATTTATTCGTCATTGATACAACACAATGACATATAGTTATAAAAGACCAAACAGTCAGTATATCTAAATCTGACAACACTTTTATAACAAGACAGCCAGTATATCTAAATCTGGACACATCTTACATCACATTTTATAATAAGATAGTCAGTATATCTAAATCTGAACTCATCTTATATCACGTCAATCAGTATATCTAGATCTGATGACAGCATAAGCCTCGCACAGGATTTCCCTTCGACAATGGGGTGCGGACCATAACCTCGCACAGGATTTCCCTTCGACAATGGGGTGCGGACCACAACCAAGACAGTCAGAATACAACATGAACTCATCTTATATCACGTCAATCAGTATATCTAGATCTGATGACAGCATAAGCCTCGCACAGGATTTCCCTTCGACAATGGGGTGCGGACCACAACCAAGACAGTCAGAATACAACATCCACAATCACTTATATCACGTCAATCAGTATATCTAGATCTGATGACAGCATAAGCCTCGCACAGGATTTCCCTTCGACAATGGGGTGCGGACCACAACCAAGACAGTCAGAATACAACATCCGAACAATCATCTTATATCACGTCAATCAGTATATCTAGATCTGATGACAGCATAAGCCTCGCACAGGATTTCCCTTCGACAATGGGGTGCGGACCACAACCAAGACAGTCAGAATACAACATCAAAATCTCTTATATCACGTCAATCAGTATATCTAGATCTGATGACAGCATAAGCCTCGCACAGGATTTCCCTTCGACAATGGGGTGCGGACCACAACCAAGACAGTCAGAATACAACATCAAAATCATTATATCACGTCAATCAGTATATCTAGATCTGATGACAGCATAAGCCTCGCACAGGATTTCCCTTCGACAATGGGGTGCGGACCACAACCAAGACAGTCAGAATACAACATCAACTCATCTTATATCACGTCAATCAGTATATCTAGATCTGATGACAGCATAAGCCTCGCACAGGATTTCCCTTCGACAATGGGGTGCGGACCACAACCAAGACAGTCAGAATACAACATCAAAATCTCTTATATCACGTCAATCAGTATATCTAGATCTGATGACAGCATAAGCCTCGCACAGGATTTCCCTTCGACAATGGGGTGCGGACCACAACCAAGACAGTCAGAATACAACATCTGAACAATCATCTTATATCACGTCAATCAGTATATCTAGATCTGATGACAGCATAAGCCTCGCACAGGATTTCCCTTCGACAATGGGGTGCGGACCACAACCAAGACAGTCAGAATACAACATCGACAATCACTTATATCACGTCAATCAGTATATCTAGATCTGATGACAGCATAAGCCTCGCACAGGATTTCCCTTCGACAATGGGGTGCGGACCACAACCAAGACAGTCAGAATACAACATCGACAATCATTATATCACGTCAATCAGTATATCTAGATCTGATGACAGCATAAGCCTCGCACAGGATTTCCCTTCGACAATGGGGTGCGGACCACAACCAAGACAGTCAGAATACAACATCGATAAGACTGTACAGACCGAAGTCTGACAAAGATAATATATGACTGTACAGACCGAAGTCTGACAAAGATAATATATGACTGTACAGACCGAAGTCTGACAAAGATAATATATGACTGTACAGACCGAAGTCTGACAAAGATAATATATGACTGTACAGACCGAAGTCTGACAAAGATAATATATGACTGTACAGACCGAAGTCTGACAAAGATAATATATGACTGTACAGACCGAAGTCTGACAAAGATAATATATGACTGTACAGACCGAAGTCTGACAAAGATAATATATGACTGTACAGACCGAAGTCTGACAAAGATAATATATGACTGTACAGACCGAAGTCTGACAAAGATAATATATGACTGTACAGACCGAAGTCTGACAAAGATAATATATGACTGTACAGACCGAAGTCTGACAAAGATAATATATGACTGTACAGACCGAAGTCTGACAAAGATAATATATGACTGTACAGACCGAAGTCTGACAAAGATAATATATGACTGTACAGACCGAAGTCTGACAAAGATAATATATGACTGTACAGACCGAAGTCTGACAAAGATAATATATGACTGTACAGACCGAAGTCTGACAAAGATAATATATGACTGTACAGACCGAAGTCTGACAAAGATAATATATGACTGTACAGACCGAAGTCTGACAAAGATAATATATGACTGTACAGACCGAAGTCTGACAAAGATAATATATGACTGTACAGACCGAAGTCTGACAAAGATAATATATGACTGTACAGACCGAAGTCTGACAAAGATAATATATGACTGTACAGACCGAAGTCTGACAAAGATAATATATGACTGTACAGACCGAAGTCTGACAAAGATAATATATGACTGTACAGACCGAAGTCTGACAAAGATAATATATGACTGTACAGACCGAAGTCTGACAAAGATAATATATGACTGTACAGACCGAAGTCTGACAAAGATAATATATGACTGTACAGACCGAAGTCTGACAAAGATAATATATGACTGTACAGACCGAAGTCTGACAAAGATAATATATGACTGTACAGACCGAAGTCTGACAAAGATAATATATGACTGTACAGACCGAAGTCTGACAAAGATAATATATGACTGTACAGACCGAAGTCTGACAAAGATAATATATGACTGTACAGACCGAAGTCTGACAAAGATAATATATGACTGTACAGACCGAAGTCTGACAAAGATAATATATGACTGTACAGACCGAAGTCTGACAAAGATAATATATGACTGTACAGACCGAAGTCTGACAAAGATAATATATGACTGTACAGACCGAAGTCTGACAAAGATAATATATGACTGTACAGACCGAAGTCTGACAAAGATAATATATGACTGTACAGACCGAAGTCTGACAAAGATAATATATGACTGTACAGACCGAAGTCTGACAAAGATAATATATGACTGTACAGACCGAAGTCTGACAAAGATAATATATGACTGTACAGACCGAAGTCTGACAAAGATAATATATGACTGTACAGACCGAAGTCTGACAAAGATAATATATGACTGTACAGACCGAAGTCTGACAAAGATAATATATGACTGTACAGACCGAAGTCTGACAAAGATAATATATGACTGTACAGACCGAAGTCTGACAAAGATAATATATGACTGTACAGACCGAAGTCTGACAAAGATAATATATGACTGTACAGACCGAAGTCTGACAAAGATAATATATGACTGTACAGACCGAAGTCTGACAAAGATAATATATGACTGTACAGACCGAAGTCTGACAAAGATAATATATGACTGTACAGACCGAAGTCTGACAAAGATAATATATGACTGTACAGACCGAAGTCTGACAAAGATAATATATGACTGTACAGACCGAAGTCTGACAAAGATAATATATGACTGTACAGACCGAAGTCTGACAAAGATAATATATGACTGTACAGACCGAAGTCTGACAAAGATAATATATGACTGTACAGACCGAAGTCTGACAAAGATAATATATGACTGTACAGACCGAAGTCTGACAAAGATAATATATGACTGTACAGACCGAAGTCTGACAAAGATAATATATGACTGTACAGACCGAAGTCTGACAAAGATAATATATGACTGTACAGACCGAAGTCTGACAAAGATAATATATGACTGTACAGACCGAAGTCTGACAAAGATAATATATGACTGTACAGACCGAAGTCTGACAAAGATAATATATGACTGTACAGACCGAAGTCTGACAAAGATAATATATGACTGTACAGACCGAAGTCTGACAAAGATAATATATGACTGTACAGACCGAAGTCTGACAAAGATAATATATGACTGTACAGACCGAAGTCTGACAAAGATAATATATGACTGTACAGACCGAAGTCTGACAAAGATAATATATGACTGTACAGACCGAAGTCTGACAAAGATAATATATGACTGTACAGACCGAAGTCTGACAAAGATAATATATGACTGTACAGACCGAAGTCTGACAAAGATAATATATGACTGTACAGACCGAAGTCTGACAAAGATAATATATGACTGTACAGACCGAAGTCTGACAAAGATAATATATGACTGTACAGACCGAAGTCTGACAAAGATAATATATGACTGTACAGACCGAAGTCTGACAAAGATAATATATGACTGTACAGACCGAAGTCTGACAAAGATAATATATGACTGTACAGACCGAAGTCTGACAAAGATAATATATGACTGTACAGACCGAAGTCTGACAAAGATAATATATGACTGTACAGACCGAAGTCTGACAAAGATAATATATGACTGTACAGACCGAAGTCTGACAAAGATAATATATGACTGTACAGACCGAAGTCTGACAAAGATAATATATGACTGTACAGACCGAAGTCTGACAAAGATAATATATGACTGTACAGACCGAAGTCTGACAAAGATAATATATGACTGTACAGACCGAAGTCTGACAAAGATAATATATGACTGTACAGACCGAAGTCTGACAAAGATAATATATGACTGCGCCGCAGTGGCCTAAGTCGAGACCAGACCAGATTATGGACACTGCGCCGCAGTGGGCTAACCCATACCACTGCGCCGCAGTGGCCAGGTTCTGCAGCCAGCACCAGCAGTTCTAAGTGCAGAAAACCAACCCAAAACCCCTTTAACTCGACCCAATTCAACCCGAATCGATTTGTAGGAGTTTGTAATTCAATTTGAAGCAAAACTAAACATCACTAACCATAATCACACATAACCCAACCCATAATTTCATCCATAACATCATTTAATCTTCCGAAACGACCAAATCAAACCCAAAACCCTATTTAAACCCTAAATACAATTTAAATTGTTTTAGGCCATGTAAAAGCTCGAAATGACTAGAAAAGAGTAAGTAAACATAAATAGGCGTAAAAGGGATGATTTAGACCTACCAAAATTTGTTCTTGAATTAAAAGGATGAAGATGGTGATAATGATGTAAATACCAAATAATAGCTTTAAAATCCTTCAATCTTTCCTTTGCAAATCTGATTTAGAAGAAGGATAGGGAGATTGAGAGAAATTGGGAAATGTTTAAGTGATTTGTGTGGTGTGTGTGTGTGATGATGCTGATCAAAAGGAAAGAAAGGAGGGAAAGGGGAGGGGTGTTCTCCTCCCTGCCTTTCATTTTAGTTTCCAGCCCATGTGGCTCAATTTTGTATAATATTACCCTTAATTTGGTAAAATGCTTACGAGTAAATACCATTTGACTGAAAGGCCAAAATTTAAAGTAAAGTTATTTTCCCTCGTCTCATTTTAGTTAAGACAAGCCAATAAAGTTTCGCCAAAGGGAACTTTATAATATTAAGTCTAGACAGTCTAATTATTTTGTTCAAGACATAACCTTTAAATATTAATTTAAAGTTATTTTAAAGACTCGGCATTCGTCTAGATAGCTAATAGTCTACGTCATCAAGATACGTCTATTTTGACTAAGTCAAAAGTCCAAAAGTCTAATAAGTTCCACGTCAAATGACAGTCTAAATTCGAAGAGATTATGATAATGACTAATCTTAAACAAGATTAAGACTAACTCGTTGTTAATTAATTACGAGTTGTCACAGCATCCCCGACTTCTAAGGATTTCGTCCCGAAATCAAGTCTTGCTCAGTAAAAAGATGAGGATAGTAATCCCGCATAAAGTCTTCACGTTCCCAAGTCAAGTCGGGACCATGCTTTGAGTTCCAACGAACTTTGACCAATTTGATACGACTACGTCCAAGTTGTTTGAGCTGTTGGTCTTATAATTTCAACAGGTTCTTCAACGAATTGAAGAGAGTCAGTCACTTGCAGCTCTTCGACAGGTACGACTAAAATCTCATCAGTCAGACATTTCTTAAGATTCGAAATGTGAAATGTGTGATGAACGTGTTCTAGCTCCTTAGGTAAATCGAGCTTGTAAACCACGGAACCAATTCTTTGAACAATTTCGAATGGTCTGATATAACGGGGACTAAGTTTCCCTCGTATGCCAAAACGTGCAGTGCCTTTCCAAGGTGACACTTTCAACATGACTTTGTCTCCCACTTGAAACTCAAGTGGTTTCCGTCTACGGTCGGCATAGCTCTTTTGACGATCTTGAGCCGCCTTCAGCCGTGCCCTAATTTCGACAATTTGATTAGTATTCTTCTGAACTAGTCCATATTTAAATAAACGACGTTCTCCAGCATCAAGCCAACAGACTGGAGATCTACACTTTCGTCCATATAAAGCCTCATAAGGAGCACATTTGATATTGGTGTGGTAGCTGTTATTATATGAAAATTCTGCTAACGGCAAAAAGGTATCCCAACTACCCTTGAAGTCAATGACACATGCACGAAGCATGTCTTCCAACGTCTGAATGGTACGTTCACTTTGTCCGTCAGTCTGGGGATGGTAAGCCGTACCCAAATTCAACTGAGTGCCTGAAACGTCTTGAAAATATCTCCATGATCCTAGATCGATGACTCTTATTTAGCAAGAGTTCTCTAAGTCCATTCTACTTTGGAATCCACACCCTGTCTTTGTCATGTCGGATCCCATCACCATCCACTTCAAATAAATGTTCGGTATTCCACAATGCTTCTTCCTCGATACGCCCTGGTTGTAGGGCCTCTTTTTGATCATCCAAAACTCTATCCTTTCGTGGATTTTGAGCTGTCTTGAAGCGTAAGCAATGACTTTTCCCTGACTTGTCTCCTTACGCTATCAATGTTTCGTCATTCGGTAGAGGTATTCTCACAACCTTCTCGTAACAACTAATATCAGCGCGAACTCTAGACAACCAGTCTATATCGACTATCACGTCAAAACTCCCTAGTTCTATGGGAATAAGATCTATCTTAAAGGTTTTACCAGACAATGTTAAATTGCAATTTACCAGATGATCTTTAGCAACATACTTTTGACCGTTCACATATTTGACGATAAAATTTTCTTTCATGGGGATAGCTACTATATTGATTCGAGATTTAAATTCTAAGGATATAAAGCTTTTATTAGCACCGGAGTTGAATAACACAAAGACATAATGTTTATTGAGTATGAATGTACCTATCACAACATTTGGGACCACGTCATGCGTCAGCAGCCTCCAAAGCAAAAACTCGACCTCTGCCTTGTCCTTCTTGATTCCTAGCTTGATTGTCCCTCGCATTGTTCCTCACGGGAACTATAGCATTGTTGTTCGGGTTTAGATTGAGTCGTGGACAATCGGGTCGCATATGGGTTTCGCTGCCACATTCGTAACATGAAGCCGGTGCATTGTTCTTACAAAACTTTGCCAGATGTCCTGTCCTTTTACAACGGTTACAAGTAGGACAATTTCCCCGGTGATGGAGACCACACCTGTTACATCTCGGGTCTGGACCAGTGTACCTCGTGACGTCCTGAGTGACTACTGCAAAGTTTCTAGCAGTCTTAAATCTCTTGCCATTTCCGTCGTCACCAAACCCACTACTAGAGGCCTGATCGTTTCTTCTCTTGATCCCCTCTGTTCCAACCGAAGAACCAGGGGTTCTTTTCAAGTCTATCACCATTCGGTTGGTTGCACTGACTGCCGCTTGAAGAGTCAAAGGATTAAAAGCGGCTACCAACCTGCGGACATCAGGTGACAAGCCATAACAGTACCTCTCGATCAATTTCTCCTCCGTATCTACCATTCGAGGAACTAGTCTAGCCAACTCATGAAAACGAGTTGTGTATTTCTCATTGTCTAGTCCAATCATACTATGATTCCAGAATTCGCCTTCCATTTTCTGTACTTCCTCACGAGGACAGTACTTTTCCATGAGCATCCTTTTAAAGTTTAACCAAGGTATGCTATATGCCGGCTCTCGGCCACGAGTCCTAATCTGCTCGTTCCACCATGACAGTGCGTGCTTTTGAAATTGAGCGGAAGCATATTCCACTTTGTGCTCTTCGGCACAACGACTAATATGAAGCACCGCCTCTATGCTTTCTAGCCAGTTGATTAGACCTACCGGACCCTCGGTACCATTAAATTCTTTAGGTTTACAATAAGTGAAGGTCTTGTAGTCAGTCCCGTGCAGATGCACTCGAGGAATAACCTGTTCAGCAGTAGGCTCGACATTGTTACTATTGTCAACATGATGGTTATTATTTGCGTTCAAGCTTGCCGTAATCTGTGCGACTAAAGTAGGCATGGCGGCCAACAGTTGTTGTGTCACAAATGCTGCCATATTATTATCCCCGCCAGTATTTGGGGTAGGTCCAGGACCAGTGTTCACCTGGACAGGAGCAGCTTCCGGTCCTTGCTGAATCACAGGTTCTTCCTGTTCAGCTTCATTATTCAAAGGAGTGGATCGAGTAACTCTCTTTGGTGCAGTTTTCTTGACTGGAGCCTTTTTCTGAACTTTGCTTTTCGTCTTAGGAGCCATAAGTCTAAGATATGAACAAAAATGTCATTTAGAGATTTCCTTGATAGGTTAAATAGAAAGTAGCTTTGCAAGACAGATAACAGTACAATGCAAGTCACAAATTGCTGACTTGTATGAATTCATGTACTAGACAAGACAAGAAAATATGAAAAATCATATTTCTAGAGCTAAGAATAAGCAGTTGACATAGTCTGAACAAGTAAGTAAGCCAAAAGACAATCGTATTTCATTGATGTTCAAAATTTTACATAGTCTGGTATGTACAGTCCAAAAGCACGTGGGAAACTTCATCCACAACGATAGACTACATAGTCGGAGCAATACGATCTATAGACACGTGGGAAATACATCCACCAAAAAGATTACAACTCAAAGTACAGAAGTACGAGTTGTTATAAGTTCTAGGCTTACAATACAGAAAGATTATTACAAGATTACATCTTGCAAATGACAACGACTAGCAAAGCCACCACCAAAACCACCACCACAGACAGTATCCAGATCAACCTCCCAATAGTTTCCTTCCCCTCTCTAGCAACAGACATAGCCTCAGCCGCCTGTTGATAAGCTCCAGTCAACGCCTGAGCTTGATTCTCTATTTTCTCCCTTGTACAGATGAGGGAATTGTTCATCCTTGACAATTGTCGGCGATAACATTCCGACCTATCAGCTGCAGATGCAACTGGCGTAACAGCACTTGGATTGTAGACAGGCACTCTGGAGGGACCCGCCGCATATGGATCTCCCTGAAAGAATGAAAGACCAAGTCCACTGTTGCCCTGAACTGGTGCAGAAGGACCAGGAGCATAGGGGTCTCTAGGAGCATAAGGCAAATGAGCTCCCTCGGTAGTCCTCCTCTGATATGGAGATACCGGTGTTACAGATGATTGAACATGGATAGACACATGTTCGCCTCCAGATTCACTGGAAGATGACACAAGATTGATAGGGCGTGATTCATTGCCCGATTCCTCCATTGGTTCCTCTTCATAAGAGACAGGAACATAAGGAATGGAGTTTGCCAAGACAGGAACTGGAGGTGTACAAGGTACAACAGCATTTGAGCTAACTCCATCCGACATGACTAGTCTGAAAAGATAGTCGAAGAATCCATATAAGTCAAATGGATAAGGCAGTACGTCTTAAATGGATGATACAGTACGCAATTTGAGTTTTAAAGAAATCTTCGTCTAGATTACACACATTTGGTTTGGGTTTCTATTACCAACATATTTGAAATGCTTATATATAGGGTCACCCGCAGCCTTCCCACCACATTTTAAATATGTTGTTAATATAATCCAAACTATCACGTATATAAACCTTATGCATACACATACGATTTGAGTTTCTATTCCTAACATACCTTCAATGTTTATATATAGGGTCACCCGCAGCCTTCCCACCACATCTACAGTATGTTGTGAATATAGCTCAAACTATAACGTATATACAAAATCTAAGATATTTATTTCGAGCCTTATATTATTTTACATAATCGGGACGTAGTTGATCAAGTTAGGTCTAATTATAGACAAATAATATAACTCCTGAAATAAGTATCCTAAACCTAATTAGACTTAGATTCCCTTTTGAAACGAAATGGCTATAGATTGAGTTTTTCCAGCGGAAAAACTCGGTATTAACTATAACCTGAGTCTCTGATACCAATTTTTGTCACACCCCGTTGTAGCGGAAATACAGGGTTAACAAAGAATTGCATACTAATCAGAAGGTTAATAGAGATTACATCCATTTATACCAATACAAGTCAATACAAGTACAATCGTTCAAAATGTGGACCCCAAAATACGGATACAAGTCATCCACATTTGGAACTGGGCCCACAGAATACAAGTTCAAAGTCTGGACAGTCAAATACAATTAAAGCCAAAAGCATGAGAGCCCTCAATGTCTGATGCTAATTGTACGTCCAAAGTCAAAAGATTGGCCCTATAATGCCAAAGACGATTCCAAGACTTACTGATGGTCACCTGAAAAGCATGAAATTTGAGAGGATCAACTATCGAAATAGTTGGTGAGTTTACAGTGTGTTTGACCAAATATTTATTCGTCATTGATACAACACAATGACATATAGTTATAAAAGACCAAACAGTCAGTATATCTAAATCTGACAACACTTTTATAACAAGACAGCCAGTATATCTAAATCTGGACACATCTTACATCACATTTTATAATAAGATAGTCAGTATATCTAAATCTGAACTCATCTTATATCACGTCAATCAGTATATCTAGATCTGATGACTCATCTTATATCACGTCAATCAGTATATCTAAATCTGAACTCATCTTATATCACGTCAATCAGTATATCTAAATCTGAACTCATCTTATATCACGTCAATCAGTATATCTAAATCTGAACTCATCTTATATCACGTCAATCAGTATATCTAAATCTGAACTCATCTTATATCACGTCAATCAGTATATCTAAATCTGAACTCATCTTATATCACGTCAATCAGTATATCTAAATCTGAACTCATCTTATATCACGTCAATCAGTATATCTAAATCTGAACTCATCTTATATCACGTCAATCAGTATATCTAAATCTGAACTCATCTTATATCACGTCAATCAGTATATCTAAATCTGAACTCATCTTATATCACGTCAATCAGTATATCTAAATCTGAACTCATCTTATATCACGTCAATCAGTATATCTAAATCTGAACTCATCTTATATCACGTCAATCAGTATATCTAAATCTGAACTCATCTTATATCACGTCAATCAGTATATCTAAATCTGAACTCATCTTATATCACGTCAATCAGTATATCTAAATCTGAACTCATCTTATATCACGTCAATCAGTATATCTAAATCTGAACTCATCTTATATCACGTCAATCAGTATATCTAAATCTGAACTCATCTTATATCACGTCAATCAGTATATCTAAATCTGAACTCATCTTATATCACGTCAATCAGTATATCTAAATCTGAACTCATCTTATATCACGTCAATCAGTATATCTAGATCCGACCTTTTATACAAGACTGTCAGTACGAAAGCTGACAAGACTACCATTAAAATCTCATAATGGTAAAACTACATAAGGGGGATCATTTTAGTTTGTCAAACACAGAACAGTTTAGTCTGCCGATCACATGGCAATTCAAGACATATAGACAAATTTTCTTAAGACATGTATACACATTTTCAGACAGCCGTCCACATGGCAAAACATAAGACAAATGATTTAATTTACCAAATCTCATGGCATAGACAAAGACAAATCATTTATAAAGTAATCGTGTATACAGTACATGCTTTTCAGGCCCAAAGTAAAAGAAAAAGGGCGCCATAAACTCACCTTAGCAGTCTACGAGCTAAAGAATGAGTAGTCCGAGAATAAGAGCAGTCTAGTCTCCACGTCTATCCAAAACCTAGGATAAGAGTACCAATGGTGAGGATCAAATCTCACGACGACAAGTATCCTACGTACAACTACTTAGCTATCAATCCTAGAATGCCACGACCAAGTGTGATTTAATCTTTCATTTTATTTAACTTTTGTTGGCAATATCAATGAAATTGTCATTATAAGGTAGTCTAAAGTACCATTCGATATTCACCAAGTCCCAACGTTCAAGTTGCCAAAAACTAGAAATGTCAAACATTCCAGCAACCTAACACTGCGCCGCAGTGGGAAAAGTTTCACCCCACTGCGCCGCAGTCAGCCAACAACAAATTTTCCGAGGGTTTACACTGCGCCGCAGTGAGCTATATCCAAGCTCACTGCGCCGCAGTGGCCAAAGTCGAGACCAGACCAGATTATGGACACTGCGCCGCAGTTGGGCTAACCCATACCACTGCGCCGCAGTGAGCTATATCCAAGCCACTGCGCCGCAGTGAGCTAATCCAAGCTCACTGCGCCGCAGTGAGCTATATCCAAGCTCACTGCGCCGCAGTGAGCTATATCCAAGCTCACTGCGCCGCAGTGAGCTATATCCAGCTCACTGCGCCGCAGTGAGCTATATCCAAGCTCACTGCGCCGCAGTGAGCTATATCCAGCTCACTGCGCCGCAGTGAGCTATATCCAAGCTCACTGCGCCGCAGTGAGCTATATCCAGCTCACTGCGCCGCAGTGAGCTATATCCAAGCTCACTGCGCCGCAGTGAGCTATATCCAGCTCACTGCGCCGCAGTGAGCTATATCCAAGCTCACTGCGCCGCAGTGAGCTATATCCAGCTCACTGCGCCGCAGTGAGCTATATCCAAGCTCACTGCGCCGCAGTGAGCTATATCCAGCTCACTGCGCCGCAGTGAGCTATATCCAAGCTCACTGCGCCGCAGTGAGCTATATCCAGCTCACTGCGCCGCAGTGAGCTATATCCAAGCTCACTGCGCCGCAGTGAGCTATATCCAGCTCACTGCGCCGCAGTGAGCTATATCCAAGCTCACTGCGCCGCAGTGAGCTATATCCAGCTCACTGCGCCGCAGTGAGCTATATCCAAGCTCACTGCGCCGCAGTGAGCTATATCCAGCTCACTGCGCCGCAGTGAGCTATATCCAAGCTCACTGCGCCGCAGTGAGCTATATCCAGCTCACTGCGCCGCAGTGAGCTATATCCAAGCTCACTGCGCCGCAGTGAGCTATATCCAGCTCACTGCGCCGCAGTGAGCTATATCCAAGCTCACTGCGCCGCAGTGAGCTATATCCAGCTCACTGCGCCGCAGTGAGCTATATCCAAGCTCACTGCGCCGCAGTGAGCTATATCCAAGCTCACTGCGCCGCAGTGAGCTATATCCAAGCTCACTGCGCCGCAGTGAGCTATATCCAGCTCACTGCGCCGCAGTGAGCTATATCCAAGCTCACTGCGCCGCAGTGAGCTATATCCAGCTCACTGCGCCGCAGTGAGCTATATCCAAGCTCACTGCGCCGCAGTGAGCTATATCCAGCTCACTGCGCCGCAGTGAGCTATATCCAAGCTCACTGCGCCGCAGTGAGCTATATCCAGCTCACTGCGCCGCAGTGAGCTATATCCAAGCTCACTGCGCCGCAGTGAGCTATATCCAGCTCACTGCGCCGCAGTGAGCTATATCCAAGCTCACTGCGCCGCAGTGAGCTATATCCAGCTCACTGCGCCGCAGTGAGCTATATCCAAGCTCACTGCGCCGCAGTGAGCTATATCCAGCTCACTGCGCCGCAGTGAGCTATATCCAAGCTCACTGCGCCGCAGTGAGCTATATCCAGCTCACTGCGCCGCAGTGAGCTATATCCAAGCTCACTGCGCCGCAGTGAGCTATATCCAGCTCACTGCGCCGCAGTGAGCTATATCCAAGCTCACTGCGCCGCAGTGAGCTATATCCAGCTCACTGCGCCGCAGTGAGCTATATCCAAGCTCACTGCGCCGCAGTGAGCTATATCCAGCTCACTGCGCCGCAGTGAGCTATATCCAAGCTCACTGCGCCGCAGTGAGCTATATCCAAGCTCACTGCGCCGCAGTGAGCTATATCCAAGCTCACTGCGCCGCAGTGGCAACCAGCCACTGCGCCGCAGTGGCTACCAAAATTTGTTCTTGAATTAAAAGGATGAAGATGGTGATAATGATGTAAATACCAAATAATAGCTTTAAAATCCTTCAATCTTTCCTTTGCAAATCTGATTTAGAAGAAGGATAGGGAGATTGAGAGAAATTGGGAAATGTTTAAGTGATTTGTGTGGTGTGTGTGTGTGATGATGCTGATCAAAAGGAAAGAAAGGAGGGAAAGGGGAGGGGTGTTCTCCTCCCTGCCTTTCATTTTAGTTTCCAGCCCATGTGGCTCAATTTTGTATAATATTACCCTTAATTTGGTAAAATGCTTACGAGTAAATACCATTTGACTGAAAGGCCAAAATTTAAAGTAAAGTTATTTTCCCTCGTCTCATTTTAGTTAAGACAAGCCAATAAAGTTTCGCCAAAGGGAACTTTATAATATTAAGTCTAGACAGTCTAATTATTTTGTTCAAGACATAACCTTTAAATATTAATTTAAAGTTATTTTAAAGACTCGGCATTCGTCTAGATAGCTAATAGTCTACGTCATCAAGATACGTCTATTTTGACTAAGTCAAAAGTCCAAAAGTCTAATAAGTTCCACGTCAAATGACAGTCTAAATTCGAAGAGATTATGATAATGACTAATCTTAAACAAGATTAAGACTAACTCGTTGTTAATTAATTACGAGTTGTCACATAGTCCGCCCCATTCATTTGGAGTTGAACAAACTCCAAGGTTAGAGCTTGAAGTTCATAGGGTGGACAAAATCTTTCTTTCACCAAAATCTTGAATTGATCCCACGGTATAGCATTGCCCGCTCCTATTTCCTTATTCCACCATTTCAATGCATCACCCCTAAACATGCCGGATGAGTAGATAACTTGGTCATCATAAGTACAATGACTCCTAGCAATCACCGCTTCAATTTCTTCAAGCCACCTAATACAAGCCGTAGGACCCCCACTCCCATCATACTCCGGGGCCCCACAACCCTTGAAATCCTTAAAAGGACACCCTTGCCGGTACACTCCGTGTTGATTGTACCTTGGGACATAGTTATCGTGCATCACCGGTGCCTCTTCTTCCTCTACCCCTACCGGTTGAACATTTTCATTGTTCCCATTTACTTGAGCTTGAACATTCGGCACCGTATTATCGGGTGCTTGGAGAGTTGCCGTGACTTGGGCAACTATGTTAGGCATAATGTTCGTGACCACTTGAGCGATCACGGTTGCCAAGTCGGGTGTTTGTGCTTCACCCCTACCTTGACCTCTCCCTTGGCCTCTCCCTTGACCTCTACCTCTACCACCACCACGACCTCTTCCACCACCACGACCTTCTCCTTGAACTTCCGGTTGTTGTTGTTCCGGAGTTTGCTCCCTATAAGTAGTCCCGGCTCTTCTTGGCCTCACCATTACTATAAAACAAGGAAACGTCGACTCGAAAAGTTAGCCTCAAAATGCTCGCATGTTAGTCACACAAGGAGTTAATGCTCTCATGTCGGCATACCACACCTAAATCATATCATAATACTATGGCAAGAGTACTAATGTCCTAGGGGAAATGTTATGTATCATGCCATCATACCATATTTCACAATAATTGTTCATCATTAAACCGCATGTCCATTTCAATACATCAACCAATCACACAACTAAACAAGTGGTCCAAAGTATAATCCGAATCCGATATGCTTCCTAGTTATTGATCCGGGTATGTATACAGGGTGTACCAGCGGCTAACCCTCCACCCAATCAACCCCCAAAAAGCGTACCGGTTCCTTATTATACTCTAAACCAACCGCGTGCAATCCGTGATGTCATTAACTTGTTATAATACCGGGTAACCATAAAAGAGTTGATCACGTTCTTTTAGGGTTGCCACAATATTATATCATGTTGATGCCATAACTTCATCTTGCCCTACAATATCAATTCAATCCAACAATATGCACATGACCTCATTGACCTCAAGTAACCACATTGACCTCATGCACTTGACCATCACATACAACACATTGCTCATGTCGACCAATTGCACTCATGTTATCACATATAATGAATCCTCCTACGAACCCAAATGTACACTTATAATGCTCATATAGTTCACGTTGCATACAAGATTCCTAATCATGCATGCTATATGAAGAGTTTTACTTAAGCCGTAGTCTAGGTCAATCCGCCTAATTCTCTACGACCATGCGTGGGCCACCATTCTGTAACACCCGAGCTAGGCTCGAAATGTACCGAAAGCATGACACAAGATGGAATTATCGTAGAACGAGACTATATGAAAATAAGAGGATTCCGGGAACCCAACAATTAGATTACAATGCCACAAAAGCATAAGGAGCATTCAACCATCAAAAGTTTACAAAAAACAATTCAAAAGATGGCTCATGATCCTATGAGCAAAACCATATTTCACAATCAAGTTAATTATGGGTTAGCTAATGTTATTGTCAAAAGAAAGAAACAGAATGTGAAAACTGGGGAGTATGAACATTTGAAATGACACAAGGGAAGAATATTGGTCTATAAACACAAAACTGATCTGGTGACCAGAAAACCAAGGAAAAGTTGTTTATGGACCACTGTTTACCAAAATTGACATTGAAGAGATGATGGAGCACCTAATGTGTTAGAAGAATTTAAAATGGTAGAAATCGGATAAGGATACTATTGAAGTGGTTATGCAAGATGACTCTTACCAAGAAATTTTCAAAGTATATGATCCATTGAATCATGTCAATTTGTAAAGGGGGATCTTTTGAGATTGTTGTAGTTCGTGCTGTTAAGGACGAATTATTTTGATGAAGTGGCGTTAGAGTATGAAAGAGTTGTTAAGTTGTCTGTGGACAAAGGGATACACGTTGAAACGCCTAGAACAAGTGAAGTGAAGACTCTGAAGATAGATGAAGACTTCTAAATGCTTAAGTCAAAAGGGAAACTGCATTTTTGTTTGAAAGTCTCAAATATCTAATCGCTTTTTGGATACATTCAAGATGATAATTTTCATGAGCAAAACCATATTTCACAATCAAGTTAATTATGGGTTAGCTAATGTTATTGTCAAAAGAAAGAAACAGAATGTGAAAACTGGGGAGTATGAACATTTGAAATGACACAAGGGAAGAATATTGGTCTATAAACACAAAACTGATCTGGTGACCAGAAAACCAAGGAAAAGTTGTTTATGGACCACTGTTTACCAAAATTGACATTGAAGAGATGATGGAGCACCTAATGTGTTAGAAGAATTTAAAATGGTAGAAATCGGATAAGGATACTATTGAAGTGGTTATGCAAGATGACTCTTACCAAGAAATTTTCAAAGTATATGATCCATTGAATCATGTCAATTTGTAAAGGGGGATCTTTTGAGATTGTTGTAGTTCGTGCTGTTAAGGACGAATTATTTTGATGAAGTGGCGTTAGAGTATGAAAGAGTTGTTAAGTTGTCTGTGGACAAAGGGATACACGTTGAAACGCCTAGAACAAGTGAAGTGAAGACTCTGAAGATAGATGAAGACTTCTAAATGCTTAAGTCAAAAGGGAAATTGCACGTAAATGTACTCATTGTACTAATTGCACGTAAATGTACTCATTGAACTAATTGCACGTAAATGTACTCATTGAACTCAATTGCACGTAAATGTACTCATTGAACTAATTGCACGTAAATGTACTCATTGAACTAATTGCACGTAAATGTACTCATTGAACTAATTGCACGTAAATGTACTCATTGAACTAATTGCACGTAAATGTACTCATTGAACTAATTGCACGTAAATGTACTCATTGAACTAATTGCACGTAAATGTACTCATTGAACTAATTGCACGTAAATGTACTCATTGAACTAATTGCACGTAAATGTACTCATTGAACTAATTGCACGTAAATGTACTCATTGAACTAATTGCACGTAAATGTACTCATTGAACTAATTGCACGTAAATGTACTCATTGAACTCAATTGCACGTAAATGTACTCATTGACTAATTGCACGTAAATGTACTCATTGTACTCAATTGCACGTAAATGTACTCATTGAACCCAATTGCACGTAAATGTACTCATTGTACTAATTGCACGTAAATGTACTCATTGAACTAATTGCACGTAAATGTACTCATTGTACTAATTGCACGTAAATGTACTCATTGAACTAATTGCACGTAAATGTACTCATTGTACTAATTGCACGTAAATGTACTCATTGAACTAATTGCACGTAAATGTACTCATTGTACTAATTGCACGTAAATGTACTCATTGAACTAATTGCACGTAAATGTACTCATTGTACTAATTGCACGTAAATGTACTCATTGAACTAATTGCACGTAAATGTACTCATTGTACTAATTGCACGTAAATGTACTCATTGAACTAATTGCACGTAAATGTACTCATTGTACTAATTGCACGTAAATGTACTCATTGAACTAATTGCACGTAAATGTACTCATTGTACTAATTGCACGTAAATGTACTCATTGAACTAATTGCACGTAAATGTACTCATTGTACTAATTGCACGTAAATGTACTCATTGAACTAATTGCACGTAAATGTACTCATTGTACTAATTGCACGTAAATGTACTCATTGAACTAATTGCACGTAAATGTACTCATTGTACTAATTGCACGTAAATGTACTCATTGAACTAATTGCACGTAAATGTACTCATTGTACTAATTGCACGTAAATGTACTCATTGAACTAATTGCACGTAAATGTACTCATTGTACTAATTGCACGTAAATGTACTCATTGAACTAATTGCACGTAAATGTACTCATTGTACTAATTGCACGTAAATGTACTCATTGAACTAATTGCACGTAAATGTACTCATTGTACTAATTGCACGTAAATGTACTCATTGAACTAATTGCACGTAAATGTACTCATTGTACTAATTGCACGTAAATGTACTCATTGAACTAATTGCACGTAAATGTACTCATTGAACTCAATTGCACGTAAATGTACTCATTGAACTCAATTGCACGTAAATGTACTCATTGAACTCAATTGCACGTAAATGTACTCATTGAACTCAATTGCACGTAAATGTACTCATTGAACTCAATTGCACGTAAATGTACTCATTGAACTCAATTGCACGTAAATGTACTCATTGAACTCAATTGCACGTAAATGTACTCATTGAACTCAATTGCACGTAAATGTACTCATTGAACTCAATTGCACGTAAATGTACTCATTGAACTCAATTGCACGTAAATGTACTCATTGAACCAATTGCACGTAAATGTACTCATTGTACTAATTGCACGTAAATGTACTCATTGTACTAATTGCACGTAAATGTACTCATTGTACTAATTGCACGTAAATGTACTCATTGAACTAATTGCACGTAAATGTACTCATTGAACTCAATTGCACGTAAAACTAGCAGATTACGTAGTTCCGTAAAAATCTGGTGTATGGGTTAGATTCGTACGAAACTAAGGTCAAGCCCATATACCAGTTAGTTTTGTTCAGCCCATAAGTTAGTATATAGATAGATTATTCTGGCTTAGCTTAAGTTAAAATAAAAAAATCTTAATTAATGATTTTAAAACAATCAACACAATAACAGAACATTTGGGTGATTTGTGACCGGGTTGAGCCAGAGTGGTACGATTTCAAATCCAAAAGGGTTTGAATGGTAAGTCTGGCAAGGAACACGTTCGCCAAAATAAACTTATGAATAACTAGTGTGTTAAATACGATTAAAAATATTCATATTCTACTACTTCGGTAATGCTTAAGCTCTGAATTTACCAAAATTGACATTGAAGAGATGATGGAGCACCTAATGTGTTAGAAGAATTTAAAATGGTAGAAATCGGATAAGGATACTATTGAAGTGGTTATGCAAGATGACTCTTACCAAGAAATTTTCAAAGTATATGATCCATTGAATCATGTCAATTTGTAAAGGGGGATCTTTTGAGATTGTTGTAGTTCGTGCTGTTAAGGACGAATTATTTTGATGAAGTGGCGTTAGAGTATGAAAGAGTTGTTAAGTTGTCTGTGGACAAAGGGATACACGTTGAAACGCCTAGAACAAGTGAAGTGAAGACTCTGAAGATAGATGAAGACTTCTAAATGCTTAAGTCAAAAGGGAAACTGTTGGTGCATTTTTGTTTGACAGAATCATTCTAGATAATTGTTTTGAGATCAGTCACTTGTAATAGCTTTACATCAAATATAATTCTAAGTATTTTTGTTTTAGTTCCAGGTGAAACTAGCAGATTACGTAGTTCCGTAAAAATCTGGTGTATGGGTTAGATTCGTACGAAACTAAGGTCAAGCCCATATACCAGTTAGTTTTGTTCAGCCCATAAGTTAGTATATAGATAGATTATTCTGGCTTAGCTTAAGTTAAACTTCATAAAGAAAACAAATGAAAGTGGGATGTCTATATATGCACATCAAACAAATAAAAGTGGAAGTAAAAACCTGAGGGATACGTGTACCTTTGACGGTCTGTTCATGGTGTAGTTGTGGTTTCATGGTCGGGAAAGTATAGCTTCCTGTGTGGCAAAGATGAATAAGGTTGATTAGTCAAAAACAAAGTACTCAAAAACATTACCAATGAAAAGGGTTAAAACACTAGAGAAAGGGGAAAATAAAACCACAAACCTTGATGTTCTGTAAATCGGTGAGAAACATTGTCAGCCTATCAATACGTAAAACCCACCCACCAGTTGGTGGCAAACCGTAATCAAGAGCCAAACCTAACACTGTTTCCTTGTCTCCTGATTGTTGATCCTGAATGAATTTTTCACAGTTTATCTAAGTAAGAAAAAGTCAACTTCGGAGTGTTTCATAATGGGTTGGGCTGGAAACTCCGTTTTTCCAAAAAGGTAAATAAAAAATATATTGTTTTAAGTTAAAATAAAAAAATCTTAATTAATGATTTTAAAACAATCAATACATCAACAGTACATTTTGGGCAATTTGTGACCAGTTTGAGCCAGACTCGAGTAAAACATGACACCATTCCGTGTTTTAGGATTGCAGAAGCGACAAGTGCTTCCTGCAAAGTAACTAGTGATTCCAGAGTTCGCGTAGCATCTTGAGCTTCATCCTCGGCATTATAATTAACTTCACATGGCACAATATATCTTCTGTAACAAATCATTAATGTACTCATTATTAGCATCTCTCAAAGTAACATAGTACATTTTAAGATTGCAACACTTATAGTAGAAATGTAAACTTTGCATAAAGAAAACAAATGAAAGTGGGATGTCTATATATGCACATCAAACAAATAAAAGTGGAAGTAAAAACCTGAGGGATACGTGTACCTTTGACGGTCTGTTCATGGTGTAGTTGTGGTTTCATGGTCGGGAAAGTATAGCTTCCTGTGTGGCAAAGATGAATAAGGTTGATTAGTCAAAAACAAAGTACTCAAAAACATTACCAATGAAAAGGGTTAAAACACTAGAGAAAGGGGAAAATAAAACCACAAACCTTGATGTTCTGTAAATCGGTGAGAAACATTGTCAGCCTATCAATACGTAAAACCCACCCACCAGTTGGTGGCAAACCGTAATCAAGAGCCAAACCTAACACTGTTTCCTTGTCTCCTGATTGTTGATCCTGAATGAATTTTTCACAGTTTATCTAAGTAAGAAAAAGTCAACTTCGGAGTGTTTCATAATGGGTTGGGCTGGAAACTCCGTTTTTCCAAAAAGGTAAATAAAAAATATATTGTTTTAAGTTAAAATAAAAAAATCTTAATTAATGATTTTAAAACAATCAACACAATAACAGAACATTTGGGTGATTTGTGACCGGGTTGAGCCAGAGTGGTACGATTTCAAATCCAAAAGGGTTTGAATGGTAAGTCTGGCAAGGAACACGTTCGCCAAAATAAACTTATGAATAACTAGTGTGTTAAATACGATTAAAAATATTCATATTCTACTACTTCGGTAATGCTTAAGCTTTAACTTCCATACCACTTGATCTAGACGAGTATGATTTTGGAGCACAATGGGTTAAGACTTCTATTGTAAACGGACCGTGTAAGTTTGGCCTGCACAACACTTACTGCCGAGTGACACTTTGGTATAACGTATAACTAGTGTCAAAATCAGTTACCAAAAAGTTACTCGTTCTGGAAGATTCTACAGTAATTATTAATAAAATGAATTAGGTGTTTTAATAAATTATAAAAATCTCGAGCCATTTTCAACCTTTTGTTTTTGGCTAATATAGCTCGAATCAACCCATTCACATGTAAATGATGGGTCAAAATCTCAGTTCAACTTCTCCATATCAATATTGACACATTTTAATAGAACATGGTGTACCGTTACTTGATTTGCGATTCGCCGGCGGTGTACCATAGGGTCATTTTCTTCGGTGTATGAATTTATGATCTAAGGAGATAAAAGTGAAACAAAGTAAGATTAGCAGGAAGTTGCATAAAGAAAACATGTAAATAACTAGAAATGTCAGAATATAGCATTATCTTAGCTGCATACCTCTAGCTTGTTGATAAACAATTGGAAACCTTCAGTCAATCCTGATTTAAAAAGAAGTGATTTTGCCTGTGGACTCATTATTTTAGGGTGCTCCATTATGAAAGTAGGACTAGAAAATGTCTTACAAGCTGCATAAACCACAAAATACATTAACGGAAACTTAACAAAGTAAATGTCACTTAAACATCTTACATCAAGCGACACAAACTATTTTCGATAACAACACATAGAGGTGGCAAAATGTGTGGATTTGAGTTAGGTAGCATGTCAAAACTTAGCTTGAAACAGGTCATTTTCTAGTAAGGGCAAAACCAACCGGGAACGACTGACTCTCCCTTATGCAATATGATATAGGATGTTGCATTAAATAATACTAGACGTTTTGCTGACTCGCAAAGAATTTTAAAATATACATCTTTTGAATTGATTAATTTATTAAGAACTATGTTATATTTTATTAAACCCGCCTGAACCAACTGTATTAAAAATTCACACATCGCCCAGCTTGCCCATTTTTTCACCTAGGGAAAACTTGCAAATTCAAAACCATCAATATTATAGTAGATGCACAGATACTAGAAGATAGAACCATTACTTTCTCCAGCAATCTTGCTGTCGTTGAGGTGGTGAACAGTTGATATCAAACTTGGCGCATACATCAGCAAGATATTGTCTAGCTTCCTCACTCGCAAGGTCTTTGGGTATGCTAAGATTCGCCATCTTCTCCAACTCTTCAATCACAGAAAGCCTTCTGAAAACATTTGGATCAAATTAGTAAAATAGTTGCAAATACAAGTAAAAAGGTAGTAAAATAAAACCAAAGATATACACTAGGAAGCAAATCACCTGAAAGGAGGAGTGAAGTCAATTTCAATTGGATTATTATCATACCCATTGGCATGATATGCAACTTTGTAGCCACCTGTGAGCTCCTTCACCATGCCTGGTTCATTAAGTATTAGTAAACGTAGTCGATAACACAAGTAAACATATCCGGTTCAATTCCAACCGATTTACTTAAAAACTTATCAACTCAGGTAATGTGAAATAGGTGAAATAAATAAAACAACGAATATAACAAGCTTAAAAAGAAAACAGGTCAAAACCGCCGCTCGACATTGTATTTTAATTCATAGACCCTCATGAACCTTTTTATTCAAAATAGTTAGATTAAAATTCAAGCTATGGCGCTATGCTAGTCTATAATTATAATTGACACTTATTATTTATTGATCAAAAGAAATTTGCAAAAAAATACTCCGTATACAATAAGTGTCTTGGTTGTAGTACCAAAGTGTATAAAACCTCCTTACTAATTACATTTAAAAAACTAGACTAATGTTAAAACAAGTCAGTTTTTGTAAAACAGCTTTGGCACCTATGATTATACAGAAAGAAATAGATTTCAACACTCACCGCTTAATATTTGTTCAGACAGCTTCATCAAATAGTCGTAATCTGCAAGAACCATATAAAACTCACACATGAATTCAGGACAACGTATCAGATGTATCCCGTCGTCTCTGAACTGTTGTCCAATCACATAAACACGTTCTTTTCTACCACCAACAAACTGCTTCAGATAAAGTTCAGGAGCAATTTCCATAAACATTTTCATGTTTAGGTCGTTGTAAGTAGTCACAAAAGGACGTGCATCACCTCCATCAGGAACCATGGTCGATATGGGAGAATCGACCTTCAGTAATAAATAAGTAACCAGGTTTATAATTTAAAATACCACTACTAATAATAATAATAATAAAATAAAAGAACAATAATAATAATAATAATAATAATATAGTAATATAATAATAATAATAATAATAATAATAATAATAATAATAATAATAATAATAATAATAATAATAATAATAATAATAATAATAATAATAATAATAATAATAATAATAATAATAATAATAATAATAATAATAATAATAATAATAATAATAATAATAATAATAATAATAATAATAATAATAATAATAATAATAATAATAATAATAATAATAATAATAATAATAATAATAATAATAATAATAATAATAATAATAATAATAATAATAATAATAATAATAATAATAATAATAATAATAATAATAATAATAATAATAATAATAATAATAATAATAATAATAATAATAATAATAATAATAATAATAATAATAATAATAATAATAATAATAATAATAATAATAATAATAATAATAATAATAATAATAATAATAATAATAATAATAATAATAATAATAATAATAATAATAATAATAATAATAATAATAATAATAATAATAATAATAATAATAATAATAATAATAATAATAATAATAATAATAATAATAATAATAATAATAATAATAATAATAATAATAATAATAATAATAATAATAATAATAATAATAATAATAATAATAATAATAATAATAATAATAATAATAATAATAATAATAATAATAATAATAATAATAATAATAATAATAATAATAATAATAATAATAATAATAATAATAATAATAATAATAATAATAATAATAATAATAATAATAATAATAATAATAATAATAATAATAATAATAATAATAATAATAATAATAATAATAATAATAATAATAATAATAATAATAATAATAATAATAATAATAATAATAATAATAATAATAATAATAATAATAATAATAATAATAATAATAATAATAATAATAATAATAATAATAATAATAATAATAATAATAATAATAATAATAATAATAATAATAATAATAATAATAATAATAATAATAATAATAATAATAATAATAATAATAATAATAATAATAATAATAATAATAATAATAATAATAATAATAATAATAATAATAATAATAATAATAATAATAATAATAATAATAATAATAATAATAATAATAATAATAATAATAATAATAATAATAATAATAATAATAATAATAATAATAATAATACATTAGCCCTAAAATATTTTCACTTAATAATAATAATAATAATAATAATAATAATAATAATAATAATAATAATCACAATAATAAGCATCGATTTGATCATGTCGGTGAAGAGAAAAAAAAAGGTAATTGGATGAAACCCTGATCTCATGTACCATTTGGTACCCACTAATCCCCCAGTCAGGCGGCTAGTGTCCAGGTGAATCTCAACCACTTAATAATTCCCTGATTATCTCAAGTTTGCCTTTGACAAGACTTGAACCCAGCATCCCTCCTGGAAAGTAGCGGCTGGTGGCGACTGGGCTATTACCCAGTGGTTATGTCGGTGAAGAGTATAAGTGGGAAAATGGATATGGGAGGGGAGGATTAACGGGTAATTTTGCAATAGTTGGAACAGAGAGTCAAGTTAAACGATACACAATTAGTGTGTCCAATATGATTACAAACATTATATGACAAACAACAGGGATAATAAAGTGTCTTGTTAACATTTTACAGATATATGATGTCTGTTGTTGATTGTTATATTAGAAATACTTGCGATTTCCTGCCAACATATGAAATTTGATGCACTGAATGACTTATAATTAGCAATGTTTAAGCAGTTTTATTCATTGCATACTACACTTTGCGCGGCCCTTGACCAAATGAACCCATTAGCCCTGGTATCTTTTTAAGTATATAAGCATATTATAACTGACCTTTGCCCATTTGAGACGTTAAAGATAGAACATCTCCTAAATCGGAGAATTTATTATTGAAAGTGAAAGTCCCAAGTTTGCAACGATTATGTAATTAAACAACTAATGTAAATTACACTAAGAAAGCAAGACAAGAAAGTAAACACGTTTAATCATAAGTAGTATTAATTAAACGGTGAATACATGGTTGGTTTACAAAGAAAGAAAGAAAGAAAGAAATATTGTTAAGTTTTTGCACACACGAAAACTTAACAATTATACAATTCTACAATGAGAGAAAAACACACTAAGTGACTATTGTAGAATGAACCAACAACTTTGCGGCTAGGTCAAGTGATGCTTTATATAAGGGAGAAAAGACATCACATGACAACCCAATAGATGTTGACACATGAAGGTTGTCAACTATCTATTGGTGTGTAAGACTGGTCTTCAGATATCTCTGTTTGCCATCTTGTTTCTTTCCCAAAACGGCATGAAAGAGAAACACCTTAGTACCATTTTGGTACAAGGTCACATGGCTCCATCTTGATCTTGCAACACGTGTCCTTGGGACCAGTCTTCTTATCTTCATTTTCCCGCCCATATTTGACTTACAAGACATGGCGGTGAGTCATTGAACTTATCCTTTAACTCGAAGATAATGATCGCTGAGAGCTCGCTGAAGAAGCCTCTCGCTGAGTCTTTCAGCGAGCACTTGACTCAGCAAGTAATCTTCAGCGAATCCATGACTCAACAATCTCCCCCTATTCGCTGAGGAGACTTAGCTGAGTATAAGTTACTTCTTAGAAGTACAATAGATAGAAATGAAGGAATGCTGATCTTATTTATTTGACAAACAACTTTACAATAAAAACAACATTACAAAGGTTACAAGTCTCCTTAATCCCATTGCGACTCTTGCTTGGCCTCGATGAAAGCTATGTCTTGTTGTCTTTCAGGCTTCAGCAGCTCTTGATCAATTAGCTTTATAAATTCGGGATTGTTGGACGACTGAGCACAATACTTTCTTATTTTCAAAAGAAAAGTAGAGGGGGCAATTCCAATTTCATTGGTCTTGAAGAAGAGTTCATGACCATGGACATTGCAAAAGCAGAAACCTCCCAGCTTGTCATCATAAGCTCCATCCATAAAGAGGGTCCTGGAAGGCATTTTTAGATTCAGCAGAGGCTCCTCATCTATATCAGTCTTTGGAACAGCTCTGAGAATGAAGGGACGCTGAGACATCACTTGACCAGAAGCTGTTCTCTTCACACCACTTCTTGGTTGCTGAGGAGGAGGAGGAGGAGGATATGGATGTCTTGCAGCGCTGAGCAGAGAGTCTTTGACTTTGTATTTTTGTTCCATTTTGCGAATATGTTTTATCTGCTCACCTTCCATCTTGATCAGCGGTTCATAACTTACAGCTGTCTTGTCCTTGATCAGCTTGTAAATTTCGATCCATTCAGTTGGCCCAAGTGTATCCTTAGTAACATTTTTCAGCGTATATAACTTGGGCACTCCTTTTCTTTGTAGGGAAAGATTCATCCCTTGTTGGGTTAGCGAGACCCTGACCGACATGATCTCTTCTTTCCTTTGCCTTACCTCTCTTGATTCAAGATAGGTCGCCTGACCTTCTTCAAAAGTTTTCATTCTTTTGGCAAAGAACTTTTCTTCATTCTTTTTCAAGACTGCCAATCCACCAGATTGCTGAGCCAACCTCTTTGTCTCATCATCAGCATCTTTAAGTTCATCACCAACAATTTGTTCACTTATAAACTTCTGAGACAGCTCCTCTTCTTTTTTCTTACTTA
>CM067168.1:44119204-44129204 GCA_034093135.1 Erigeron breviscapus
TCTAATACAAAAAGCTTTTGTTGCACCCTCAGTGTGACAAAAGTAGTGTATCTTACCTGGTAGTAGTATACGCGAGCAACCAAATAGCTAACAGTGCTTAACAGTAATCCCCGACACCTATCGTACGTTAATATATGAAATATAAGTCATTTGGGACCTTAAATGGACTTGAAAACGAACTTAAGCTACATTTCAAGCCAAAACGAACTTAAACCCTTTAAACGAATTTAGCCAACGAAATTAGTCTTCTTTTAAACGAAAATAGCTTGAACGAAGTTAAACTTCGTTTTTCAAACGAATTTAGCATTCCAGAACGAATTTAACACTTAAAACGAATTTCGAATTTTATCTTCGTTTGGCAAACGAATTTAGATCCCACAAACGAACTTAAAGTTCGTTTTGAACCTTAGCTGAACCAGAAAACGAATTTCATCTTATTTTCGTCCAGAAATCATAAAACGACTTTGTTCTTCATTTTTCCAGAAATCAATCGACTTTGGCTTCACCCAAAACACGTTTTTGACATATATAAGCCTATTTTGATCATCAAGATCGATTATAAACTCGTTTAATTCCGTTTTGATCATTAGTTGGCTTAAACACATAATAAACCCTAACTTATCAAAAACCCTTTATAAAATCAGATTTGATTCAATTAGAAACATCTTTAGATCTGAAAATATAGACAACGAATCATGGATTACCTGTAGCAAATGATGGCCGATCCAATTCAATACAAAACACTCGATTCGATTGACCAAAACTTGAAGATTTTGCTTAAGAAATCAATTAGGAAATTTAAGATACTTTGTATGTGTGTTCAATTAAGTTAATTGCTGCCAAATAACTCTAGATTAGGTTAATCCTAACCTAAACCCGTTTTTAACTTTACACCTTTGGCAAAACTAGTCCCTGGACTTCATATTGACTTTATTTCGCTTAAAAACACCTATTGGGGATACATATAACACACTAAAGCACTTTCGCACACTACAAAGGCCTTTTACACATCATTTAGTCCACTTTATTGTCACTCATTAAAGATAATTAAATCTCATATATAGGGCACATAAACATATAAACACACATTTCCACATAAACATATAAACACACATTTTACCACATAACATATCACGGACTTAGAATTTGACCTAACGACGTTAGTCAACAGAAACGATTAAGTTTTGGGATGTTACAGTAGTACGAACATCTGATCCAATAATAATTTCAGAAGGGTAGCTTGAAAATAATTGAAGGATAGAATGGAGTACTACTGGAGGGTTTCTTAGTCTGAACAGGTTCCAGATCAGGATGACTGGAAACTTCTTTTGAAGAATCTTTATTGTAGTTGATAGGATCAGATTCACAGAAGACAATTGGAGTTACTGGGGGAGTATCAAGGGTTGGCTTTTTATTGATTGCTGCATTTGATTAATCAAATGTGACATGTATTGACTCATGGACCTTCTCCAGTCTCTTGTTATAGACTCTGAAGGCCTTGCGAATGGCTGAATAACCTAAGAAATATCCTTCATCAGCTTTGGCATCAAATTTGCCTAACTGACTGGAGTCGTTCAGGATGTACACTGGACATCCAAAGACATGAAAATAACCAATATTTGGTTTTCTATTTCTTAATACTTCATAGGCTGTCTTTTTGTGTCTTTTGATGTACACAGACCGGTTCTGGGTGTGACAAGCAGTAGCAATTGCTTCAGCCCAGAAACTGGTAGAAAGACCAGATTCAGCAAGCATACTCCTGGCAGCTTCTATCAGCGTTCGATTCTTCCTTTCCACCACTCCATTCTGTTCTGGAGAGCGGGCTGATGAGAAATTCTGGGAGATGCCAGTGTCAGTACAGAATGACTCCAGAGTTGCATTCTGGAATTATGTTCCATTGTCACTTCTTAACTGACAAACCTTTCGATTATACTTGAGCTCAATTTGCTTGATAAGACTGATGATTTCAGCAGCAGCTTCATTTTTAGACCTGAGAAAGATAACCCAGCAATATCTGGAGAATTCATCGACTATTACCAGAGTGTATCTTTTACCAGCACGAGTCTGAACATTCACTGGACCGAAGAGGTCCATATGAAGCATATGAAGTGGTTCAGATATGCTAAAATTTTGCTTTGTCTTGAAACTGGTACGTTTCTGCTTACCCATCTCACATCCTGGACATGGCCTTTCCTTTTTGAAGGAAACTGAAGGTATCCCATCTGCCAGTTGTTTTCTAGAAAACTTATTTATATTTTTGAAATTTAAATGGGATAACCTTTTATGCCATAACCAGTTTGTGTCTTCATCAGCTTGAGAATAGAAACACTGCTCTGAAGGAGAGCTTTCCATATCCATCACATACACATTCCCTCTTCTGGGAGCAATCAATACTACCTTCCAGTCCTTGTTGAATACGATGCCATGAACAATATTGAACAGAACTTGATAGCCATCATCACACAGTTGACTGACACTGATTAGGTTATATTTCAAACCATTCACATATGCAACTCGTTTGAATTTGACTTGTCCATTGCTCAGAACACCATACCCCTCAGTCTTTCCACAACCATCATTTCCAAAAGTAATGGAGGGTCCATCAGAAATTATGAACTCCTCCAGCAGGGTCTTACGTCCGGTCATTGTCCTGCCAGCTGCACTGTCAAGATACCAGGTATATTTCTTTCGATCGCCCTGCACATCCACCAGATATATCAGTTAGATTTGGGAACCCATCGACTGATGGGTTCACTGGACCTCCCTTATAGGTCCCTGGAGGTATCTGGTTGAGTTCACTTTCTTCCAAAACAGATTTTTCTGCAAATGTAATTGGAATAGATAGTTTTGAAACCTTTTTCTTTTTCTCAACAGGAGAAATATATTTATCTTTCTTTGAAAAAGGTTTGGTATTTTGTCTAGGGCCAGATGAAGTACCCTCAAAATTGTTTAATCTTGCATTACAACTTTGAAATTGACGAGTCAGTAATTGAAACTGGCTCTCTAACCTTAACAAAATACTTTCATCAGATGACACCTGAGCCTTTCCAGTTGACTGGACTCTAGGCTTAGGTAGGGAGACATTCTTCTTCTTTGGAACAGAAGGTTCCTTGGAGGAGGACTGAGGCAAAGGTTTCTTCAGATTGACCTTTTTAACTAGAGCAGTCACCTGAGGTGCTCCAGTTTTTACCTCTGGGGATTGAACTGGGAAAATATTGGCCTTAGGAGTTACAGGCTCATCATAAATGGTAATGGGCCTGAAGCCCTCTGGTAAACGATCAATTACTGGTATTAATGATGCAACATGAGTATTTCCATCTAAATAAGCACGTTTTTGAGTGGGAAATTGATTTACTCCAGCATCATATGGCTTTCTGGTTTCAAGCCATGATTTAATAACTAGTTTTTCTTTTTCTAAAATGATTTCAAGATCTTGTTTTTCTTGAATCAGTTGTTCAGTTACCAGAACCTGGGCTTGAAATGCAGTTCAATATCTTGAAGTTCCTTTAATTTTGATTTTAAAACTGTAATTTCAGAAAAATCTGTTTCTAGACCATTTACACAGTCAGATCTAACAGTTTCAACAAAGATTAAATCAGAATTAAGAGCTTCAGCAATGTCCAATTTTAGTTCAGTGTCAGTTTCCACATCATAATCACTGACCTTTTTGATAACAATGTCCACCCATCTTCCAGATGTGACATCTTCCTTCACCAGATGCTCTTCGTCTGCCAGAGCCATGTAACAGCAATCTCTTTCCTCTTCTTCATCAACAGATGAATCATCAGAAGGAACCCATTTCTCTTCAGTTGTTGCAATCATGCATTTATTATTTTCCATTTGTTGTGCCATGAGAGTAATTTGAGCCTTAAGCTTTTTATATTTAGATTTATAGCTATCATCAGGCTTTTTATTAGAAGTAAATGGACCAGGCTGGGATACAAACTGACTGGACTTGCAATCTTTCATGAAATGACCTTTTCTGCCACACCTTAAAGCATGTCAGATTGGTCTTATCGGTAGGGAGACATTCTTCTTATTTGGAACTGAAGGTTCCTTCAAAGCAGACATTCTTCTTAGGCTTAGGTAGGGAGACATTCTTCTTAGGCTTAGGTAGGGAGACATTCTTCTTAGGCTTAGGTAGGGAGACATTCTTCTTAGGCTTAGGTAGGGAGACATTCTTCTTAGGCTTAGGTAGGGAGACATTCTTCTTAGGCTTAGGTAGGGAGACATTCTTCTTAGGCTTAGGTAGGGAGACATTCTTCTTAGGCTTAGGTAGGGAGACATTCTTCTTAGGCTTAGGTAGGGAGACATTCTTCTTAGGCTTAGGTAGGGAGACATTCTTCTTAGGCTTAGGTAGGGAGACATTCTTCTTAGGCTTAGGTAGGGAGACATTCTTCTTAGGCTTAGGTAGGGAGACATTCTTCTTAGGCTTAGGTAGGGAGAAACTTCTGACTCTCTAACCTTAACAAAATACTTTCATCAGATGACACCTAAGCCTTTCCAGTTGACTGGACTCTAGGCTTAGGTAGGGAGACATTCTTCTTCTTTGGAACAGAAGGTTCTTTGGAGGAGGACTGAGGCAAAGGTTTCTTCAGATTGACCTTTTTAACTAGAGCAGTCACCTGAGGTGCTCCAGTTTTTACCTCTGGGGATTGAACTGGGAAAATATTGGCCTTAGGAGTTACAGGCTCATCATAAATGGTAATGGGCCTGAAGCCCTCTGGTAACCGATCAATTACTGGTATTAATTATGCAACATGAGTATTTCCATCTAAATAAGCACGTTTTTGAGTGGGAAATTGATTTACTCCAGCATCATATGGCTTTCTGGTTTCAAGCCATGATTTAATAACTAGTTTTTCTTTTTCTAAAATGATTTCAAGATCTTGTTTTTCTTGAATCAGTTGTTCAGTTACCAGAACCTGGCTTGAAATGCCAGTTCAATATCTTGAAGTTCCTTTAATTTTGATTTTAAAACTGTAATTTCAGAAAAATCTGTTTCTAGACCATTTACACAGTCAGATCTAACAGTTTCAACAAAGATTAAATCAGAATTAAGAGCTTCAGCAATGTCCAATTTTAGTTCAGTGTCAGTTTCCACATCATAATCACTGACCTTTTTGATAACAATGTCCACCCATCTTCCAGATGTGACATCTTCCTTCACCAGATGCTCTTCGTCTGCCAGAGCCATGTAACAGCAATCTCTTTCCTCTTCTTCATCAACAGATGAATCATCAGAAGGAACCCATTTCTCTTCAGTTGTTGCAATCATGCATTTATTATTTTCCATTTGTTGTGCCATGAGAGTAATTTGAGCCTTAAGCTTTTTATATTTAGATTTATAGCTATCATCAGGCTTTTTATTAGAAGTAAATGGACCAGGCTGGGATACAAACTGACTGGACTTGCAATCTTTCATGAAATGACCTTTTCTGCCACAACTTTCTGAGCCTGATTTTCTTCAGTGTATCTGAAAGCTCCATATAAAGTTGAAAGAGTGTGAGAGTGCAGAGTTTTACCTTGTCTTAAGACCAGGATCATGTGAGACCATTTGGTGGGTAATATATCACAAAATTTCTCCAAAAGTATATCCTTGTCTTTCTCAACCCCCAGTCCTCTCAACTGGTTAATAATGCTCATAAATCTGGTGTAAGTACCAGTGAGAGACTCATTGGGCTGAGCAAAAAATGACTCATACCTCTTGTTTAAGGAAACCTTTCTGGTGACAATGGTGTCATCTCCTCCTTCATACTGGTTCACTAGTTCATCCCACATGGTTTTAGCACTGGGAAAAAGAACTAGTGTGGAATTAGGGTTTCTGGAACAGCCCCGAGGATCATGTTTTTGAGGAGGGTATCTAAATTTACCAATCTCCTCTCCTCTTCAGACCAATGTTCCTCCCTCTTTTCCCTACCTCTTCTAGATCCAGTTGGATCAAGAAGAGCATTGAGAGGTGATGTGGGGACGTAAGGTCCTTCATTTAAAATTTTCATCATATTTCTCTCAATTCTAGTGATATGCAATATCATCCTAGCTTTCCACGTACCAAATTCATCACTATTCCCACTGAATTTAGGAACAGGATTGTTTGAGTAGTGCACATGCACATGTGGAGAAGCAGGAGTAGGAGGAGGGGGTGGATTGTAAATGTATTTTTACCCGTTTGACTGTACTTGTAATTCAATTAACTACTTTAATAAACGAAAATTTTGGGCCTAATTGTGTTTATTTATCTGTAAATTGGGTCAATTATAATGTCATAATTGGATTTCTAGAATTAAGCCCATGTTGCAAGACAATGATATTGGCCCATAAGTGATAAGGAAAATATATTATAGACGATAATTGAGTAACTGTGGTAACAGGAAAACGTATATACGAAACCTTAAGTATAATGTACGGTTTAAACAGTGTCGGTGGCACAGTGTCGGTGAATAAACTAATAATGGAACAATTAGGACAAAGCCCGACATACTTTATGGAAAGTAGGAATACTCGTGAAATTGTCATAAGCTATATTTGATTTATTAGTTGAATAATGTTATTAGTAGACATCCGACAAAACTTTTATAAAAGGTTATAAACCCGTGATTTATTTTAGTTGTTTAGTAATCATGGACTCAGTCAAGTAGTGGATATATATATCCCTACTACCTCACTTATTGATATATGTACCGTACTCTATTATTACTCTATTATTATTTTTTTTGTTTCAAGATCAGAGAACCCAAACCTCCCCCTTTCCCCAAATCATTCTTTTCTCTTAATCTTCTTCTTAACTTCGAAATTAATCACCAAATTGTTAGGAGAATCAACTAGTAATTGATATAACAATAACAATTATCATCAAGAATTCAAGATTTTCATGGTTTAAAGAGTTCATTTCATCCATTTTACTTCAAATTCGAAATTATGCATCAAAGTACTTTTGGTAAGTAATTTCACTCCTTAAACACTTGTTTTATATCATTACATACCTTAGATAACTAGTTAATTACAAAACTTTGATAAATTTAGTGTTCTTGAGCAAAAATGAGTTTTTCAAGTTCATTAATGGTAACTTATGATTTTGGAAGTGGGTTTTGGTTTAGAGATGATATATATGCTAGATTATACTTGTATTAAGTTGTGTTAAACTTTGGTAGTTCGATTCTAACGTTTGGTGTGTCGATTTGAGGTCAAAAACCCGTTTTTTTGTGATTCTTTTGTATATCGCGTCGTGAGGCTTCAAGTTTACAAGAATTTCGAATGCTGATCAAAATATCGCGACGAGATGTCAAAATCTCGCGCCGAGAAGTCATTTTCTCGCGCCGTTAGCGCATTGTTTATCATGTGAGTCGCACCGTTAGCGCATTGTTTATCATGTGAGTCGCACCGTTAGCGCATTGTTTATCATGTGAGTCGCACCGTTAGCGCATTGTTTATCATGTGAGTCGCACCGTTAGCGCATTGTTTATCATGTGAGTCGCACCGTTAGCGCATTGTTTATCATGTGAGTCGCACCGTTAGCGCATTGTTTATCATGTGAGTCGCACCGTTAGCGCATTGTTTATCATGTGAGTCGCACCGTTAGCGCATTGTTTATCATGTGAGTCGCACCGTTAGCGCATTGTTTATCATGTGAGTCGCACCGTTAGCGCATTGTTTATCATGTGAGTCGCACCGTTAGCGCATTGTTTATCATGTGAGTCGCACCGTTAGCGCATTGTTTATCATGTGAGTCGCACCGTTAGCGCATTGTTTATCATGTGAGTCGCACCGTTAGCGCATTGTTTATCATGTGAGTCGCACCGTTAGCGCATTGTTTATCATGTGAGTCGCACCGTTAGCGCATTGTTTATCATGTGAGTCGCACCGTTAGCGCATTGTTTATCATGTGAGTCGCACCGTTAGCGCATTGTTTATCATGTGAGTCGCACCGTTAGCGCATTGTTTATCATGTGAGTCGCACCGTTAGCGCATTGTTTATCATGTGAGTCGCACCGTTAGCGCATTGTTTATCATGTGAGTCGCACCGTTAGCGCATTGTTTATCATGTGAGTCGCACCGTTAGCGCATTGTTTATCATGTGAGTCGCACCGTTAGCGCATTGTTTATCATGTGAGTCGCACCGTTAGCGCATTGTTTATCATGTGAGTCGCACCGTTAGCGCATTGTTTATCATGTGAGTCGCACCGTTAGCGCATTGTTTATCATGTGAGTCGCACCGTTAGCGCATTGTTTATCATGTGAGTCGCACCGTTAGCGCATTGTTTATCATGTGAGTCGCACCGTTAGCGCATTGTTTATCATGTGAGTCGCACCGTTAGCGCATTGTTTATCATGTGAGTCGCACCGTTAGCGCATTGTTTATCATGTGAGTCGCACCGTTAGCGCATTGTTTATCATGTGAGTCGCACCGTTAGCGCATTGTTTATCATGTGAGTCGCACCGTTAGCGCATTGTTTATCATGTGAGTCGCACCGTTAGCGCATTGTTTATCATGTGAGTCGCACCGTTAGCGCATTGTTTATCATGTGAGTCGCACCGTTAGCGCATTGTTTATCATGTGAGTCGCACCGTTAGCGCATTGTTTATCATGTGAGTCGCACCGTTAGCGCATTGTTTATCATGTGAGTCGCACCGTTAGCGCATTGTTTATCATGTGAGTCGCACCGTTAGCGCATTGTTTATCATGTGAGTCGCACCGTTAGCGCATTGTTTATCATGTGAGTCGCACCGTTAGCGCATTGTTTATCATGTGAGTCGCACCGTTAGCGCATTGTTTATCATGTGAGTCGCACCGTTAGCGCATTGTTTATCATGTGAGTCGCACCGTTAGCGCATTGTTTATCATGTGAGTCGCACCGTTAGCGCATTGTTTATCATGTGAGTCGCACCGTTAGCGCATTGTTTATCATGTGAGTCGCACCGTTAGCGCATTGTTTATCATGTGAGTCGCACCGTTAGCGCATTGTTTATCATGTGAGTCGCACCGTTAGCGCATTGTTTATCATGTGAGTCGCACCGTTAGCGCATTGTTTATCATGTGAGTCGCACCGTTAGCGCATTGTTTATCATGTGAGTCGCACCGTTAGCGCATTGTTTATCATGTGAGTCGCACCGTTAGCGCATTGTTTATCATGTGAGTCGCACCGTTAGCGCATTGTTTATCATGTGAGTCGCACCGTTAGCGCATTGTTTATCATGTGAGTCGCACCGTTAGCGCATTGTTTATCATGTGAGTCGCACCGTTAGCGCATTGTTTATCATGTGAGTCGCACCGTTAGCGCATTGTTTATCATGTGAGTCGCACCGTTAGCGCATTGTTTATCATGTGAGTCGCACCGTTAGCGCATTGTTTATCATGTGAGTCGCACCGTTAGCGCATTGTTTATCATGTGAGTCGCACCGTTAGCGCATTGTTTATCATGTGAGTCGCACCGTTAGCGCATTGTTTATCATGTGAGTCGCACCGTTAGCGCATTGTTTATCATGTGAGTCGCACCGTTAGCGCATTGTTTATCATGTGAGTCGCACCGTTAGCGCATTGTTTATCATGTGAGTCGCACCGTTAGCGCATTGTTTATCATGTGAGTCGCACCGTTAGCGCATTGTTTATCATGTGAGTCGCACCGTTAGCGCATTGTTTATCATGTGAGTCGCACCGTTAGCGCATTGTTTATCATGTGAGTCGCACCGTTAGCGCATTGTTTATCATGTGAGTCGCACCGTTAGCGCATTGTTTATCATGTGAGTCGCACCGTTAGCGCATTGTTTATCATGTGAGTCGCACCGTTAGCGCATTGTTTATCATGTGAGTCGCACCGTTAGCGCATTGTTTATCATGTGAGTCGCACCGTTAGCGCATTGTTTATCATGTGAGTCGCACCGTTAGCGCATTGTTTATCATGTGAGTCGCACCGTTAGCGCATTGTTTATCATGTGAGTCGCACCGTTAGCGCATTGTTTATCATGTGAGTCGCACCGTTAGCGCATTGTTTATCATGTGAGT
>CM067168.1:44136704-44158007 GCA_034093135.1 Erigeron breviscapus
ATGGACCCTTAGATGAAGTTCAACTTTTAATTAGAGCCATTAGATCAAATGATGATGTCATATACCTTATTTAACTTTTTAGATTTAATTTATTTTAATAAATTTAAATTATTATTATTTCCTTATTTAAGTTTGTAGACATTAATAATTAATGTTTTAATGATATAATTATGGAAACTAATATTTTTATATTTTACATCATTTCATCTTTAAAATCATTTTTTTTTTAATAAAATTTTCTTTTTAATGTAATACGTTTTTATTAAATTATGTTTTTATAGAATTTTTATCATATAACGTAATAAATTTGATTATAAGTATTTAGTTTTATATCATTAATATCTTATTATTTTTAAATCAATGTTTTGAAACGGGATATCAAACCGACCTTCTTATTAAGAACTAAAGAACAAATATTGAGTCTATAGTAAGCTATCACAATTATATATCAGAAAAATAATTATAAAATTGCAATGATGCATAATTTTATAGAGATTGATAATTAAATTGATTAGTAATTTTAGTGGATAACTATATTATTCGAGCAAAACGTTAAAGCACAAGTACAATGACAATGCAGACATATTCGGATGAATGAAAGACATCCAAAGAAACGAAAACCTTACTTAGCGAGATCTCTAATAGATGATGTATCCATTTTTTCAACTGTCTGGTCACTGTTAACCGAAATCTAAACGACCAATAATGTAACTTCATGTTTTTTAGTGGTTTAATTCTTACCTGATTATATATTGAGAAAATCACATGATTAGCCAAATTTCATTGCGATTATATCAAATTAGCCAAGTTTTTTTGGATTTTCACAAAATAACCAACAAAATCGCAATAAATGACAAAATCGCAATGAGAACATCAAAATCGCAATAAGATTAACGGAATCGCAATGAGATTATGAAGAATCGCAACGAGATTCTGAGAATCGCAACGAGATTATGAAGAATCGCAACGAGATTATAGAATCGCAACGAGATTATAAATCGCAACGAGATTATGAAATCGCAACGAGATTATGAAATCGCAACGAGATTATGAGAATCGCAACGAGATTATGAGAATCGCAACGAGATTATGAGAATCGCAACGAGATCCTGAGAATCGCAATTGCAGAATCTCTATGAGATCATGCATAATCTCTATGAGATTCTTCTGCAGAATATCTATCGAGATATCAGAATGCATTGCAATCTCTATGAGATCATGCAGAATCTCTATGAGATTCTTCTGCAGAATCTCTACGAGATTATCAGAATTGCATAGAGATTCTCAGAATCGCATTGCGATTCTCAGAATCTCATTGCGATTTTGTCAGTTTATTGCGATTTTGTTGGTTATTTTGTGAAAATCCAAAAAAACTTGGCTAATTTGGTATAATCGCAATGAAATTTGGCTAATCACGTGATTTTCTCTTAAATATTTATAACTTATGATATTATAAAAATTTAACATGTCATTAATTATATATGTTTCTCGCGTATTACGCAATAATCTAGATTATTTTATATATTAAAATTTTTAATTTGAGTACTTCCCAATTACTCCTCGAGTTACCAAATTAAAATTTCGAAATCCACATCCTACCGATCTGATTTCGAATCATGAGTTCTCAAACATCACATCTAAGGAACCTTCAAAGGCATATATACCTCCTCATCATTTAGACTAGTCGATTAATCATCATTATAACAATAATCAAAAATAATCTTTATTTATAATATGTAAATGTAACTATAAACAACAATCGTCCTCTTTTAATTTGTTGTAGTCAACCATTGTTTTATCTGAAGAAAAATTGGTGAGAATATATGATGATGACATGTAAACCAATGTCACTAGTTCATGTTGACATTTTTATATATGAAATGACATACCACGTTGAAAGTTAACATATGTCTAACGTTAAAATCAATTGATATTACTCTTATTAAAAACATTTTAAAACTAAATTCTTCTAATTATCGAAACCTAAATAGTCCCTCAATTATGAATTTTGAGCAAAAAAATTCTCTTTTTATAGATTTTTTCCCATGAAAAAGTTGTTCGACAAATTAAACCCTTTTATATATTACACTTACACTACGTACATTAATCTTTCCATGTTCTAATACGTACACCATAATTTTGTTTAAGTTTAATAAAACTTTTAATTAATTTACATAATATTAATTCTTAAATAAATTAAAAGTATTGTGAAAATCTTTTGTTCAATTGGTCATATACATCCACATCTAGTGACTAACGTTTGACCATTGACCGTTTGTATTGTAAAATACAAATAAACACACTCATGGTTATATGCCTATATATAGACACACTTTTTCTCTTTAAAGCTTCACTTCATCTCCGCGAGATCACAACCACATCTCTTTCATACTATTAAGTAACCCCATCTCTTCAAACCTGCCCTTGCTTTTTTCCTTATTGTTATTATAAACGACAAGTAACTTCTCAAGAACAAACCAAGACAAAGAGTTTGTTGAGTCTCAATGTTCATTGTAAATTTGGTGATGACAAATCTGATAGATAAACACTTAGAAATCTTTTGGTTCTTGTAATCTGATATGGGTCAGACTAAGCTGACACAACTTACGATCTGTTTCTGACCCAGATCATGCTTCATATTTTGTAATTGTAATCCATGGAAGTAAGTATTGTTCAAGCTGCATCAACATTGTGTTAGCATTCAATCCAAGTCTAAGAGGAGGATTGAAGATAGAAGACCAAGCTGGTAGTGGAAGTCAGCTTGGGATTAGCAGTCAGCTTGGAGATACTTAGGCAGATTGGTGCTTTGACAAATGGCCCAATCTGTGTCTGACAATCAAGTGAAGATAACAACTTGGATTGAAGATAAGGACAAATGACGTGACTAGGAAGAATCCTAGGATCCAGGTTGGTGGTTGGTTTTACATATTGGATGATAAAGAATGAATGGCAGTACTTTGGGGACCACAAGTACTATGAGAAGGCACGATCAAATATTCCTTTGTCATCCAACAGAAGAAGAATACGTGGCTACATTGGACACCAAGTGAAGAAGGGCTTTCGCCTATAAAAGCTTCATTCCTTGATTGCATATGTGTGGCATTCCTGAGAATCATTCTTCACACAAAGTTTTCTTTGCTCTTACACACAGCTTAGTCTGTTTGAGATCAGCTTGGGCTGATTCTCTTGAGTAGAAACTTATTGATTGTAGTTTGTCATTTCAAGGGTTGTTTAGATATCTGTAGGCTATCTTGTTTCCGCAACAACCCTGTAATTCTTTGTATAGATTATTTCTTAATAAAGGATTACATTGAAAACTATAATCTGTGCTCAAGAATGTTTCATTTACTTTACTTCTTTACTGTTTTATTGATTCCTGTTCTTTACTTACTTAATATAATAAACTGAATCTTTAAAACGTTTTATAAAAGTTTGTAAAGATCAAATTAAGTTGTATTCACCCCCCCTCTACAACTGTTCTGTGTACAATATACTTTGGTATATTGATACACCTTGGGACGTATCAATTGGTATCAGAGCAGGGGTTAAGAATTAACTTGACTAGATCCTTGCTTATTTCTTTTATAGTAAAGCATTATGTCATCCTATGTTGATAATGGTTCTTCAACCAGACCACCCATGTTTGATAAAGATGATTTCAGTGGGTGGAAAGGTAGAATGTCTTTGTTCCTTGAATCCATCGATAACAATATGCCTGACATCCTTACGGATGGTCCTTATGTTCCTACACAGACCCTAGTGGTAGATGTTGTGGTCAGAGATGGTCAACCAACCATTCCTGCCACAGTCAAATCTATTGTAAAGGACAAGGCAGATTGGGGGGATGAGGATAGGAGACTGGCAAACTTGGATGTGAAGGCTAGAAATTTCATTGTCCAAGCTGTGCCCAAAGATATTTACCATTCTATTAAAATGTGTTCTACAGCTAAGAAAATGTGGGGTACATTGACTGTCATGTTTGAGGGTTGCTCTACTTCCATGGAATCTACAATAACTACCTTAACCAGGAAGTATGAGAGATTTTTCTCCTTGAGAAATGAATCCTTGACTGACACTCATACCCGCTTTAATGCTTTAGTTAATGATTTAGCTGTTGTTGGAATAAATAAGAAAAATGAAGTTTTAAAGAGTAAATTTCTTGATTCATTACCACCTAAATGGAATAACTATATTTCTTCTGTTAAGCTAAGTTCTGTTTATCATGATCTTGATCTCCCTGGACTCTTTGGTTTGCTTCATAACCAAGAGTGTTCAGAGGCTGAAAAATTGATTGCTATGGGTGATTCTTATAGTCAGCCTGCTGCTGCACTTGTTGCTTCTATGACTGAACACCCTAGCTCAATGAGTAATGAGATCATTCCTTGTGTTAATGAAACTGCTCCTGTGATTTCTAACACTAACTCTGTTTGTTCTGAATCTGAATGTGATGAATCTGATGGTGATGAACTAGCTAATGAAGTAGCTATGTTGGCTGAAAGGATCAGAAGGAGATCCTTTAGTAAGTTTAAAGGAAAAGGAAAATATGGCCAAGCTGATAAGACCAAGAAGCCATTTGATATGTCCAAAGTCACTTGTTACAAGTGTGGCAAGACTGGACATATGGCTGGAGATTGCAGATCTAAAGAGTCTTCTCAAGCTGTGCCATCCAAAGGTGGAAGAAGTGAAAAATACTCAAAGCTCAAGACCAAATACAAAGCCTTGAAGGCACAAGTGGCTGAGCTGAGTAAGAAGATTGAAAAAGATGAGAAGAGTCTGGTAGCCAAAGACTGGGCTGAAAGTGCTACTTCATCTGATGATGAGCTGTATGAAGATGCCAAGTGTTTCATGGCCAAAGAAGCCACTCAAAAGTTTGCTGAAGATCTTGTCAAAATACAACAGCAATCTGAGTCAGCTCACCAGGCATCTACCAGTCAGACTGCTCCACCTGAGGTAATTTCCTTCTCTAATCTGTCTGATAATGAAAAACTGTCTAGACTAAATAGATTGGGTGATGAGGTTCTTTTACAAAAACACTTTAATCAAGAACTTAAAAAGGAAATTTCTGTGTTGAAACTTGAAGTCAGTTCTAAGAGTCACACCATTGAAAAACTGGAATCTGAAGTTAAAGCTCAAAAACAATTAAACTCCATTTTGGTTAAAGAAGCTAAAACTGCAGAAGAAAAGTTTTTGAAAGTTAAGCACATTACTGAATCATGGTGTATATGTTCTAAAAGAACTGCTAAGTGTGTAAATGACCAAATTCCTCATCAGATCCAAGCTATTTTTGATGGTGATTATGACAGGGCCATAGCCATAAGTGAAGTATGTGCTATGGAGCCTTGTTATCAGCCTCCTTCACCACCCAAAGTCCAAACCAAAGGGAAAAAGTCTAAACCAATCAAGTTGGTTCAGAAATCTGGTATTGGGTTTATTGATCCTGAAACTGTTGGTCAAACCATTGCTGAAGCTGTGTCTGAAGCTGATAAGGTCATTGAGTTAAAACCTGAAGAAAGTCTTGACCTATCTAAGCTGACCATTTCCCAGTCTGTGTCAGATTCAAAGTCTAAAACAAACAATGGTAACTCAAAGAAAAACAAAAGAAAAGTTAGAGATCATAGTGTTCCAAAAGAAAAGATAAAGCTTTCAAAGAATGAGAAGTCTGGTTCTCAAGGAAAACTGTCACAAACTGAATCTGTGTCTATTTCAAAAGATACCAAATCTGACTCTGACAAAATGATTTCAAAATATGTTGAGTCTAGAAATGGTAAGGTTTCAAATGATGTAACTTTCTGAAAAATGTGTCTGATCCTAATGTTGTTGATCAAAGGAAGTTAAGAGCTGAATGTAAGAAATCTGGAATAGGCAAAGGTTTTGTTTCAAAGGAAACTCTAAATGTTGCTAAAAAGAATTTCAAATCTGGTAAAGGTCAGATCAAGCAACAATGGGTATCCAAATCTGATAAGAGTTTATGTTCTGTTTCCCAGTCTGAGTCAGACCAGATGGTCAGCTCTGGTGAACCCATCCTTGGATGGGTTCCCAAAAAGAACTAATCTCTTATTATAAATGCAGGGCAATCATGACGATAATACCTGGCACTTGGATAGTGGTGTTCCAAGCATATGACCGGATGTAAGTCCCTGCTCTGTAGCTTTAGGATTCGCGCTGGTCCTAATGTTACATTTGGAGATGACTCTCAAGGAAAGACTGAAGTGTAACACCCCGACTAGGGCGGAAACACGAGATGCCACAGAACGACATGGTACAAAAAGATTAAGTAGAAAACATCAACATAAAGTTTCAAATGACATTCCAATCCCAAAAGATTACAAGTTCAGTTGACGTTTAACAATCATTACATAACCAAATCCATAACCAAAAGATCAAATGTTTGCATTACAATCCGTCAAGCATAAAGACAAATACAACATCCAAGAGGCGGTCAAGTGCTAGCTTACTGCTCTAAACCTGAAAAGCATGAAGATAAAGTGTCAACTACGAGAGTTGAGTGAGTTCATAGGTTTATACTACAAACAAGTATTCATTCGATATGATTTAAGAAGAAATATGTCATAAGGTTTCCAAGAATTTCATCATAGTCTCCATGCCCAAACCGTATGTTCAAACCATAATATTCATCCATTAATAGAATCAAAAGCATTTAGCCAAAGGCATAATTTAATGAGTTTGTGCTTGAGCCACTACTAAAACCGGTTATGTCCAAGATAATAAGAAGCACATGCCGTCAATCATGTGCAATAATAATAATAAAGGGGGTCGTGCCATGGAGACGACCAATAATAGAAGGTGGCGTGGCATGACCACTGATATAGTAGCTAGAGCACCGCGTGGTCAGACTGGGAATGAAGGTCGTCACAAAGGCAACCAAACATCCCACCGTTACTCGTTGGGTGAGGGGACAAGTCCTAGTTGCGCAACTCTCATACTACAGGCCTCTCAAAGAGTTAATAGTAGTGAACCGAGGTGAAACAGTTTTGACAGAACTCAAGCTCATCATATAATATATAACATGTTGAACATACAATAATTCCCATATCATAATCAATCTTTCAAATATCATTTCATAAAAGAAGGCAATTTTATTTATCATGTTTTTCACCCCGTAAGTAAAACATCCGTGAATTTTGACTCGTTGACTTTACGTGTAATATGACTAACAATATAGATTAATGAAGTATTCGGGTCGTTTTGGTGATTAAATGACAATGTGGAAGTTATTTGGGTCGTTTCGTGAATTAAATGACATTGTGTGTTTCGAGTCGATAATATGTTTTGATGGGTGTTTAAATGTGTAACGATTGTATTTTGGCGGGAGAAGAGAAGCGGGTCGGCCCGTGGGTAGTCCAAGCCCCACCAGCCACCCAAGACCAACCCCTCCCCCCTTATCCTTTCCTTCCCCTCCCATTTTCTATTTTCTATCTTTCTTTCTCTTTTCTCTCTAAGTAAAAAGCAAGACCAAACCATCTCCTCTCTTCATTTCTCTAGCATCATTTGGCGTTTTGGAACTAGTTTAACTCGAGAATCATCATCGTCTTCATCTCCTTGTCACCATATCGAAGAATCAAAGTCATAGTGCAAGGTTTTATCCATTTTGACCTAATTTCGGGTTCTAGCTCAAGGAGGAGTTTTGGTAAGTCAAAATCATCTCATTTGTACCTACTTATGTTTGTTTATGCATTTCTAGTCATCTTGAACATTTACAAGTCCTAAATCGGCTTAAATCTCGTTTGGGTCAAATTAGGGTTTAAATTAGGGTTTGAAGGTTTTGGGTGTGATTTTGATGTTTTGGTCGAATTTGTGGATTGGGTTATGTTTATTTATGGTTAATGGTGTTTATTTATGCTTCAAATTGAGTTACAAGTTCCTACAAATCGATTTGGGTTGGTTTGGGTCGAGTTTTAAGGGTTTTGGTCTTGTTTTCCTGCATATGCTGCTGCTGCTGCTCTTCTGGCCAGAACTGGGCCACTGCGGCGCAGTGGCTTAGGCCTAGCCCACTGCGGCGCAGTGGCTTAGGCCTAGCCCACTGCGGCGCAGTGGCTAGGTGCCACTGCGGCGCATGTCTTGGTTAGCCCACTGCGGCGCAGTGAGCTTGGCAAAGGCTCACTGCGGCGCAGTGGTTAGGTACTGTGAAATGTTGCGCGTCGATTTTCAAACGTTAATAACTTTTGATCCGTAAGTCCAAATAAGTCGTATGACCTATCGTTGGAATCGTAAGAGAGTCTAGTTTCACGTAGTAACCTTCATTTTGTATGAATCTTCGTGAATTTCTAAAAATGTCTAGTCAAAGTGTTATGTTTCACACTCGGTAATGTTAAGAAAGTAATTGTGGGTTCGTGACTCAACATAAACCTAAGAAACCAACTTGATTATGATTATAAAGTTGACAATATGATATATGGCATGCTTTGATAGGTGGTGAACACGTGGGGCCCAATACTCGCTATTAATCTTTCATTTACTTGACTTAAGCTTCTTTGCCGATCAAGGTGAGTTCGTAGCTCCCTACTCAATAGAGATTCGGGCTGAAAGTGTACATATACGTGTTGTTTTTTATTATACGCAATTGCTTACCCTTATGAACTTGTATTGATTTGATATTGTGATTAGGATAGAAGTACATACATGGAGGTCGGCTTTACTTTCAAAGGGTTTTAGGTGTGGTGGGAAGGCTGCGGGTGACCCTATACATAAGCATCTAGAACTTGATGAAAGTAAAACCCTCCGAAGTGGATGTACGCGTTGTTTAGAGGAATTGATGGATATTGGGAATGTGTTGGGATGTTCATATACGCTTTGTTATACTTGAATTGTGCGGTGCACACTCAAACATACTTTTATTGTTGCATTGATGACGTTATTGACACGCATTTGATATACGTTGTGGTCTTACATACGTATGATACATGATTTTATGTTAATACTCCGCGTGCTCATTTATTATACGCAATTGCTTACCCTTATGAACTTGTATTGATTTGATATTGTGATTAGGATAGTTGTACATACATGGAGGTCGGCTTTACTTTCAAAGGGTTTTAGGTGTGGTGGGAAGGCTGCGGGTGACCCTATACATAAGCATCTAGAACTTGATGAAAGTAAAACCCTCCGAAGTGGATGTACGCGTTGTTTAGAGGAATTGCTGGATATTGGGAATGTGTTGGGATGTTCATATACGCTTTGTTATACTTGAATTGTGCGGTGCACACTCAAACATACTTTTATTGTTGCATTGATGACGTTATTGACACGCATTTGATATACGTTGTGGTCTTACATACGTATGATACATGATTTGATGTTAATACTCCGCGTGCTCATTTATTATACGCAATTGCTTACCCTTATGAACTTGTATTGATTTGATATTGTGATTAGGATAGTTGTACATACATGGAGGTCGGCTTTACTTTCAAAGGGTTTTAGGTGTGGTGGGAAGGCTGCGGGTGACCCTATACATAAGCATCTAGAACTTGATGAAAGTAAAACCCTCCGAAGTGGATGTACGCGTTGTTTAGAGGAATTGCTGGATATTGGGAATGTGTTGGGATGTTCATATACGCTTTGTTATACTTGAATTGTGCGGTGCACACTCAAACATACTTTTATTGTTGCATTGATGACGTTATTGACACGCATTTGATATACGTTGTGGTCTTACATACGTATGATACATGATTTTATGTTAATACTCCGCGTGCTCATTTATTATACGCAATTGCTTACCCTTATGAACTTGTATTGATTTGATATTGTGATTAGGATAGTTGTACATACATGGAGGTCGGCTTTACTTTCAAAGGGTTTTAGGTGTGGTGGGAAGGCTGCGGATGACCCTATACATAAGCATCTAGAACTTGATGAAAGTAAAACCCTCCGAAGTGGATGTACGCGTTGTTTAGAGGAATTACTGGATATTGGGAATGTGTTGGGATGTTCATATACGCTTTGTTATACTTGAATTGTGCGGTGCACACTCAAACATACTTTTATTGTTGCATTGATGACGTTATTGACACGCATTTGATATACGTTGTGGTCTTACATACGTATGATACATGATTTTATGTTAATACTCCGCGTGCTCATTTATTATACGCAATTGCTTACCCTTATGAACTTGTATTGATTTGATATTGTGATTAGGATAGTTGTACATACATGGAAGACGACGATACCTTTAATGAGTTGTAGATGTGGTGGGAAGGCTGCGGGTGACCCTATACATAAGCATCTAGAACTTGATGAAAGTAAAACCCTCCGAAGTGGATGTACGCGTTGTTTAGAGGAATTACTGGATATTGGGAATGTGTTGGGATGTTCATATACGCTTTGTTATACTTGAATTGTGCGGTGCACACTCAAACATACTTTTATTGTTGCATTGATGACGTTATTGACACGCATTTGATATACGTTGTGGTCTTACATACGTATGATACATGATTTTATGTTAATACTCCGCGTGCTCATTTATTATACGCAATTGCTTACCCTTATGAACTTGTATTGATTTGATATTGTGATTAGGATAGTTGTACATACATGGAAGACGACGATACCTTTAATGAGTTGTAGATGTGGTGGGAAGGCTGCGGGTGACCCTATATATAAACATCTATGATTCCTTAAATGTAAAGTCGTATGAAATGTATGTGCATTGTAGTTTGATTGATTTGGGATGCGATGGCTCTGTGATTGAGATTGATGAGATGGTTCATTACGTTTGATTGACTTAGTTAAGTTGTGAAGTATATATTATTATTATTATTATTATTATTATTATTATTATTATTACTATTACTATTATTATTATTATTACTAAATAAACTTTCATTAGAAATTATTATTATTATATATTATTATTATTATTATTATTATTATTATTATTATTATTATTATTATTATTATTATTATTATTATTATTATTATTATTACTATTTAGGTTGGACGAACATACATGGAAGTCGGTTATGCCTTCAAAGAGTTCTAGATGTGGTGGGAAGGCTGCGGGTGACCCTATACATAAGCATCTAGAACTTGATGAAAGTAAAACCCTCCGAAGTGGATGTACGCGTTGTTTAGAGGAATTGATGGATATTGGGAATGTGTTGGGATGTTCATATACGCTTTGTTATACTTGAATTGTGCGGTGCACACTCAAACATACTTTTATTGTTGCATTGATGACGTTATTGACACGCATTTGATATACGTTGTGGTCTTACATACGTATGATACATGATTTTATGTTAATACTCCGCGTGCTCATTTATTATACGCAATTGCTTACCCTTATGAACTTGTATTGATTTGATATTGTGATTAGGATAGTTGTACATACATGGAAGACGATTATGCCTTTAAAGAGTTGTAGATGTGGTGGGAAGGCTGCGGGTGACCCTATATATAAACATCTATGATTCCTTAAATGTAAAGTCGTATGAAATGTATGTGCATTGTAGTTTGATTGATTTGGGATGCGATGGCTCTGTGATTGAGATTATTAGATGGTTCTTTATGGACCATTACTACGAACTCACCAACCTTGTGTTGACTATGCTTAGTACACTTTTCAGGTAATCAGGTCATCCAGGACGTGAAGTTTAATTTGTTGCTTGCTGTCGAACCCGGACTGGACTTATATGGATCAAGGATCCATTTACCTTCTGTTGCATTGTACTTAGGATTTGTTAGCCTTCTTTTGATGTTGTTTTGTAAACTTTGATGATTACTTGTTTCCGTTATACTTTGTTACTTGTTTCTTTTATTGTAAGGATTCACTGAATCCGTTATTTGCATTTAGATCATGTTCTACATTAATTCCACCTTGTGCTATATGATTTCCGTGATATTCTGAGCCTTAGCTTGGGGTGTTACAGAATGGTGGCCCATGCGTGGTCGTAGAGAATTAGGCGGTTTGACCTAGACTACGGCTTAACTTAAAACTCTTCATATAGCATGCATGGTTAGGAAATTCGTGTGCAATGTGAATTATGTGATTTTTCCCTTGTGAGTTCGTAGTTGAGACCACTTATGTGATGACTTGAATTCAATGTGATGAATGTGGTATGAGTACAATGCGGTTAATGTGGGCATTGATTGATTTTGATTGTCGTTGACATGGATTGTTACTAATTGATGCTAGTTGGATGCTTTAGAGCAAAATGAAGTTATGGTATTAACTTAGTATAATATTGTGGCAACCCTAAAAGAACCCGATCAACTCTTTTATGGTCGCACGCGTTCACACGCACGCGGTTCACACGCACGCGGTTCACACGCACGCGGTTCACACGCACGCGGTTCACACGCACGCGGTTCACACGCACGCGGTTCACACGCACGCGGTTCACACGCACGCGGTTCACACGCACGCGGTTCACACGCACGCGGTTCACACGCACGCGGTTCACACGCACGCGGTTCACACGCACGCGGTTCACACGCACGCGGTTCACACGCACGCGGTTCACACGCACGCGGTTCACACGCACGCGGTTCACACGCACGCGGTTCACACGCACGCGGTTCACACGCACGCGGTTCACACGCACGCGGTTCACACGCACGCGGTTCACACGCACGCGGTTCACACGCACGCGGTTCACACGCACGCGGTTCACACGCACGCGGTTCACACGCACGCGGTTCACACGCACGCGGTTCACACGCACGCGGTTCACACGCACGCGGTTCACACGCACGCGGTTCACACGCACGCGGTTCACACGCACGCGGTTCACACGCACGCGGTTCACACGCACGCGGTTCACACGCACGCGGTTCACACACACGCTGTTCACACGCACGCGGTTCACACGCATGCGGTTCACACGCACGCGGTTCACACGCACGCGGTTCACACGCACGCGGTTCACACGCGAGTATACTCTGTTTGGTGTATTTTGTGGCATGGTTGATACGAATTCGATATGTATTATAATAGGCATTATGATTGATTATGTTTTGGCGTTTATATTGGTATTTACATCTTTGTGCACTCTTATTGCACGCATACTTGTTTGGTATGATCTTGTTGTTGGACGTTTTTGGTGTTACCTAGAGGCTCACTGTAAGTCATGTCTAGCCTCTACTCTATTATGATTATTGACGATGGTTCTTTATGGACCATTACTACGAACTCACCAACCTTGTGTTGACTATGCTTAGTACACTTTTCAGGTAATCAGGTCATCCAGGACGTGAAGTTTAATTTGTTGCTTGCTGTCGAACCCGGACTGGACTTATATGGATCAAGGATCCATTTACCTTCTGTTGCATTGTACTTAGGATTTGTTAGCCTTCTTTTGATGTTGTTTTGTAAACTTTGATGATTACTTGTTTCCGTTATACTTTGTTACTTGTTTCTTTTATTGTAAGGATTCACTGAATCCGTTATTTGCATTTAGATCATGTTCTACATTAATTCCACCTTGTGCTATATGATTTCCGTGATATTCTGAGCCTTAGCTTGGGGTGTTACAGAATGGTGGCCCATGCGTGGTCGTAGAGAATTAGGCGGTTTGACCTAGACTACGGCTTAACTTAAAACTCTTCATATAGCATGCATGGTTAGGAAATTCGTGTGCAATGTGAATTATGTGATTTTTCCCTTGTGAGTTCGTAGTTGAGACCACTTATGTGATGACTTGAATTCAATGTGATGAATGTGGTATGAGTACAATGCGGTTAATGTGGGCATTGATTGATTTTGATTGTCGTTGACATGGATTGTTGTTACTAATTGATGCTAGTTGGATGCTTTAGAGCAAAATGAAGTTATGGTATTAACTTAGTATAATATTGTGGCAACCCTAAAAGAACCCGATCAACTCTTTTATGGTCGCCCAACATTATAACAAGTTAATGACATCATGGATTGCGCACGTGTGGCTTAAGTATAATAAGGAACCGATATGCTTAATGGAAGTTGATTGGGTGGAGGGTTAGCCGTTGGTACACCCTGTATACATACCTGGTCAATAACTAGTAAGCATATCGAATTCAGATTATACTTAAACCAATTGTATTAATTGTTGATTGTATGATGTATTGACATGATTACTTGAATTAACGATAAACAATTGTAGTGAACTTGACATGATAATATGATAAGTAACAATCCCATAGGATTCTAGCACTTTGGCCTTAGCTAAATGGTCTGAAATGAGTATGTGGTATCGGTATGAGAGCATTGACTACTTGTGTGACTAACATGTGAGCATTTGAGACTAACTCTCGGGTCAACGTGTCACTTGCTTTATAGAAATGGTGAGACCAAGGAAGGGGTCGTGGTGAAGTTCCTGAGCCAAACATGGCTGAGGTGATCGCTCAAGCGATCGCCAATATCATGCCAACCATTATTGCTCAAGTCACGGCAAGTCTTGGGCAGAACAATGTGGCTCAAAACAATGAAGCCCCAGGAAAATATGAATAATGAAAATGCTCAACCTCAGGACATAGAAAACGAAGAAGAGGAACCAGTGAGAGTTGATAACCGTATACCCATGTATAATCAACATGGAGGATACCGTCAGGGGTGTATATTTAAAGACTTCAAAAGCTGTGGGGCGCCGGAGTTTAATGGAAGAGGCGGTCCCACAGAGTGTATAAGGTGGTTTGAGGAGATCGAGGCAGTGATTGAAAGAAGTCATTGCACATATGACGACCGGATTTCTTATGCATCCGGCATGTTTAAAAATGACGCCTTGAGTTGGTGGAACCAAGAGATAACTTTGGGGCGGACTTATAACTTGGAATGGATCGATTTCAAGAACAAGGTGAAGGCGAAGTTTTGTCCTCCCTATGAACTACAAAACTTGACCATTGAATTTGCTAATCTCAACATGGAGGGAGCCGATTACAAGAGCTATGTTAGACGATTTCAAGAGTTGTCTACCCTCATTCCTCACATGGTGGGTTCCGAGTCTCAGGCCATCCAGAAGTTTGTATTGGGCTTGAATCCTCAAGTCCGATCTTATGTAAACTCTAACATGCCTACTTCCTTGGCTGATGCCGTTAACCAAGCCGGGAGTGTGACTGAAGATTTGTTGAGGAGTGGTGTTTTAAGCAAATCCTCAACATACAAGAGGAAAGAAGTGGCAGAGTCTAGTGGGGTAAAGAAAGTGGGAAGGTTTGACCCCAAGAATGCAAACCGGGGAAGGGTGATGGCGGCAGTTAAGCCGGCGAGGAGGCCTTATGTGGGACCTCATCCTTTTTGTAACGAGTGTAATAAGCATCATCCCACTAACACCCAATGTGGGGCTTGCCTCAATTGTAATCAACTTGGACATTTGGCAAGAGATTGTAGAGCACCGAAAACGGCACCCTTGAATATAGTACCTCTTCAAACCATTCATCCTCAAGGCAACTTTCCATGGGGTACGTGCTTTAAATGTGGAAGCCCTGATCACTACCGAAATAATTGTCCGCAATGGATTGGACAACAAGTTGAAGTGGCGGTCCATCCGAATCAACTCCAAATTACCGGGCCGAACCAAAACCGTGGCCAACAAGGCCATCAAGTTCATCCTCGTGGCCGGGCTTTTGCGGGAATTGGCAATGGAGGCCAAAATGATCCAAACGTTGGTTAAGGTACCTTTCTCTAAACGGTTATGATGTTATGGCACTATTCGATATCAAAACCGACTATGACCTCATTTATCCTAACGTTACTACTTTGGGTTACATTCGTTCGCGTGTTTTGGAGTATATGTTTAAAATTTTTGGATGTTTAACGACTCTCTAACTAAATTCAATCAAATACCCCGTGCATGTGTCTTGACCCTAGAAGACAACAAACTCTTCACGTACTTTGTGCTCTATGATATTAAGGTTCTTAACGATAAAGTGAGTACAATCTGAATGACAACAGTTAATACGGTTCTTAGTTGTGTAGTAGGGTTACTAATGTAGAAATATTTAACGGTAGGGTTTTTAGAGTTTCATGCAAATTGTCAAACTCAAGCGTCCTTAGAGCTACCGTCTCAAGAATCTGAAAAGTAACATCGTCTCTGTTAATCTTGAGTCTCCCGAGGCTTTTCCGGGTGACTTACCGGGCTTGTCCCATCTCGATAACCTAAATTTCGTATATGCTTAACTTCCTAACATCGCGCGCGTAGTCAAAATCCTTATAGACTTCTGAGATGCAAATAAGCGTGTAGTGAAAGACGGGAGAGAGAGTTGAAGGAAAACAAATTGTGATGGACTTCATTATGAAGTCGCCAAAGAAAAGAAATGGGTTGATGTGTGGTGGAGATCGCTAGAGTTGAGGCCTAAGTGCCCACAATTGTTTAACGATTAGTGATTCGTTGAATTTCGGGACGAAATTCTTTTGACGGGGGAATAATGTAACATCCGTGAATTTTGACTCGTTGACTTTACGTGTAATATGACTAACAATATAGATTAATGAAGTATTCGGGTCGTTTTGGTGATTAAATGACAATGTGGAAGTTATTTGGGTCGTTTCGTGAATTAAATGACATGTGTGTTTCGAGTCGATAATATGTTTTGATGAGTGTTTAAATGTGTAACGATTGTATTTTGGCGGGAGAAGAGAAGCGGGTCGGCCCGTGGGTAGTCCAAGCCCCACCAGCCACCCAAGACCAACCCCTCCCCCCTTATCCTTTCTTCCCCTCTCATTTTCTATCTCTCTTTCTCTCGCAGTGGCTTGGCAGCCCACTGCGGCGCAGTGGCTGGCGGCTCACTGCGGCGCAGTGGCTTGGCAAAGGCTCACTGCGGCGCAGTGAGCTTGGCAAAGGCTCACTGCGGCGCAGTGGCTTGGCGGCTCACTGCGGCGCAGTGGCTTGGCAGGCTCACTGCGGCGCAGTGGCTTGAGGCTCACTGCGGCGCAGTGGCTTGGCAAGGCTCACTGCGGCGCAGTGAGCTTGGCAAAGGCTCACTGCGGCGCAGTGGCTTGGCAAAGGCTCACTGCGGCGCAGTGGCTTGGCAGGCTCACTGCGGCGCAGTGGCTTGGAGGCTCACTGCGGCGCAGTGAGCTTGAAGGCTCACTGCGGCGCAGTGAGCTTGGCAAAGGCTCACTGCGGCGCAGTGGCTTGGAAGGCTCACTGCGGCGCAGTGGCTTGGCAGGCTCACTGCGGCGCAGTGGCTTGGCAGCTCACTGCGGCGCAGTGGCTTGGAAAGGCTCACTGCGGCGCAGTGGCTTGGCAAGGCTCACTGCGGCGCAGTGGCTTGGCAAGGCTCACTGCGGCGCAGTGGCTTGGCAGGCTCACTGCGGCGCAGTGGCTTGGCAGGCTCACTGCGGCGCAGTGGCTTGGCAAGGCTCACTGCGGCGCAGTGAGCTTGGCAAAGGCTCACTGCGGCGCAGTGAGCTTGGCAAAGGCTCACTGCGGCGCAGTGGCTTGGCAAGGCTCACTGCGGCGCAGTGGCTTGGAGGCTCACTGCGGCGCAGTGGCTTGGCAAAGGCTCACTGCGGCGCAGTGAGCTTGGCAAGGCTCACTGCGGCGCAGTGAGCTTGGAAGGCTCACTGCGGCGCAGTGGCTTCAAGGCTCACTGCGGCGCAGTGAGCTTGGCAGGCTCACTGCGGCGCAGTGGCTTGGAGGCTCACTGCGGCGCAGTGGCTTGGCAGGCTCACTGCGGCGCAGTGGCTTGGCAAAGGCTCACTGCGGCGCAGTGGCTTGGAAAGGCTCACTGCGGCGCAGTGGCTTGGCAAAGGCTCACTGCGGCGCAGTGAGCTTGGCAAAGGCTCACTGCGGCGCAGTGAGCTTGGCAAAGGCTCACTGCGGCGCAGTGGCTTGGAGGCTCACTGCGGCGCAGTGGCTTGGAAGGCTCACTGCGGCGCAGTGAGCTTGGCAAAGGCTCACTGCGGCGCAGTGAGCTTGGCAAAGGCTCACTGCGGCGCAGTGAGCTTGGCAAAGGCTCACTGCGGCGCAGTGGCTTGGCAGGCCCACTGCGGCGCAGTGGCTTGGCGGCTCACTGCGGCGCAGTGAGCTTGGCAAAGGCTCACTGCGGCGCAGTGAGCTTGGAAAGGCTCACTGCGGCGCAGTGGCTTGGCAGGCTCACTGCGGCGCAGTGGCTTGGCAGGCTCACTGCGGCGCAGTGGCTTGGCAAAGGCTCACTGCGGCGCAGTGAGCTTGGCAAAGGCTCACTGCGGCGCAGTGGCTTGGCAAGGCTCACTGCGGCGCAGTGGCTTGGCAGGCTCACTGCGGCGCAGTGGCTTGGCAAAGGCTCACTGCGGCGCAGTGAGCTTGGAAAGGCTCACTGCGGCGCAGTGGCTTGGCAAGGCTCACTGCGGCGCAGTGAGCTTGGCAAAGGCTCACTGCGGCGCAGTGAGCTTGGAAAGGCTCACTGCGGCGCAGTGAGCTTGGCAAAGGCTCACTGCGGCGCAGTGAGCTTGGCAGGCTCACTGCGGCGCAGTGGCTTGGCAAAGGCTCACTGCGGCGCAGTGGCTTGGCAGCTCACTGCGGCGCAGTGGCTTGGCGGCTCACTGCGGCGCAGTGGCTTGGAAAGGCTCACTGCGGCGCAGTGAGCTTGGCAAAGGCTCACTGCGGCGCAGTGAGCTTGGCAGCTCACTGCGGCGCAGTGGCTTGGCAAAGGCTCACTGCGGCGCAGTGGCTTGGCAGCTCACTGCGGCGCAGTGAGCTTGGCAAAGGCTCACTGCGGCGCAGTGAGTTGGAAAGGCTCACTGCGGCGCAGTGAGCTTGGCAAAGGCTCACTGCGGCGCAGTGGCTTGGCAGGCTCACTGCGGCGCAGTGGCTTGGCAAAGGCTCACTGCGGCGCAGTGAGTTGGAAGCTCACTGCGGCGCAGTGAGCTTGGCAAAGGCTCACTGCGGCGCAGTGAGCTTGGCAAAGGCTCACTGCGGCGCAGTGAGCTTGGCAAAGGCTCACTGCGGCGCAGTGAGCTTGGCAAAGGCTCACTGCGGCGCAGTGGCTTGGCAAAGGCTCACTGCGGCGCAGTGGCTTGGCAGCCACTGCGGCGCAGTGGCTTGGCAAAGGCTCACTGCGGCGCAGTGAGCTTGGAAGGCTCACTGCGGCGCAGTGAGCTTGGCAAAGGCTCACTGCGGCGCAGTGGCTTGGCAGGCTCACTGCGGCGCAGTGGCTTGGAAAGGCTCACTGCGGCGCAGTGAGCTTGGCAAAGGCTCACTGCGGCGCAGTGAGCTTGGCAAGGCTCACTGCGGCGCAGTGAGCTTGGCAGGCCACTGCGGCGCAGTGAGCTTGGCAAGGCTCACTGCGGCGCAGTGGCTTGGAAAGGCTCACTGCGGCGCAGTGAGCTTGGCAAAGGCTCACTGCGGCGCAGTGGCTTGGCAAGGCTCACTGCGGCGCAGTGAGCTTGGCAAGGCTCACTGCGGCGCAGTGAGCTTGGAAAGGCTCACTGCGGCGCAGTGAGCTTGGCAAAGGCTCACTGCGGCGCAGTGAGCTTGGCAAAGGCTCACTGCGGCGCAGTGAGCTTGGCAAAGGCTCACTGCGGCGCAGTGAGCTTGGCAAAGGCTCACTGCGGCGCAGTGGCTTGGCAAAGGCTCACTGCGGCGCAGTGAGCTTGGCAAAGGCTCACTGCGGCGCAGTGAGCTTGGCAAAGGCTCACTGCGGCGCAGTGGCTTGGAGCTCACTGCGGCGCAGTGGCTTGGAAGGCTCACTGCGGCGCAGTGAGCTTGGCAAAGGCTCACTGCGGCGCAGTGAGCTTGGCAAAGGCTCACTGCGGCGCAGTGAGTTGGCAAAGGCTCACTGCGGCGCAGTGAGCTTGGCAAAGGCTCACTGCGGCGCAGTGGCTTGGCAGGCTCACTGCGGCGCAGTGGCTTGGAAGGCTCACTGCGGCGCAGTGAGCTTGGCAGCTCACTGCGGCGCAGTGGCTTGGCAAGGCTCACTGCGGCGCAGTGGCTTGGCAAAGGCTCACTGCGGCGCAGTGAGCTTGGCAAAGGCTCACTGCGGCGCAGTGAGCTTGGCAAAGGCTCACTGCGGCGCAGTGGCTTGGCAAAGGCTCACTGCGGCGCAGTGAGCTTGGCAAAGGCTCACTGCGGCGCAGTGAGCTTGGCAAAGGCTCACTGCGGCGCAGTGAGCTTGGCAGGCTCACTGCGGCGCAGTGGCTTGGAAAGGCTCACTGCGGCGCAGTGAGCTTGGCAAAGGCTCACTGCGGCGCAGTGAGCTTGGCAAAGGCTCACTGCGGCGCAGTGAGCTTGGCAGCCACTGCGGCGCAGTGGCTTGGCAGGCTCACTGCGGCGCAGTGAGCTTGGAAAGGCTCACTGCGGCGCAGTGAGCTTGGCAAAGGCTCACTGCGGCGCAGTGGCTTGGCAAAGGCTCACTGCGGCGCAGTGGCTTGGCAAAGGCTCACTGCGGCGCAGTGGCTTGGCAGGCTCACTGCGGCGCAGTGGCTTGGCAAAGGCTCACTGCGGCGCAGTGAGCTTGGAAAGGCTCACTGCGGCGCAGTGGCTTGGCAAAGGCTCACTGCGGCGCAGTGGCTTGGCAAGGCTCACTGCGGCGCAGTGAGCTTGGAAAGGCTCACTGCGGCGCAGTGGCTTGGCAAGGCTCACTGCGGCGCAGTGAGCTTGGCAAAGGCTCACTGCGGCGCAGTGAGCTTGGCAAGGCTCACTGCGGCGCAGTGAGCTTGGCAAAGGCTCACTGCGGCGCAGTGAGCTTGGAGGCTCACTGCGGCGCAGTGAGCTTGGCAAAGGCTCACTGCGGCGCAGTGGTTAGGTACTGTGAAATGTTGCGCGTCGATTTTCAAACGTTAATAACTTTTGATCCGTAAGTCCAAATAAGTCGTATGACCTATCGTTGGAATCGTAAGAGAGTCTAGTTTAACGTAGTAACCTTCATTTTGTATGAATCTTCGTGCATTTCTAAAAATGTCTAGTCAAAGTGTTATGTTTCACACTCGGTAATGTTAAGAAAGTAATTGTGGGTTCGTGACTCAACATAAACCTAAGAAACCAACTTGATTATGATTATAAAGTTGACAATATGATATATGGCATGCTTTGATAGGTGGTGAACACGTGGGGCCCAATACTCGCTATTAATCTTTCATTTACTTGACTTAAGCTTCTTTGCCGATCAAGGTGAGTTCGTAGCTCCCTACTCAATAGAGATTCGGGCTGAAAGTGTACATATACGTGTTGTGTGTTTGTTGGTTTACTTGATTGCCTGTCTAGTTAATTTCTGATTGATTGTCGTTTGGTAGATAGTTGATTGATCGAGTGATGGTTTACGAATGTGTTTGTAATAGTGTAACTCTCTAGGATAGAAGTACATACATGGAGGTCGGCTTTACTTTCAAAGGGTTTTAGGTGTGGTGGGAAGGCTGCGGATGACCCTATACATAAGCATCTA
>CM067168.1:44159007-44169007 GCA_034093135.1 Erigeron breviscapus
TCCACAAGATTAGATATAGCAAAGGTATGGAATAAAGTCTTAATTTAAGTAGCATTTAGGAAATAAAATCAACATAACAAACTGAAACTAAAATTAAGGCATAGGCCTCCTATTATTGCGGTTATGGGAAGGGGGCTTGATATCGATTCCTAGTTTGCTTTCTTCAACTGCTTCATTTTCCCCAAAAATTTGAGGATATTTGAGTTTTAACCACCCTAAAAAGCTTTTCAAATTGCTGACTTCTCTTTTTGCATCGCCCAATTCCTTTTTCAAACTTGCCATCTCTTTTAAAGTTTGATTTCTGGTGTCCATAACCGAGTTTAAGAGACGATTAGCACTTTTGATAGTTTCGTTTTTATACGTGATTTCTGCTTCATAGGCATCAGACATCTTTTCGATGATCTACAAAGATAAAACGGAAAAGTTTTAGAAACTAATAGAAACTAAAGAACTTTTTTAAAGCAAAAAACTTTAATTTTATTTGAAGATCCTAAAACACCGAATCCCACTTACAAATCTCCGGTTCTTAAATTATCTTTAATCCTTTCTAAAATTATCTTAGGTAATTTTTGCCCGAAACAATTTGGCGCCCACCGTGGGGCAAAAAGGTGTTTTTGCAATTAGGTCGTTGTCATAAAAACAAGATTTTTGTTTAAAGAAAATTTTGTGTTTCACGGAAAACTTTTTCTAAGAAAATCATGTCTGAGCAATCTCAAAATCCTTCTTCTTCTGATTTGATTTACGATTATCCTTATGTAAAAGAAAACTTGAGAAATCCTCCTGAAAATGCAAGATTCCTGGCTGAACAAACTCTGAAAGGAAAAACTTGAAGGAATACCTTCAGTAGATCCGTATCTAGCTATGCTGTGGAAGAAACATTTCGATCAATTCTATGAATCGATCCCTGATGAAGAAACTGAAGAAATGACTCAAGGATCAGATGAGTCGGTGAGAAGCTATATGGAGAAATTTGAGCGTAATCAGGGATCAGTGTCGAAGATTAAGAAGAATCTCTTGAAGATCAAATCATCAAGTAAGATTCGAAAGGATCCAGGTATAGCTGATAAAGGTAAGAGAGATAGTTATAAAAAATATTTACAATTTTCTGATTATCATTTTACGACCGATATGTCTGGACTTCTCACCCTTATGGGAAGTCTAGGGGACAAGCATAGGCCTCCTATTATTGCGGTTATGGGAAGGGGGCTTGATATCGATTCCTAGTTTGCTTTCTTCAACTGCTTCATTTTCCCCAAAAATTTGAGGATATTTGAGTTTTAACCACCCTAAAAAGCTTTTCAAATTGCTGACTTCTCTTTTTGCATCGCCCAATTCCTTTTTCAAACTTGCCATCTCTTTTAAAGTTTGATTTCTGGTGTCCATAACCGAGTTTAAGAGACGATTAGCACTTTTGATAGTTTCGTTTTTATACGTGATTTCTGCTTCATAGGCATCAGACATCTTTTCGATGATCTACAAAGATAAAACGGAAAAGTTTTAGAAACTAATAGAAACTAAAGAACTTTTTTAAAGCAAAAAACTTACTGAAATGGACCGATCCCTAAGTCTCTTAGGACCCTTGTTTCTAGATGATGACTCGCCCTCCATTGTAGTGTTGTAAATGTTGATAGAAAAAGAAAAGATGATTTTAATATATTCTTTGGGCATGAGAATATGTGTGTTTGAGAAAAGTAATCTTGAATATAAATAAGTAAATAGAGGGTAACTAAATCGACAAAGGGGGAGTTTATTGTCAAGTCAAGGCGCGTAAGGGATATTAATCATTGAACATTGGGATACTAACATTAGGGATTAGATATTTCGTAGAAAATGTATCTTTAATGCAGGTTCATAAACAGAGATGCAAGAATAAAATATCTCGATTAATTGAAGATCAAATGTTATTCTCAAAAAGGTACAATACTTAAAATAGTTGAAGAGATTTCCTATGTTGGTCCAATTTACTAGCAAATGCCTCTTTAGCAAACGACTCTTCTAGATTAGATAACAAACTATTCCACTTATTTACATCCCAATTAGGAAACTCAAAACCCATAGTCTTAGCTTCTGCTGCCATTAGTAGTTTAGTTTCTAAGACTTGGATGGCTGCATCCATATGAAAAGCCCTTAGTAGTGCTTCATGTTCTGCATAGTGCCAAGCAATATTTTCGTGAAGCTTGGATCTAGCTTTAGATGTTTCTGTAATTGCATCATTTAATGCTTCTCTTCGTATGATAGAAAGTTTTCTTAGGCGAGCAATGGTTAAGTCTTTCTCTTGCAATTGATGCTCAAAACACTCGATCATTTGTTTTAGTTTCTAAGATAAAAGATTAGAAATAGACTTGTTAAGATATTAGAAACAGAAGGATAAGGAATACTAAGGGATTGTACTTACCAAATCAAAATCCTCTTTAACCTCATTAAGTCTTTGATGAAAGACATCACCTTCAAACCTTCCACGATTGATTTGTTTGGCTAAAGGATCGGTATTAGGAGTATCAGTAGCCTTAGAATCGCCCATTATTAGGAAATGAATGATAATAGGAGCCTAAGGAATATAGGTATTTATAAGCTAAAATCTCAGGATTATCGCAACAATATTTCAAAAACTTCCTAATATTGGGGACAGTTAGAAAATTAGGAAATTATAGGATCATAGTCTTAGTACCATAAGTTTAAAATGGCCAACATAAACCATTTTTAGTACACCGCCAGGACTAACCATTCCAGGTTAGTCGACCCCCCATATAAATTGTTTAGATACAAACCACATACCCTAGAAAAACTAATATTGTTCATAGTTCGAAAACATTAGATTAAGCTTCTTCCATTTCTTCCACATCCTTGTCTTCTGCCTCCTCCTCTTTCTTCTCCTCATCCTCAGAAAGCTCCACTGGTTTGATTTGATCACCACCTTCACTTAGGGCCGTGTCTTTCTCAGACCCCTCATCTTTGGATTCAGCAGTTTCAGTATCATTTCGAGGAAGCAGAGCCAATGTCTTCTTCCAATCTTCAACGTCCCACTTGTCAGTCTCAAAACCTCCTTCTTGTGCTTCAGAGGCCATCTTAATCTGAATCTCAAGGGCACTGCGACTAGCACTCACTACACATTTGTCCCGCTGTTCCAGCAGAGCTTTCTTCATTTTTTCTTCATTACCCTTCTCAGCCTCTTCTGTCCTCTTCCTATAGTAATCACTCTTTTTAGTTAGACTGACATTCTCCTCCTTCAATTTCTTCAATTCGGCTTTCAAGGTCTTGATCTCAGCTTCCTTTGACTTCTTCTCTTCCAACAAACTTACCATCCTTTGACTCTCTTCATTCGCTTTGTCTTGTGCCATTTTCAACAACTAATAAAGCAACGACAATTAGATAAATATCATAGGAAATGAAGAGGGTAAAGATAGAAAATTGCATACCATTGCAGCTTGATCTAAACTGGCGCTTAGGGACAAGTTAGGAGCAACTTGACTGATAGGAGTAGGATTCATGGCTTGCACTGAGTTATTGAATTCAGGGCTTAAACCAGAGTGAGTGGTCTTAGGACGTTTGGATGACTTAGTGGTAGTGTTTCCTGAAGTAGTTTTACCTTTACCACTAGATTCTGACTTAATACCACCAATGCATTTGTTAATTGCATCAATATCAAAGTATCCTGAGTCTATAGAAGTTAAGAACAGATTAGTAAATTACATAAAGATGGAATTTTAGACGGCATGTTTACAATAAAGAATTTACCTGCCATGACAACAAGTTGATTGGAACTAGATGGACTAGGGGATTCTGGTAGAGCTTGAAAAGTCCTGATTCCTGCTGGAATTGATAAGATGTTTCTAATTCTGTTCGGTCCTGAGTCTTCACTTGTGGGAAATCCTTCAAGGTTGGCTGTATAAAACTGGATTAGGAATAAAAAGTAACAGAACCAAACAAATATGGCAGAAAGAATAATGAATCCCTACCCTTTTCTGTCCAAGCAGTAGGAAGATAGGATCCCTTAGGAAGAGACTTTTTTGAGACATAGAAAAATCTACTTTTCCATGATGGGTCATTTTGAGTAACACCCAAAGCCAACTTCTCATTCTTCTTAGGAGCTTTAAGCATGTAGTAACCAGGGCCAAAAGTTTGCAAATTGTATGCTAGGGGAAGATCTGATAACTTAAATTCAATCTTTTTCTCCTTAATTAGGTTATCTAAGACATATAGGGTTCTCCATAACATGGGCATAGCTTGAGGATATGCTAATTTTGAAAACTTAAAAAACTGTTCATAAAGTTTAGGAAAGGGGAATGATAGTTTTAGGTTTTCAAAGGGAAATCCAGGAAAACAAACCCATAGATCTGATTGCATGTCAGAAGTAAGAGTAGGATCGAAAGCCCTAAATTCAGTACCTTTAGGAAAATATTCTTTGATCCTATCAATATCATTATCAACGAACGAACACTTACTAGGGTTTTTAGCGATATAAGTAGGAGTAAAGTCTTCACTCACTTTGATTGAAGAACGGGAAGAGGATATTCGAGGCATAGCTTAATAATCAAAAATAAAACAAAGAAAAATCTGAAAGATTGAAGAAAAAATAAAGAAACTAACCTTTAGGGTTTGGAGAGATATTCGCTCAAGATAGGAAACTGAAAAGGAAAACTGTCGATATGTGTGGATAATGGATATAAATGTGGGTAGTTGTAGAAGTCCCATCAATACAAAGTTTACCCCTTGACTTTGCTTTGACTGCTAAAACTGACCGTAAATAATAAAACTTATCTTTATTTACAATGAAACATAAGTTTTGGGGACAATTGTTTGGGGTAGAATTTTTACCACTAGGATCCTAACAGAATTTACACTTTAAGCCTTCTATGATATATACTTAAACAATACGCTGTTATGAAGGATCCTTAGTTTAGTTTAATTTGTTAGTTCTGCTTGTATTATATTATTATCTTGATATAACGGGATCTTGATATCGTCAGGATCTATAATCCCACTAACGAATATATATCTAGTACGAGAGATATTATTTGCAGGATAAAAATTTAAGCTTACAACATGAAGAAAACGTGTTTCAACGGATAGTTTACCACTTCGACCACAAGAATCGGGATTGATAACAGTTTTACCGTGTGAAGAATAAGTCTCAACGGTCATCTATGCCATTTCTTCAGCGTAAGGAGCAAGTCCAGGAAGATCCCAGATATTTCGGAAAGATAGTTCAACGTCTAGCTCTATAAATAGAAGAAGATCTTATTCAGAAGAGAGGACAAGCATTCATCATACACGCACTGATCCAACACACTCATTCGCTCTATAAACACACAATTACTTAGTTTCTTAGCTGTTATTCGTTCTCATTTTCATTCATATCATTGTAATCGTTCACAAACAATAATAATAATAAAAGAACAGCAGGTAGGATCGATTGAATCCTCCCGGGGTTTTTTACCTAAGATTTCTTAACTGAATCAAGGGTTTTTCCCGTCAACAAAATTCTGGTGTCGTTGTCATTTTCATTTTATCTTTAAGATCCTAGCTTTACTTTTCAGTACTTTAATTATATCTTCAACAGTTTTCTTAGATTCTCAAAGTATTTCTGTCTCAAAGGCTTTCATAAAACTCTTTTTAGCAAAAACTCTTAGTTTAAATCGTTATCTTTAAGAAAACTTTACTTTTATTTGAAGATCCTAAAACACCGAATCCCACTTACAAATCTTCGGTTCTTAAATTATCTTTAATCCTTTCTAAAATTATCTTAGGTAATTTTTGCCCGAAACACATACCATATGGTAGGATTCTTGCACTTATTATTGAAGCAATTCTTAATGGTGATTTCAGTCTGGCAACTGGTCAGACTGTTGAATGTAAGGCCATTAATAATAATATTTTCAATAGTCCTAAGGTAACTGCGCAGGGTCTGACCCCAGCAATGCAGACCTACCTTAATTTTTGCAGGGCAAGGGAAAGAGAAGCTGCTAGTGAGGAAGCTGTCCCTTCTTCGACGCGATCTGAGTCTGACACTCAATCTGCTAATCAGGGGGACCAAGGTACACATGCTTCTGAACCCTCAAACTCTTCCAAATCTATTCAATCTTCTTCTCCTTCAAAAGAGGGTGAAGGGTTGGCCAAATCATCAGCCACCCTAGCCACACCCTCATCCATTTCTTCCAAATCCGCTTCTAAAAGACCCATTGTTGAGGACTTAGTACCTCACAATGTTAAAAAGCAAAGATCCAAAAGGAAGTCTGTATCAGCTTCTGGGGTTGACAAATCAACAACTTTAAGAATTAAAGTCCCCCAAGGTGCATTGGAAGCTAAGGAACGTTCCAAAGCTGACTCTGCCACCCAAGCTGATAAGCCGAATTCACCACGCCCATCTGCACTCTCCCAAAAGAGTGTAGACGAGTTAAAGGGATCACCTGGTACTACCCAACCCTCCAAAAAGGGTGAAGGTATTGAAACAAAGACCTCCTCCCAAGGTCATACTGTGTCTCCACCTAAATCGCCATCATCACCCTCTAAAAAGGATGATGATATCATTAAAGGGACAACAGTGGATCCAGCCCAGATCCAAAATGAGTCAGAGTCAATGCACATCATTTCTGAGGATGTTCAGCCAAAGGAGAGAAGTATTGAACGCACTTGTGACACTGCTTCTCCTCCCTAAGCTGATCAGACTCCTTCATTCTTACACTCTGAGTCTGCACAGGCTGTCAATGCCCCTTCTAGATCACAAGGAGGGGTACAGGCCTCAAATATTCTCCCTAAGGATGCTTTGGTGCAACAACACACCATTGTGGAAGGGCAATCCTCTACCCTTAACATTACACATGCAGGATCTGTGTCTGCATCTGTCCTTGGACAGAGGGATCCTGTAGGTTACTTGACCTTCTTTAAGGAGGTCATGACAGCCCCATGTGCAGCAATGGGAACCATCGGTGGTCCTCACGATGCTGATGAGAAAATAGTCACTATCTCCGGAAGTGACTCTTCATTCGATGATGTGCTTGCCCATCCATCCTCAAGGGATGATCTGATGGAAGATGCCAGTGGAGGAGTTGATCAACATATTCCCACTGGCCCTCAGCCTGAATTACAAGTCAATTCTCCTCAGGCTGACCAGCACATTGTCATTTCTGACAAATCTACTCATGAGACTCACTCTCATGAGAAAATTCACCAAAACTCCCTTAGCCTCCACCCCCTTCTATATGAGCCCAATGACCCTGATTTTAAGGATTGCAGGCTGCTCTTTCCAGAGTCAGTGGCCTTTAGGCCAACTGCAAGTCCTTCCCAAGCTGATCAGACTCCTTCATTCTTACACTCTGAGTCTGCACAGGCTGTCAATGCCCCTTCTAGATCACAAGGAGGGGTACAGGCCTCAAATATTCTCCCTAAGGATGCTTTGGTGCAACAACACACCATTGTGGAAGGGCAATCCTCTACCCTTAACATTACACCTGCAGGATCTGTGTCTGCATCTGTCCTTGGACAGAGGGATCCTGTAGGTTACTTGGCCTTCTTTAAGGAGGTCATGACAGCCCCATGTGCAGCAATGGGAACCATCGGTGGTCCTCACGATGCTGATGAGAAAATAGTCACTATCTCCGGAAGTGACTCTTCATTCGATGATGTGCTTGCCCATCCATCCTCAAGGGATGATCTGATGGAAGATGCCAGTGGAGGAGTTGATCAACATATTCCCACTGGCCCTCAGCCTGAATTACACGTCAATCTTTCTCAGGCTGACCAGCACATTGTCATTTCTGACAAATCTACTCATGAGACTCACTCTCATGAGAAAATTCACCAAAACTCCCTTAGCCTCCACCCCCTTCTATATGAGCCCAATGACCCTGATTTTAAGGATTGCAGGCTGCTCTTTCCAGAGTCAGTGGCCTTTAGGCCAACTGCAAGTCCTTCCCAAGCTGCCACTATCTCATTTTCAGATGTGGTGGGTCAGCTCACTGAGTTCACTTCAACCTATAAGGTTGAGAGCTCAAAGCTGACAGAGTCTCTTGATGGTCTCACAAAAGCCATCAATGAGGAGAAGGAATTAAACAAGAGCACTCTGGGTCAGTTTGAGAAGAATGCAAACAAGTTTACAAGAGAAGTCACCATTGAGCTTAAAGCAGCCAACAAATCTCAAGCTGAATTCAAGAAAGAGTTGGTTGAAGTCTCAAAGGGTGTCAAGACAAACATTGGATCCCTCCATGCTGATTATGTTGATCTATTCAGAGCCTGCTGTGTCAACAATGTCAAAATTGACTTGCTCAACCACAACCTCAAAGGAGTCTTTGCCACTCCAGTTAGCTCTTTCCCTGCTGATGATGACAAAAAGGGGGAGAAGAGTGCTGCTGAAGTTGAGCAAGAAGAACTAGAGAAAGAAAGAGAAAGAGTTCAGGTTGACAAGGAAGTTGCTAAGTACTTTGAAAAGCTAAAAGAAAGACAAAGGAAGGCTAGAGCTGAGGGGGAGGCCAATGATAGAAGGCTTGTTATATTTGGTTCCAATAAAGAAGTGGTGGATGATAAGGAGGAAACTGATAAGGAGATAAAAATACCAGAGTCTGAGTCTGGTGGTGAAAAGATTGTTGGAAATGTGAATGAAGAGGCTGGTGAGAAGGGTGATACAATTGAGGGGGAGACTGATGTAGTTATGAATATTGTTGGAGAGATAAGGAAGGAATTTGATGTGGAAAATGTTTTGAATGTTGGTGAAAAGAAGAAGTCTTCCCAAGCTGACCCTGTACAAGCTGTGTCATCTCAAGCTGACCCAGCTCCCAAAGAAAAACTTGCAGAATCTTCTTCCAGTGAAGACAACACTACTCTGAATCAGTTTATGATAAAGAAAAGGCCTAATGAAGCTGGTTCAAGTGGTGTGAAGGTCCTAACTGATAAAGAAAGAGATTGGGAGACTGCAAAGGAACAGCTGGACTGTTAGGTGTAACAGTTGAGGTGGCATACAACATGTTGGTGGAAGATAGAAGAAGAGAGAATGCGAAAAAGACCCAATCTGATCCAGAGATTGCCAAGATTCTTCAAGAAACATTGAACAAAGAAGATGAAGAAGAACTTGCAGTTGTGGGATCAAAGAAAAATGTAGGAAAGGGCAAAGGTAAAAAGAAAGTGGTGGTTCACTCAAAACCATCACATAAGCTGAAAGATGTGAAGGCAAGTACTGAATTCCATGATCAGTGGGAAGCTCTGGAGAAAAGAAAGGTGACTGAAAGAATTAAGTATAGAAGATATCCAGAGCTGATCACTAAGTGCAATTGAAAAGGAAAAGAGGACAGTCCATCCCCTGCATCAGGATCACAAGAGAAGGTTATGAAACAAGCAATGAAACTTGTGATCTTGACAAGCTGTTTGATTTGGGATACACTGAGTGGGTTGAGTTGCACAATATCATTACTGGTATGCCTGGCATTCATCAAGAGACAGTCTTGGAAGCCATTGAAAAGAAGTTTGCAATAATTGTCAAATTCAAGATTGACATCACTGGCCTTCCAAGACCAAAAGCTTATGATATGGATGATGAAGATGAGTCAGTTGAGCCACTCAAAAAGAAAAGGAGAAGACTTGGAAGAATTAATGCTCCTGAAGGTGATCATACAGATTTCCTCAAGAACTTGAACCCTTCAGAGTTGCTTGATCTATTGTCTCCTGAAGCTCTTGACAAGATTCTAAGTCATCTTGATCTGTCTCTACCTGTTGGTGTTACAAATGCAAGAAGTGGGTTGTTCATAACTGAACCAGAGCATGGAATGTACTTCATAAATGCAAGAGGCCAATTGGTGTTCCAAAGGACTGCTGAGCTGAAAAAGGTACCACATATGCACCTATTTACCTTGTACAGATTCTGTGTTAATTTTAGTGAACAAGGTAATGGGTATGAGCAGTTCCTAATTGATGAGGGTCTAGATAGGAAATTGAATGTGACTATTGCCCCATCATATGAAGTCAAACAAAAAGCAGTAGAAATGATTGGGGAATAGGTCTTTATGATTGTAAT
>CM067168.1:44174007-44184935 GCA_034093135.1 Erigeron breviscapus
ATAACATTTTGGATACTTTTTTCTAAAAAAATAACGCAAGTAATTCTCTTTGAAGGTCAATTCTAGTTTAAAAGATAACTGGTATAAACATTACTCGTAGTAACAAACCACACTTAGAGGATCATCCTCGCTTACTGTTTCCAGGAAATTGTAAAACTGTAATAGCAGATGAGGAAATACCGCACGTAAGGAGCCTTCTAAGTGGCCAATACTTTTGCCAAAAAAGGACAAAACCCTTATATATGTCGGTCCTCACTCGTTTGACAAGATCTTGATGGTGAGCGAGGCCATTTCTAATATATCTTAAAAGTGAGACAAGATCTTCTCAGTCATAAGTGACATACTTGCCCTTATTATCCTTTTGCATTATCATAGCATAAACAACGGGTGGTGGAAGCAAATCCCTCCACTTATTGCCCTTGAAGTATATGGCTTTCTGATTCTTTGTGGTTGTCCCAAACTTACTTTGGTTGTGGATCATGAAACTGTTAGCATCCTGACAGAACTGAATTCTTTTCCATTCATAAAAAACTTGATATGTGACTCAACGCCGTACAATGTAAAGTTACTAACGCATAATTAAAACACCATTTAGAGTTAAGAAATTACATACTAACTCGTATAGTGATATTAATATAAGCGTAGCTATGATACCTTGTATATTGTGTCAACCTAAATACAAGGTCCTTTGCTTCAGCCTCACTTTCACGCATGTTAATGGTAGTTTTCGGTTTTTAGCATAACAGAAGGCAATAAGTCGTGCAAGTCTCAACGTATCTTTATCAATATTGACTAAAGAAAGGAATCTTAAGGCTAATTGCTCAATCTTTAAAGACGGGGCATGTATGAGTCATATATGTGGACCTGCCGAACCCTGCCTCAACCCAGACCGGCCCAAGAACCCGGAACACCAAATATGTGGACAGAGGGATCAAGATTTATCCTATAAAACCCATCACTTCTTATATACTAACATATTCCATATTCTAAACCTTCACACCGAATGAGCAACATATTGAAGTCGAGACATCTAGTAAAAAAGTTTCCATGTAAATAGTAAACAACAAAGTTTATTAACAATATTGCGTGGGTAGTACGGAGTCCCAAACCATATCAAATTGAATAATGCATATCAGGTTTACGGGTTTTACAAGAATAACCCCGACCCGAAAAACGGATTTTTAGAAAATTTAGTCCCTAGGCCCAATCCAAGTATTAAGGGGCTCGTCTGGGTTCGTGTTTTGTACGGACTGGTTCAACGGTTATTCAGATCGACCCACACTTTGATCAACCGTATGTATGACGCATCTAAAACATATATATATCAAAATAGTTTTAGTTATCAATGTTAATTTACATGTAAGAAATCATATACGTCATTTTGATGGACCTTTGACCATTCATTAATTAAAAAGGTTAAAAGAAAAAAACACTATTTAAAGAGCTTTTATAATACTAGAGATGGTATTACCAAGCGTATAAGTTGTTATGAGATGACAATCCTCACCAAACATCATCACCTACCATGTATCCGTTAGAAAGGTAAAAGAAAAAAACACTATTTAAAGAGCTTTTATAATACTAGAGATGGTATTACCAAGCGTATAAGTTGTTATGAGATGACAATCCTCACCAAACATCATCACCTACCAATAACATTTTGTCATGTCATTTCAATCCTTAACCTTAAAATATGATGATGGTGTTAGCAATTGCGGTCGTGTTCTCGAAAGGTTTGTGAAACATGTGGCAACCAAACCGTTTGGAAACCAAACGGCCAGATGACACCCCACAATCCCACCACATTGACATACCGATTCTCAGGGCCGGCTTAACCTTTTTAGTGGCTATAGCCTTAGGCGGATAGCCCATTCCACCTGTTCACATCTATATCGCTACGCATTCTCTAAAACAGAAAAAAAAATTTAAGAAAGCTGGTAATAAAATTTATCAAAAAAAAATTCATAATAAATATAAATAGCTTTTATTAAGGTGTTATACTTGTCCAGAACAACATTAACTTATGTAAGAACATTAACTTATGTAAGAAATGATACATCACTTTGATGTATACAAGTACCTAGCTATAAGGCTATAACAATGAAAGTAATAAGTTTGAGATTCTTAAAGTAAATGCAAGATATCGGAGTACTTGTCATTTTAATGATGAATCTGGAGGTATCAACTACCATTTTCAATGCAGAATATGAAATGTAACATATACAAGTACATCGTATACGTATTTTATACAAAAATCTTTATTTATATTACTCCGTAATAAATAGTTTGTTAGGTCCAGATTTACTGGACCCACTCCAGACTTGAAGACTGGAGCGGCACTGAAGATTTGTCCAGAAATAATAGAAGACCAGTGAGCTGTTTACTTGTACAGAAATCTGGATTCCACCAGATTAGCTCACTGGACTTCACTCCAGTCAAGATCGTTTCTACTGAAGACATTCTCACTGAAGTTTGAAGAAAGAAGAGCTGACAAGCAGTGGAGCCCACTGACAGTCTTACCAGATCTCCTGACTGGAGCTTTATCAGTGTTCTAGACCTTACAAGTCTGAACACTGATTACGAGGAATTGACTTTTGCCTTTACACACTTTTACACGGACAACCCATTTGTCTATTGATAAAAGTACAATACGTGTGTAAAGGTGGTTGGTTAAAAGGATGACAAGTCACATCAATATGACTTTATCCTTGTACTTTAACCAATGCATTTAAGGAATTAAAGTAGTTGTCTTAAATGCATGCAACCATATTTGTACGGCATAATAAATTCACTGTTGAATTTATTTGCCTATAAATACCAAGTCACATACCTCGTACAAATTACTTTTTGCAATTTGGTGAACTTGCTAAAATACTCTCGATCATAATAGTTATACTTCACAACTTTAAGTATATCGATCCAAGGAGATTATTTAGCAAGTATAGATCACTTGTAATTCAAAGATTGTTTAGATAGTTACATACTTGTAATATCTAGGTTCCGCAACAATCTTGTATTTTGTTTAACATCAATAAATAAAATACACTTGAAAAATTACATTTGTGTTCCACCATTTATTTACTTGCTTAAATATTGCTTTAAGTCTTTATTACTTTATTTATATTCTTGCATTTGTATTTAAAGTAATACTAGTCCAATCTAGTGCATACTTGACTTTTATTTTACACTCGTGGGTTAAACCATCGTGTGAGGGACTTTACAATTGGTATCAGAGCCAGAAGGCTAATATACTTGCCTAGATCTGTTTCACGATGGCAATCCCAGAAAATACACAAGAAACTCATGAAACTAATTTTAATGAACCACCACCCGTTGTCAATAATAATCCTCCACCTCCTACTCCTCCTGCTTCTCCACATGTACATGTGCACTACTCGAATAATCCTGTTCCTAAATTCAATGGGAGCAGTGATGAATTTGGTACGTGGAAAGCTAGGATGATATTACATGTTACTGGTATTGAAAGGAATATGATGAAAATTTTAAATGAAGGACCCTATGTGCCTAGACTTCCTATCAATGCACTCCTTGACCCAACTGGATCAAAAAGTGGAAGGGAAAAGAGGGAGGAACACTGGTCCGAAGAGGAGAGGAGATTGGTAAATCTTGATACCATCCTTAAAAACATGATCCTCGGGGCTGTTCCAGAAACCCTAATTCCCACACTAGTTCTCTATCCCAGTGCTAAAACCATGTGGGATGAACTGGTGAACCAGCATGAGGGAGGTGATGACACTGTTGTTACCAGAAAGGTCTCCCTAAACAAAAAGTGTAACATCTCAATCTTTTTAATTAACGGTTGACTCGAGTCGTTAAGTCAACATAACGTGTCTGTTAAGCTTATGGTAGATTTAATGCTTAAATGTAGTTAATGTGTTATACGTGCGGGACTTGAATGTCTTATTAATTGATGTAGTAATGTGTTTAAAGATGTAGTTATGTGCCTTTTGAAGTGCTTGAAGGGTTCATTGAGTTGTATATAGTCCATAGAGGTGTTTTGGGGTAATAATGTGATGTAAGAAGTCTAGGGACTAGTTTTGACATAGGGTGAAACTTAAAAACGGGATTAAGGGTTAACTAAACCCTATTTACAATCAAAATCAGTTTTCCCTTCCTTTTCCTCAAGCCCTAACCGCCCCCTCCCTTTCTTGAGCAATTCGTGTGTGATTATTCCGATTAAAGGTGATTTGATAGAGTTTTGGTCTAGATCTTTCATCTCCATAATCATCTACAGGTATATATGATGTTTCCCTTCTGATTTAACATTCTTTTGATCTTACTATGTCAATCATTTCTGGTCAAAGAGTTTCGGTTTGGATTCAATTATGTTTGTGAGTCGATTTAGGTCAAATCGGGTGTCAAATCAATTGTAAAATGTGTTTAATGAATCCATGAATCAATATATGATTTCATAGTGTCAATTGAATCATATTTTGGGTGTTTATGAACTGTAGGTGTCATGGTTAATTTCCATGGATGTTTAATGGGTGAGATCTTTTGTAAAACAAAGAGTTTTAAGGTCTGAAAATTCAGTCATATTGCAAAAATTGTATCTCATTTATAATAATGAGTTAGGAGATGAACCTTACATTTTTGAAAATTTCTTTGAGTCCCCTACATTTGTTAAGAACTGAGTTTCCTCTCATTTGGTTGTCTTGTATGCCAAAAGTAGTCTACGAAACTGAAGATAGTCAAAAGATGAAAGTAGTCTACAGAATATGAAAGTAGTCTACAAAAAGAGTCAAGTAGTCTACAAATGAGTCAAGTAGTCTACAGAAGAGTATAGTAGTCTACAATAGATGAAAGTAGTCAACAGAGACCATTATACGACACGTATATAGATTGTAGGCCGGTTTAGTCTCGTTTATACTCGTTAATTGATCCTATGTTCATTATAGGTAGTTGGGAATACTTGCTTTGCACGGTAACCTTAGTTATCGTTTGTGTGCGCTTCTACGAGGTAAGATACACTACTTTGACACGCTGAGGGTTCAACAAAAGAGGGTTTCATAATTATAACTTCCCAAATTGGTACCTTATGTTGCTTGTGGGTATGCGGGGTTTACACGGGAGGTATCACGGGATATGCAGTTGACTTTTGAGACCTGAAATGCAGTCCCAAATCATATATAATGTAGTGCATGTTATGAAATGAAGTAAAACGTCGTGTTATGTTATGAAGTGTTATGTAGTATCTTGCAATGCATTGAGATGTAGTAAATGTTGTTGATTGTTGTATGTGCATGAATGTATGGCTTGCTCATCTAGTTCACTAGACTTGTTAAGTTGCCATGACACGTGCACGTTTAAGGGCCCAAAACGTAAAAGCAGTTAACGTAGTAAATGTTTAGGTAATGTAGTCACCTAAACTAAATGATGCAGTTTCGAGCTCGTAAAACTTTGATGCAGGAAAGTGTTAAGCTTAACCCGTACTTGCCCTAGCCCGGCTAAGTGCGTTGATGTAGGTTGCTTGGGTGGCTCCTTGCAACATGGTCATTGAGATGCAGTTGAGTAATACGAGGGGTCTGACCCGCCCTCATTTGTCTTGTACATACGGATTACTTGGGATTGGCTTGCCATTCCTTAACGACGTTTGATGTTCAACTGAATGGTTGTCATCTAGTCGGGTGTAACTTATGTTGCACATTGACGCAGTTAAAATGTGGTAAAGCAGTTAAAACGTAGTAAAGCAGTTAATGTAGAAAGCAGTTATGTGGTTATATGTGTGTAATGAAGTAAAGCAGGATAGGCACATTTAGGGTGGTTCATCCTAATATGAAGTATTGTGTGTTTGATGTGTGTTGTGCCTTAAAGAAGTATTTAAATCCATAATGTTTGAAAGGGACAAATGTTTATAACTTGAGTGTTATCTTACTTAGCTAATTCGTTAGCTAACACTTGTCTTTTGAAATGTGTTGCTCCCTCAGGTTTAGCGTAGCTGAGGTTGTTGATGAAGATGAGTGAGGAATGGGTAGAATGCTTGATGAAGTCCTTAGCTACCCATAGATGCTGAATTTTTATAGACATTTGTTTATGTTTGTCTTTAATGAAGTTTGAATGCTATGTAGTCGGTTGTTTTGTGTTGGGCAGCCGACGGGTTTCTATTAAACTTGTTTTGATGATGCGATTAGTAACACCATTGAATAAAGTAAACCAAACATATTTTAATTGGTTTGGACTTTTAAAGTTTCTTCCGCTTTCTTTTAACGCCATTAGGCGAAAATTTTTGGAAACCCATATTTTTAAACGAAGGGTGTTACAAAAAGTATGAGTCATTTTTTGCTCTCCCCAATGAGTCTCTAACTGGTACTTACACCAGATTTATGAGCATTATAAACCAGTTAAGAGGACTGGGGGTTGAGAAAGACAAGGATATACTTTTGGAGAAATTTTGTGATATTCTTCCCACTAAATGGTCTCACATGATTCTGGTCTTGAGACAAGGTAAAACCTTGCACTCCCATACTCTGTCAACATTGTATGGAGCCTTCAGATTCACTGAAGAGAATCAAGCCCAGAGGATTGAGGCTGAAAAGGATGCTTTAAATCATGCTTCCAGTAGTTCCACATTGGTCAGTAATACTGAACCACCCTGTGCTGCATTAATATCTTCCGAGAATGTATTTTCTATGAAGAAGATGATGTCTGAACTAATGAATTCTGGAGTCACTAATAATATCTCTCCAGACTGTGATGAAACTGACAGTGATGACCTGGTTGCAATGATTGCTAAAACGTTTAATCGTTTTAAAGCAAGAGCAAATAGGCCCACTGGACAACATGCACCCAGTTCCTCTACTGACAAGACCAATCTGACATGCTTTAAGTGTGGCAGAAAAGGTCATTTCATGAAGGAGTGCAAGTCCAGTCAGTTTGTCTCTCAGTCTGGTCCATCTACTTCTTATAACAAGCCTGATGATAGCTATAAGTCAAAGTACAAAAAGCTTAAGGCTCAAATTGCTCTCATGTCTCAACAAATAGAAAATAATAAATGCATGATAGCAACCACTGAAGAAGCATGGGTTCCCTCAGATGATTCATCAGTTGATGAAGAAGAGGAAAGAGATTGTTGCTTTATGGCTCTGGCAGATCAAGAGCATCTGGTGAAGGATGATGTCACATCTGGTCGATGGGTGGACATAGTTATAAAAAAGGTTAGTGAGTATGATATTGAAACCGATCCTGAATTAAAATTGGACATTGCTGAAGCTCTAAATTTTGATTTAATTTTTGTGGAAACTGTTAGATTTGACAGTCTTAATGGCTTAGAAACAGATTCCTCTGAAATCGCTGCTTTAAAATCAAAATTAAAAGAACTTCAAGATATTGAACTGGCATTTCAAGCACAAGTTTTGGTAACTGAACAACTGTTCAAGAAAAACATGACCTGGAAATGATTTTGCAAAAAGAAAAACAGGTCATTAAATCATGGCTAGAAACAAGAAAGCCATATGATGCTGGAATAAACCAATTTCCATCCCAAAAACGTGCATATCTGGATGGAAATACTCATATTGCATCATTAATACCAGTTATTGACCGGTTACCAGAGGAGGTTAGACCAAGTACCATTTATGATGAACCTTCTACCCCAAAAACTTGTATTATACCAGCTCAACTTCCAGAGGTTAAGACTGGAGCATCCCAGATGACTGCTCCAGTTAAAAAGGTCAATCAGAATAAACCTTTGCCTCAGACTGCTTCTAAAGAACCCTAGGTTCAAAAGAAAAAGAACAGTTCCCTTCCTAAGCCTAAGGTCCAGTCATCTGGAAAGGCTCAGGTGTCATCTGAAGAAACAATTTTGTTAAGGTTGGAGAGCCAGTTTCAACTACTGGCTCGTCAAGTTCAAAGCTGTAATGCAAGACTGAACAACTTTGAGGGTACTTCATCTGGCCCTAAACAAAATCCCAAACCTTTTTCTAAGAAAGATAAAAATATTCCTTCAATTGAGAAAAAGAAAAAGGTTTCTAAACTATCAACTCCAGTAGTGTTTTCTACAAAAACTACTGTTGAAGAAAGTGAACTCAACCAGATACCCCCAGGGATCCATAAGGGAGGATCCAGTGAACCCATCAGTCGATAGGTTCCCAAATCTAACTAATATATCTGGTGGATGTGCAGGGCGATCGAAAGAAACATACTTGGTATCTTGACAGTGCAGCTGGCAGGACAATGACCAGACGTAAGACCCTGCTGGAGGAGTTCATAATTTCTGATGGACCCTCCATTACTTTTGGAAATGATGGTTGTGGAAAAACTGAGGAGGTATGGTGTTCTGAACAATGGACAAGTCAAATTCAGACGAGTTGCATATGTGAATGGTTTGAAATATAACCTGATCAGTGTCAGTCAACTGTGTGATGATGGCTATCAAGTTCTGTTCAATATTGTTCATGGCATCGTATTCAACAAGGACTGGAAGGTAGTATTGATTGCTCCCAGAAGAGGGAATGTGTATGTAATGGATATGGAAAGCTCTTCTTCAGAGCAGTGTTTCTATACTCAAGCTGATGAAGACACAAACTGGTTATGGCATAAAAGGTTATCCCATTTAAATTTCAAAAATATTAATAAGTTGTCTAGAAAACAACTGGCAGATGGGATACCTTCAGTTTCCTTCAAAAAGGAAAGGCCATGTCCAGGATGTGAGATGGGAAAGCAGAAACGTGCCAGTTTCAAGACCAAGCAGAATTTCAGCATATCTGAACCACTTCATATGCTTCATATGGATCTTTTTGGTCAAGTGAATGTTCAGACTCGTGCTGGTAAAAGATTTACCCTGGTGATTGTTGACGAATACTCCAGATTTTGTTGGGTAATCTTTCTCAGGTCTAAAAGTGAAGCTGCTGCTGAAATCATCACTCTCATCAAGCAGATTGAACTCAAGTACAAGCGAAAAGTGTGTCAGTTAAGAAGTGACAATGGAACAGAATTCCAGAATGCAACTCTGGAGAAATTCTGTACTGACACTGGCATCTCTCAGAACTTCTCTTCAGCACGCACTCCAGAGCAGAATGGAGTGGTAGAAAGGAAAAATCGAACGCTGATAGAAGCTGCCAGAAGTATGCTTGCTGAATCTGGTCTTCCTACCAGTTTCTGGGCTGAAGCAATTGCAACTGCTTGCCACACCCATAATCGATCAGTGTATGTGAAGCGACACAAGAAGACATCCTATGAAATATTAAGAAATAGAAAACCAAATATTGGTTATTTTCACGTTTTTGGATGTCCAGTTTACATCCTAAACGACTCCAGTCAGTTAGGCAAATTTGATGCCAAAGCTGATGAAGGATATTTCTTAGGATATTCAGCCATTCGCAAAGCCTTTAGAGTCTACAACAAGAGACTGGAGAAGGTACAAGAGTCAATACATGTCACATTTGATGAATCAAATAATGCAATCAATAAAAAGCCAGCCCTTGATTCTCCACCAGTAAATCCAATTGTCTTCTGTGAATCTGATCCTATCAACTACAATAAAGATTCACCTGAAGAAGTTTCCAGTCATTCTGACTTGGAACCAGTTCAAAAGAAGAAAACCCCCAGTAGTACGCCTTTCTATCCTTCAATAAGTTTCAAATTACCCTCTGAACTTGTTATTGGATCAGATGTTCGTACTACTCCCCAGTATCAGTCTCAGTTGAAACTGCGCCAGTAATTCAAGAAATGCCTTTAAATGAAGAATTTCATGATGCAAATCGTGATCTTACTGATTCAGATGAAGATGTTGAAATAGTCTGGCAAGATCCTCCTCCTGAAGCAACACCAGAGGAGACTCAACTGAATTCTTGCACTGGTATTGTTGTAAGCAATAATCCTGGTCATTACTCTAAGTGGACAAAAGCTCACCCTATTGATCAGATCATAGGTGACTCCAGTAGAGGGGTTCAGACCAGAAGAGCCTCCAGTGAACAATGTTTATACGTCAGCTTCTTATCACTGGTAGAACCAAAGAAGATTGACGAGGCTATGGAAGATCCAAGCTGGGTGTTAGCTATGCAAGAAGAGTTACACCAGTTTGAGAGGAACAAGGTATGGTATCTGGTTCCTCCTCCAGTTGGCAAGAAAGAACCAATTGGAACTAGATGGGTCTTCAGAAATAAGGTAGATGAAGATGGTCATGTTATCAGAAACAAGGCCAGATTGGTTGCCCAGGGGTATTGCCAATCAGATGTTGATTTTGATGAATCATTTGCTCCAGTGGCTAGACTTGAAGCGATCAGAATATTCTTAGCATTCGCTGCTCATCATCAATTCAAGGTCTACCAGATGGACGTAAAGAGTGCATTTTTGAATGGAAAATTAGAAGAAGAGGTTTATGTCAGACAACCACCAGGCTTCATTGATGAAAAACATCCCCACTGGGTATATCGTCTGGACAAAGCACTTTATGGTCTCAGACAAGCTCCACGTGCCTGGTATGATACTCTGACTAAACACTTGTTGAAAATGGTTTTAAAAGAGGTGCAATTGACAATACCTTATTTATTCTTCGTGAAAAAGGTAATCTTCTGCTGGTACAAATTTATGTTGATGATATAATTTTGGGTCTACTGATGAAAACATGTGCAAGAAATTTCTAAAATCATGTCTTCAGAATATGAAATGAGTTTAATGGGTGAATTAACATTTTTCTAGGTCTTCAGATTAAACAAACCAGTGATGGTATTTTTATTAATCAAAAAAAATATGTTAGAGATCTATTAAAGAAATATGATATGAACTCTTCACCATCTAAACCCACTCCAATTTCTGCACCACTGACACTGGACTCTGATCCAGATGGTAAACCAGTGAACACCACTGTCTACAGAGGCATGGTTGGTTTACTGATGTATTTAACTGCCAGTAGACCAGATATTATGTTTTCAACATGTTTATGTGCCAGATATCAGTCTAAATCCAAA
>CM067168.1:44185935-44195935 GCA_034093135.1 Erigeron breviscapus
ATAGAGGGGTACCCGCGTAATGCGGCGGCGGCGGGTGGTGGTAGTGGCAGTGGTGGGATAATGGTGTGGTTATTAATGTAAAAGTAATTTATGTAAAACAGATAGTGTAGTATTTTAAGGGTTAAGAGATGTATGTTGTAAATAATTTTATTAAGAATATTGTATATTAGATGAAATATTTAATCAGTGAATAAATGAGAGTGATAGTTTGAATAGATAGAGTTGGAAAATATTTTAGGGATATTTTTGGAGATGTAGTGTGTGGGTTGAGAATGTGTTGAAAGTCAAGGGTATTTTAGGTTTTTTAAAGATAGAAAGTTGAAAAGAGGGTATGGGTAGTTTGTTTTATAAAGAAGTATATATTTGTTTACGTATGTGATGATGATTTGTATTTTATTTTTCAACTTTTTTTAACGATAAATATATTATGTTATTAAATTATATCAAACTAGATTATTTCCCACTTAATACGCGGGTTAAAAATATTAAGATTTCGTTATAACTTATACTAAATTAATAGTTATAAAACACCGAATCCCACTTACAAATCTTCGGTTCTTAAATTATCTTTAATCCTTTCTAAAATTATCTTAGGTAATTTTTGCCCGAAACAATTTGGCGCCCACCATGGGGCAAAAAGGTGTTTTTGCAATTAGGTCGTTGTCATAAAAACAAGATTTTTGTTTAAAGAAAATTTTGTGTTTCACGGAAAACTTTTTCTAAGAAAATCATGTCTGAGCAATCTCAAAATCCTTCTTCTTCTGATTTGATTTACGATTATCCTTATGTAAAAGAAAACTTGAGAAATCCTCCTGAAAATGCAAGATTCCTGGCTGAACAAACTCTGAAAGGAAAAATTGAAGGAATACCTTCAGTAGATCCGTATCTAGCTATGCTGTGGAAGAAACATTTCGATCAATTCTATGAATCGATCCCTGATGAAGAAACTGAAGAAATAACTCAAGGATCAGATGAGTCGGTGAGAAGCTATATGGAGAAATTTGAGCGTAATCAGGGATCAGTGTCGAAGATTAAGAAGAATCTCTTGAAGATCAAATCATCAAGTAAGATTCGAAAGGATCCAGGTATAGCTGATAAAGGTAAGAGAGATAGTTATAAAAAATATTTACAATTTTCTGATTATCATTTTACGACCGATATGTCTGGACTTCTCACCCTTATGGGAAGTCTAGGGGACAAGGTTACATAGGCCTCCTATTATTGCGGTTATGGGAAGGGGGCTTGATATCGATTCCTAGTTTGCTTTCTTCAACTGCTTCATTTTCCCCAAAAATTTGAGGATATTTGAGTTTTAACCACCCTAAAAAGCTTTTCAAATTGCTGACTTCTCTTTTTGCATCGCCCAATTCCTTTTTCAAACTTGCCATCTCTTTTAAAGTTTGATTTCTGGTGTCCATAACCGAGTTTAAGAGACGATTAGCACTTTTGATAGTTTCGTTTTTATACGTGATTTCTGCTTCATAGGCATCAGACATCTTTTCGATGATCTACAAAGATAAAACGGAAAAGTTTTAGAAACTAATAGAAACTAAAGAACTTTTTTAAAGCAAAAAACTTACTGAAATGGACCGATCCCTAAGTCTCTTAGGACCCTTGTTTCTAGATGATGACTCGCCCTCCATTGTAGTGTTGTAAATGTTGATAGAAAAAGAAAAGATGATTTTAATATATTCTTTGGGCATGAGAATATGTGTGTTTGAGAAAAGTAATCTTGAATATAAATAAGTAAATAGAGGGTAACTAAATCGACAAAGGGGGAGTTTATTGTCAAGTCAAGGCGCGTAAGGGATATTAATCATTGAACATTGGGATACTAACATTAGGGATTAGATATTTCGTAGAAAATGTATCTTTAATGCAGGTTCATAAACAGAGATGCAAGAATAAAATATCTCGATTAATTGAAGATCAAATGTTATTCTCAAAAAGGTACAATACTTAAAATAGTTGAAGAGATTTCCTATGTTGGTCCAATTTACTAGCAAATGCCTCTTTAGCAAACGACTCTTCTAGATTAGATAACAAACTATTCCACTTATTTACATCCCAATTAGGAAACTCAAAACCCATAGTCTTAGCTTCTGCTGCCATTAGTAGTTTAGTTTCTAAGACTTGGATGGCTGCATCCATATGAAAAGCCCTTAGTAGTGCTTCATGTTCTGCATAGTGCCAAGCAATATTTTCGTGAAGCTTGGATCTAGCTTTAGATGTTTCTGTAATTGCATCATTTAATGCTTCTCTTCGTATGATAGAAAGTTTTCTTAGGCGAGCAATGGTTAAGTCTTTCTCTTGCAATTGATGCTCAAAACACTCGATCATTTGTTTTAGTTTCTAAGATAAAAGATTAGAAATAGACTTGTTAAGATATTAGAAACAGAAGGATAAGGAATACTAAGGGATTGTACTTACCAAATCAAAATCCTCTTTAACCTCATTAAGTCTTTGATGAAAGACATCACCTTCAAACCTTCCACGATTGATTTGTTTGGCTAAAGGATCGGTATTAGGAGTATCAGTAGCCTTAGAATCGCCCATTATTAGGAAATGAATGATAATAGGAGCCTAAGGAATATAGGTATTTATAAGCTAAAATCTCAGGATTATCGCAACAATATTTCAAAAACTTCCTAATATTGGGGACAGTTAGAAAATTAGGAAATTATAGGATCATAGTCTTAGTACCATAAGTTTAAAATGGCCAACATAAACCATTTTTAGTACACCGCCAGGACTAACCATTCCAGGTTAGTCGACCCCCCATATAAATTGTTTAGATACAAACCACATACCCTAGAAAAACTAATATTGTTCATAGTTCGAAAACATTAGATTAAGCTTCTTCCATTTCTTCCACATCCTTGTCTTCTGCCTCCTCCTCTTTCTTCTCCTCATCCTCAGAAAGCTCCACTGGTTTGATTTGATCACCACCTTCACTTAGGGCCGTGTCTTTCTCAGACCCCTCATCTTTGGATTCAGCAGTTTCAGTATCATTTCGAGGAAGCAGAGCCAATGTCTTCTTCCAATCTTCAACGTCCCACTTGTCAGTCTCAAAACCTCCTTCTTGTGCTTCAGAAGCCATCTTAATCTGAATCTCAAGGGCACTGCGACTAGCACTCACTACACATTTGTCCCGCTGTTCCAGCAGAGCTTTCTTCATTTTTTCTTCATTACCCTTCTCAGCCTCTTCTGTCCTCTTCCTATAGTAATCACTCTTTTTAGTTAGACTGACATTCTCCTCCTTCAATTTCTTCAATTCGGCTTTCAAGGTCTTGATCTCAGCTTCCTTTGACTTCTTCTCTTCCAACAAACTTACCATCCTTTGACTCTCTTCATTCGCTTTGTCTTGTGCCATTTTCAACAACTAATAAAGCAACGACAATTAGATAAATATCATAGGAAATGAAGAGGGTAAAGATAGAAAATTGCATACCATTGCAGCTTGATCTAAACTGGCGCTTAGGGACAAGTTAGGAGCAACTTGACTGATAGGAGTAGGATTCATGGCTTGCACTGAGTTATTGAATTCAGGGCTTAAACCAGAGTGAGTGGTCTTAGGACGTTTGGATGACTTAGTGGTAGTGTTTCCTGAAGTAGTTTTACCTTTACCACTAGATTCTGACTTAATACCACCAATGCATTTGTTAATTGCATCAATATCAAAGTATCCTGAGTCTATAGAAGTTAAGAACAGATTAGTAAATTACATAAAGATGGAATTTTAGACGGCATGTTTACAATAAAGAATTTACCTGCCATGACAACAAGTTGATTGGAACTAGATGGACTAGGGGATTCTGGTAGAGCTTGAAAAGTCCTGATTCCTGCTGGAATTGATAAGATGTTTCTAATTCTGTTCGGTCCTGAGTCTTCACTTGTGGGAAATCCTTCAAGGTTGGCTGTATAAAAATGGATTAGGAATAAAAAGTAACAGAACCAAACAAATATGGCAGAAAGAATAATGAATCCCTACCCTTTTCTGTCCAAGCAGTAGGAAGATAGGATCCCTTAGGAAGAGACTTTTTTGAGACATAGAAAAATCTACTTTTCCATGATGGGTCATTTTGAGTAACACCCAAAGCCAACTTCTCATTCTTCTTAGGAGCTTTAAGCATGTAGTAACCAGGGCCAAAAGTTTGCAAATTGTATGCTAGGGGAAGATCTGATAACTTAAATTCAATCTTTTTCTCCTTAATTAGGTTATCTAAGACATATAGGGTTCTCCATAACATGGGCATAGCTTGAGGATATGCTAATTTTGAAAACTTAAAAAACTGTTCATAAAGTTTAGGAAAGGGGAATGATAGTTTTAGGTTTTCAAAGGGAAATCCAGGAAAACAAACCCATAGATCTGATTGCATGTCAGAAGTAAGAGTAGGATCGAAAGCCCTAAATTCAGTACCTTTAGGAAAATATTCTTTGATCCTATCAATATCATTATCAACGAACGAACACTTACTAGGGTTTTTAGCGATATAAGTAGGAGTAAAGTCTTCACTCACTTTGATTGAAGAACGGGAAGAGGATATTCGAGGCATAGCTTAATAATCAAAAATAAAACAAAGAAAAATCTGAAAGATTGAAGAAAAAAATAAAATATATATCTAGTACGAGAGATATTATTTGCAGGATAAAAATTTAAGCTTACAACATGAAGAAAACGTGTTTCAACGGATAGTTTACCACTTCGACCACAAGAATCGGGATTGATAACAGTTTTACCGTGTGAAGAATAAGTCTCAACGGTCATCTATGCCATTTCTTCAGCGTAAGGAGCAAGTCCAGGAAGATCCCAGATATTTCGGAAAGATAGTTCAACGTCTAGCTCTATAAATAGAAGAAGATCTTATTCAGAAGAGAGGACAAGCATTCATCATACACGCACTGATCCAACACACTCATTCGCTCTATAAACACACAATTACTTAGTTTCTTAGCTGTTATTCGTTCTCATTTTCATTCATATCATTGTAATCGTTCACAAACAATAATAATAATAAAAGAACAGCAGGTAGGATCGATTGAATCCTCCCGGGGTTTTTTACCTAAGATTTCTTAACTGAATCAAGGGTTTTTCCCGTCAACAAAATTCTGGTGTCGTTGTCATTTTCATTTTATCTTTAAGATCCTAGCTTTACTTTTCAGTACTTTAATTATATCTTCAACAGTTTTCTTAGATTCTCAAAGTATCCTGAGTCTATAGAAGTTAAGAACAGATTAGTAAATTACATAAAGATGGAATTTTAGACGGCATGTTTACAATAAAGAATTTACCTGCCATGACAACAAGTTGATTGGAACTAGATGGACTAGGGGATTCTGGTAGAGCTTGAAAAGTCCTGATTCCTGCTGGAATTGATAAGATGTTTCTAATTCTGTTCGGTCCTGAGTCTTCACTTGTGGGAAATCCTTCAAGGTTGGCTGTATAAAACTGGATTAGGAATAAAAAGTAACAGAACCAAACAAATATGGCAGAAAGAATAATGAATCCCTACCCTTTTCTGTCCAAGCAGTAGGAAGATAGGATCCCTTAGGAAGAGACTTTTTTGAGACATAGAAAAATCTACTTTTCCATGATGGGTCATTTTGAGTAACACCCAAAGCCAACTTCTCATTCTTCTTAGGAGCTTTAAGCATGTAGTAACCAGGGCCAAAGGTTTGCAAATTGTATGCTAGGGGAAGATCTGATAACTTAAATTCAATCTTTTTCTCCTTAATTAGGTTATCTAAGACATATAGGGTTCTCCATAACATGGGCATAGCTTGAGGATATGCTAATTTTGAAAACTTAAAAAACTGTTCATAAAGTTTACCCCTTGACTTTGCTTTGACTGCTAAAACTGACCGTAAATAATAACATTTTCAATAGTCCTAAGGTAACTGCGCAGGGTCTGACCCCAGCAATGCAGACCTACCTTAATTTTTGCAGGGCAAGGGAAAGAGAAGCTGAGTGAGGAAGCTGTCCCTTCTTCGACGCGATCTGAGTCTGACACTCAATCTGCTAATCAGGGGGACCAAGGTACACATGCTTCTGAACCCTCAAACTCTTCCAAATCTATTCAATCTTCTTCTCCTTCAAAAGAGGGTGAAGGGTTGGCCAAATCATCAGCCACCCTAGCCACACCCTCATCCATTTCTTCCAAATCCACTTCTAAAAGACCCATTGTTGAGGACTTAGTACCTCACAATGTTAAAAAGCAAAGATCTAAAAGGAAGTCTGTATCAGCTTCTGGGGTTGACAAATCAACAACTATAATTAAAGTCCCCCAAGGTGCATTGGAAGCTAAGGAACGTTCCAAACCTGACTCTGCCACCAAGCTGATAAGCCGAATTCACCACGCCCATCTGCACTCTCCCAAAAGAGTGTAGACGAGATAAAGGGATCACTTGATACTACCCAACCCTCCAAAAAGGGTGAAGGTATTGAAATAAAGACCTCCTCCCAAGGTCATACTAAGTCTACACCTAAATCGCCATCATCACCCTCTAAAAAGGATGATGATATCATTAAAGGGACAACAGTGGATCCAGCCCAGATCCAAAATGAGTCAGAGTCAATGCACATCATTTCTGAGGATGTTCAGCCAAAGGAGAGAAGTATCGAACGCACTTGTGACACTGCTTCTCCTCCCTAAGCTGATCAGACTCCTTCATTCTTACACTCTGAGTCTGCACAGGCTGTCAATGCCCCTTCTAGATCACAAGGAGGGGTACAGGCCTCAAATATTCTCCCTAAGGATGCTTTGGTGCAACAACACACCATTGTGGAAGGGCAATCCTCTACCCTTAACATTACACCTGCAGGATCTGTGTCTGCATCTGTCCTTGGACAGAGGGATCCTGTAGGTTACTTGACCTTCTTTAAGGAGGTCATGACAGCCCCATGTGCAGCAATGGGAACCATCGGTGGTCCTCACGATGCTGATGAGAAAATAGTCACTATCTCCGGAAGTGACTCTTCATTCGATGATGTGCTTGCCCATCCATCCTCAAGGGATGATCTGATGGAAGATGCCAGTGGAGGAGTTGATCAACATATTCCCACTGGCCCTCAGCCTGAATTACAAGTCAATTCTCCTCAGGCTGACCAGCACATTGTCATTTCTGACAAATCTACTCATGAGACTCACTCTCATGAGAAAATTCACCAAAACTCCCTTAGCCTCCACCCCCTTCTATATGAGCCCAATGACCCTGATTTTAAGGATTGCAGGCTACTCTTTCCAGAGTCAGTGGCCTTTAGGCCAACTGCAAGTCCTTCCCAAGCTGCCACTATCTCATTTTCAGATGTGGTGGGTCAGCTCACTGAGTTCACTTCAACCTATAAGGTTGAGAGCTCAAAGCTGACCAAATGCTTGGAAAAGATCCAAAAGGATCAGGAATTGACGGATAAGAAGGTAGAGAAGCTGTGTCAAGATCAGACTGCACTAAAAGAAAATGTGAAGAAGGCAGTTGAATTGATGCAGCAGAACCAACTCAAGCTGACAGAGTCTCTTGATGGTCTCACAAAAGCCATCAATGAAGAGAAGGAATTAAACAAGAGCACTCTGGGTCAGTTTGAGAAGAATGCAAACAAGTTTACAAGAGAAGTCACCATTGAGCTTAAAGCAGCCAACAAATCTCAAGCTGAATTCAAGAAAGAGTTGGTTGAAGTCTCAAAGGGTGTCAAGACAAACATTGGATCCCTCCATGCTGATTATGTTGATCTATTCAGAGCCTGCTGTGTCAACAATGTCAAAATTGACTTGCTCAACCACAACCTCAAAGGAGTCTTTGCCACTCCAGTTAGCTCTTTCCCTGCTGATGATGACAAAAAGGGGGAGAAGAGTGCTGCTGAAGTTGAGCAAGAAGAACTAGAGAAAGAAAGAGAAAGAGTTCAGGTTGACAAAGAAGTTGCTAAGTACTTTGAAAAGCTGAAAGAAAGACAAAGGAAGGCTAGAGCTGAGGGGGAGGCCAATGATAGGAGGCTTGTTATGATTTGGTTCCAATAAAGAAGTGGTGGATGATAAGGAGGAAACTGATAAGGAGATAAAAATACCAGAGTCTGAGTCTGGTGGTGAAAAGATTGTTGGAAGTGTAAATGAAGAGGCTGGTGAGAAGGGTGAAACAATTGAGGGGGAGACTGATGTAGTTATGAATATTGTTGGAGAGATAAGGAAGGAATTTGATGTGGAAAATGTTTTGAATGTTGGTGAAAAGAAGAAGTCTTCCCAAGCTGACCCTGTACAAGCTGTGTCATCTCAAGCTGACCCAGCTCCCAAAGAAAAACTTGCAGAATCTTCTTCCAGTGAAGACAACACTACTCTGAATCAGTTTATGATAAAGAAAAGGCCTAATGAAGCTGGTTCAAGTGGTGTGAAGGTCCTAACTGATAAAGAAAAAGATTGGGAGACTTCAAAGGAACAAGCTGGACTGTTAGGTGTAACAGTTGAGGTGGCATACAACATGTTAGTGGAAGATAGAAGAAGAGAGAATGTGAAAAAGACCCAATCTGATCCAGAGATTGCCAAGATTCTTCAAGAAACATTGAACAAAGAAGATGAAGAAGAACTTGCAGTTGTGGGATCAAAGAAAAATGTAGAAAGGGGCAAAGGTAAAAAGAAAGTGGTGGTCCACTCAAAACCATCACATAAGTTGAAAGATGTGAAAGCAAGTACTGAATTCCATGATCAGTGGGAAGCTCTGGAGAAGAGAAAGGTTACTGAAAGAATCAAGTATAGAAGATATCCAGAGCTGATCACTAAGGTTCAATTGAAAAGGAGAAGAGGACAGTCCATCCCCTGCATCAGGATCACAAGAGAAGGTTATGAAACAAGCAATGAAACTTGTGATCTTGACAAGCTGTTTGATTTGGGATACACTGAGTGGGTTGAGTTGCACAATATCATTACTGGTATGCCTGGCATTCATCAAGAGACAGTCTTGGAAGCCATTGAAAAGAAGTTTGCAATAATTGTCAAATTCAAGATTGACATCACTGGCCTTCCAAGACCAAAGCTTATGATATGGATGATGAAGATGAGTCAGTTGAGCCTCTTAAAAAGAAAAGGAGAAGACTTGGAAGAATTAATGCTCCTGACGGTGATCATACAGATTTCCTCAAGAACTTGAACCCTTCAGAGTTGCTTGATCTATTGTCTCCTGAAGCTCTTGACAAGATTCTAAGTCATCTTGATCTGTCTCTACCTGTTGGTGTTACAAATGCAAGAAGTGGGTTGTTCATAACTGAACCAGAGCATGGAATGTACTTCATAAATGCAAGAGGCCAATTGGTGTTCCAAAGGACTGCTGAGCTGAAAAAGGTACCACATATGCACCTATTTACCTTGTACAGATTCTGTGTTAATTTTAGTGAACAAGGTAATGGGTATGAGCAGTTCCTAATTGATGAGGGTCTAGATAGGAAATTGAATGTGACTATTGCCCCATCATATGAAGTCAAACAAAAAGCAGTAGAAATGATTGGGGAATAGGTCTTTATGATTGTAATATTTTTCATTTCTCAATATATGCAAAGTATTTGTACAAATTCTGTTTTCTTGTTAAAACTTCATATCAGATCAAAAAGAACCCAAAAGATTCAAAGGGTCACAAGCTGTTAGTCATATTTTACTTTGATTCTTTGTAAGCTGATAGTTAGAAGGTTGTTGGGTTTTGTCATCATCAAATAGGGGGAGATTGTTGAGTCCCAATGTTCATTGTAAATTTGGTGATGACAAATCTGATAGATAAACACTTAGAAATCTTTTGGTTCTTGTAATCTGATCTGGGTCAGACTAAGCTGACACAGCTTACGATCTGTCTCTGACCCAGATCATGCTTCATGTTTTGTAATTGTAATCTTATGGAAGCAAGTATTGTTCAAGCTGCATTAACAATGTTTATAGCATTCAATCCAAGTCGAAGAGGAGGATTGAAGATAGAAGACCAATAATAATAATAATAATAATAATAATAATAATAATAATAATAATAATAATAA
>CM067168.1:44200935-44229405 GCA_034093135.1 Erigeron breviscapus
AGTCTATTAGTAACGTCTGCTGCTCGGGGTATTTTACTAGTTACAATCATCGGAGACCCTTTTAAGCTAACAACCCTAGGTAGGCTCAATTATCAACACTAATCATTTTCTACTTCAAAGATCGACTTTATATGTTTGACAAGTTAAAGCTCCAATAAGATCATTCACAATGTGTTTTTAATAGCAATTTAACCTTGTATCTCTTATTACTTGAATCTTTTTATGTTTTAATATCAAATTTCTATCTTTTATTATACTTTTCAGTAAATCAGTCCCTTATATTACTTATCATTTAAAAATGTTCCCAATGAGACCGGACATTCAGACTACATGACATTATATTTACAAGGTATTATTTAACCTTCATGCCACGACATAACAACTTAACCATTCATTATCACAAAAACATTTGATAATCATCACAACATATATATGAGCCAGGATAATACGCCCTAACACTACAATAAGCAAATCAAACCAACAGTCAAAGATTAAAACTACACCAGTCGTCACTAATCGGAGAGAAGATAATCAATACAGAGAATAACATTTTGGATACTTTTTTCTAAAAAAATAACGCAAGTAATTCTCTTTGAAGGTCAATTGTAGTTTAAAAGATAACTGGTATAAACATTACTCGTAGTAACAAACCACACTTAGAGGATCATCCTCGCTTACTGTTTCCAGGAAATTGTAAAACTGTAATAGCAGATAAGAAAATAACGCACAAAAGGAGCCTTCTAAGTGGCCAATACTTTTGCCAAAATAGGATATAACCCTTATATCTATCCAGGTCCTCACTCGTTTGACAAGATCTTGATGGTGAGCAAGGCCATTTCTAACAAATCTTAAAAGTGAGACAAGATCTTCCAGTCATAAGTGACATACTTGCCTTTATTGTCCTTTTGCATTATCATAGCATAAACAACGGGTGGTGGAAGCAAATCCCTCCACTTATTGCCCTTGAAGTATAAAGCTTTCTGATTCTTTATGGTTGTCCCAAACTTACTTTGGTTGTGTATCATGAAATTGTTAGCATCCTGACAAAACTGAATTCTTTTCCATTCATAAAAAACTTGATATGTGACTCAACGCCGTACAATGTAAAGTTACTAACGCATAATTAAAACACCATTTAGAGTTAAGAAATTACATATTAACTCGTATAGTGATATTAATATAAGCGTAGCTATGATACCTTGTATATTGTGTCAACCTAAATACAAGGTCCTTTGCTTCAGCCTCACTTTCACGCATGTTAGGTAGTTTTCGGTTTTTAGCATAACAGAAGGCAATAAGTCGTGCAAGTCTCAACGTATCTTTATCAATATTGACTAAAGAAAGGAATCTTAAGGCTAATTGCTCAATCTTTAAAGACGGGGCATGTATGAGTCATATATGTGGACCTGCCGAACCCTGCCTCAACCCAGACCGGCCCAAGAACCCGGAACACCAAATATGTGGACAGAGGGATCAAGATTTATCCTATAAAACCCATCACTTCTTATATACTAACATATTCCATATTCTAAACCTTCACACCGAATGAGCAACATATTGAAGTCGAGACATCTAGTAAAAAAGTTTCCATGTAAATAGTAAACAACAAAGTTTATTAACAATATTGCGTGGGTAGTACGGAGTCCCAAACCATATCAAATTGAATAATGCATATCAGGTTTACGGGTTTTACAGAGATCCACCCGGCCCGGCCCGAAAACCGGTTTTTTAGAAAATTTAGGCCCGTGGCCCAATCCAAGTATTAACGGGCTGGTCCGGGTTCGTGTTTGGTACGGTCTAGTTCAACAGGTTATTCGGGTCAACCACACTTTGATCACCTATGTATGACGCATCTAAAACATATATATATATATATACCTTATTGTGATTCGTTAATTTTCTGGCATTTGTTAAATTGCACCAACTTGGGAACGTATGCCCGAGTTAATTTGACGTTCCATGGGCTAATGCATGTATGGCATATACCTATTGCATGCATTGTGTTTAAACAATTCACCAAGGCCCTGTCATTAAAAAAATGTGAGAAAGTTAAAACTTTATAACCTTCCTTTAATTAAAAAAGCTTACCGAGATGGTACCTCAAAATGATAGGCAGGAACTTTAGTTGTGTCACATATTTTGTAGTCACAAAGTTGTACAGGACATTAGCATAGAAGTCGTATGCTAATAGATAAAACTCATCCGTTTCATAGCCCCCGAAAGACTCCAACATTATTGTGTGATCTCATTCCATAACAGTGATGAAGGCAGGAGAGAAAATATGGTTTATTGTACACTTCAAGTGTAACATCACATCCTCATCTAACCCTTTAAACTCCTCTTTCACTTTTAAGCTACCAACATCATCAAACCTAATTAGTGGTGATTGAATGCTATGAAACGAAATAAAAGAACCATCTATTATATCATCCTTCATCTCCAATTTCTCTAATACATCCTCCAAAGATATATATGTCACACAATGATAAACATTAACTTTTCCAATATGTTTAGTATCCTCAACAGTGTACATACACAACTTAAGTTGCCAAAAGTTGCCGTTTCCTTTCCCCTTTAAAAAAACTTAAGAATACAACCATATAAATACTAATACTAATATATATTATAAGCATGATTTTACGTGTTTGGTTCACAGAATGTTTTTGGAAGGAATGAAATCTGTTGAAGGAATTGGAATCTGATGGAATGGAATTTGACGGAATGTTTTTCATTTTTTAAAGATTTAAGTGACGGACGGAATGAGATTCCTTCCCCCATCCCCATGGAATGGAGATTCCATCAAATGAGGAATGTTTACATTCCAACGGAATGATATTCCTTCATCATTGAGCAACCAAACGCACTAAGGAATGGAATTCAATTTCAATTCCATCAGATTCCATCAGAATCTGCGAACCAAACGCGACCTTAGTATTCTTTCATAAAACGTTTTAAAAATCATGCGTATAATATATATTAGTATTAGTATTTATATGGTTGTATTCTTACGTTTTTTAAAGGGAAAAGGAAATGCAACTTTTGGCAACTTAAGTTGTGTATACACTGTTGAGGATACGAAACATTTGGAAAAGTTAATGTTTATCATTGTGTGACATATATATCTTTGGAGGATGTATTAGAGAAATTGGAGATGAAGGATGATATAATAGATGGTTCTTTTATTTCGTTTCATAGCATTCAATCACCACTAATTAGGTTTGATAATGTTGTGAATGAGGAGTTTAGAGGGTTAGATGGGGATGTGATGTTACACTTTAAGTGTACAATAAGAACCATATTTTCTCTCCCTGCCTTCATCACTGTTATGAGAATGATTCCACACAATAATGTTGGAGTCTTTCGGGGGGGCTATGAAACGGATGAGTTTTATCTATTAGCATACGACTTCTATGCTAATGTCCTGTACAACTTTGTGACTACAAAATATGTGACACAACTAAAGTTCCTGCCTATCATTTTGAGGTACCATCTCGGTAAGCTTTTTTAATTAAAGGAAAGTTATAAAGTTTTGACTTTCTCACATTTTTTATAATGACAGGGACTTGGTGAATTGTTTAAACGCAATACATGCAATAGGTATATGCCATACATGCATTAGCCCATGGAACGTCAAATTAACTCAAGCATACGTTCCCAAGTTGGTGCAATTTAACAAATGCCAGAAAATTAACGAATCACAATAAGGTATATATATGTTTTAGATGTGTCATACATAGGGTGATCAAAGTGTGGGTTGACCCGAATAACCTGTTGAACTAGACCGTACCAAACACGAACCCGGACCAGCCCGTTAATACTTGGATTGGGCCACGGGCCTAAATTTTCTAAAAAACCGGTTTTCGGGCCGGGCCGGGTGGATCTCTGTAAAACCTGAAAAACCCGTAAACCTAATATGCGTTATTCAATTTGATATGGTTTGGGACTCCGTTGCCCACCTAATATTGTTAATAGACTTTGTTGTTTACTATTTACATGGAAACTCTTTTACTAGATGTCTCGACTTCAATATGTTGCTCATTCGGTGTGAAGGTTTAGAATATGGAATATGTTAGTATATAAGAAGTGATGGGTTTTATAGGATAAATCTTGATCCCTCTGTCCACATATTTGGTGTTCCGGGTTCTTGGGCCGGTCTGGGTTGAGGCAGGGTTCGGCAGGTCCACATATATGACTCATACATGCCCCGTCTTTAAAGATTGAGCAATTAGCCTTAAGATTCCTTTCTTTAGTCAATATTGATAAAGATACGTTGAGACTTGCACGACTTATTGCCTTCTGTTATGCTAAAAACCGAAAACTACCATTAAGGAGTATGAGGATAACCCGATAGATACCTCAAACATGCGTGAAAGTTAGGCTGAAGCAAAGGACGTTGTATTTAGGTTGACACAATATACAAGGTATCATAGCTACGCTTATATTAATATCACTATACGAGTTAATATGTAATTTCTTGACTCTGAATGTTGTTTTAATTATGCGTTCGGAACTTTACATTGTACGGCGTTGAGTCACATATCAAGTTTTTTATGAATGGAAAAGAATTCAGTTCTGTCAGGATGCTAACAATTTCATGATCCACAACCAAAGTAAGTTTGGGACAACCATAAAGAATCAGAAAGCCTTATACTTCAAGGGCAATAAGTGGAGGGATTTGCTTCCACCACCCGTTGTTTATGCTATGATAATGCAAAAGGATAATAAGGGCAAGTATGTCACTTATGACTGAGAAGATCGTGTCTCACTTTTAAGATTTGTTAGAAATGGCCTCGCTCACCATCAAAATCTTGTCAAACGACTGAGGACCTGGACATATATAAGGGTTATGTCCTTTTTTGGCAAAAGATGTCCTTTTTTGGCAAAAGTACTGGCCACTTCGAAGGCTCCTTTCATGCGGTATATCCTCATCTACTATTACAGTTTTACAATTTTCTAGAAACAATAAGTGAGGATGATCGTCTAAGTCTTATCTGTTACTACGAGTAATGTTTATACCAGTTATCTTTTAAACTAGAGTTGACCTTTAGAGAGAATTAGGGGTGTTTATCGAACCGTCAAACCGGTTAATCCGGACCAAACCGCGGTATTTAGATTGGTTTAGGCAGATTGAATTGTTAAAGTCTGGTTTGGTGGTTTAAGTTTTGAAAAACCGGGTTATTTGGTCTGTTACAGTTTGAGCAAAGAAAAAACCGCGAAAAACCGGACCGGACCGTACTTTATACTTGCACAACTCGAAAAGAAAATTACTTTATATAAAGTCATAAAGCTTAAACATTTTACAAAAATAAACACTTTTATGCTCCAAATTCCTTAGAGTTTCATTATAAAGAACAAACTTATATTTCAAATTTATAATTAATTATACATTTCTAATATAAACAAAAACTTTTTCAATATGTGAGTGTTATAACTGTTATTAACATATGGATAAAGTTTTTACCTAAAGTTCGAATACATTAAAACAAATAGTTTGACCCGCTAGTAATTCTTTTAATATGTATACTTCTAATTTTAAGTGTTTGTTATGGATCTTAATACAAATCTTGACAATTATATACAGAGTTATATGAAAATAAAAGAAAGAAAAAAAAACTTGAAAAACCGTCAAACCGTCCAAACCGGACCGGCTTACATGGTTTGGTCTGGTTCGGTCAGACAATATACTTGGTTTGGTTTGATATATGTTAAAACCGAAATTATCGGTTTGGTTTGAGATTTAGTCAAAACCGGACCAAACCGGTCCATGAACACCCTTAGTTTCAATATAAGCAACTTGATGATTAGCTAACAGCTAAATCGATATATTTTCATATGTCTCGTTTAATTATCTTACTTCCACACGTACACCCGCTTATACTCCGAGTCCCGTAATCATGGTGGTTCACTAAGCGTGGTAAACATGGCAGCCATTGTATGTCGGAACAACAATAATGAGTATCTCTGCTTTTCCTTTTTTTAAAAAAACAATAAATGAGTTAACTAAGAGTACATTAGTTATGTTGGAATAAATTGTTGTTTAATTTCTAGACATAACCCAAAAATTAAAAAGAGATAGAAGTAGAATACCATATCATGTAAAATGGATTGTTATTTTGTGTCCCTTTGCCTGACATTTTGTTGATAATTTCTATCTTCTCAACTCCCATCTGTTTTTTGTCTTGGTTCGTTCTTGAGGGGTTACAGTGGTTTTTTATAAGAATAGTGGGAAAGCAAGGACAGGTTTGAAGAGAAATGAGGACATTTGGTTGTAGAAATGTGGTTGCTATAGAAGTATGTTTGTTTTGTTCGGTGTTTTGAAAATCGGACCGGGTCGGCCGGCCATGAAACTGGTTCCGTTAACTCGGTTAAACTACCTTTAAATATCGAACGAGTCAACCCGGACCAAACGGTTAGAGGTTGAACCGGTTTCTTCTACCAAATCCAAACACCAAAATGAAAATTCCAATATCAAAAAATCACGCTTGAAGAGATATCGACACAGATCAAAGCATAAACACTTATGAAAGCACACAGTAGTACAGATCTAAGAAAATGACCACAATAAAGTTATAGAACTAAAGATATTAAAACTTAAAAATGATCAAAACAAAATCTAATGAAAAGTGTTTCGCTCGCTAAACGTAGACACCGAAATGATTTCAAAAAAGAATGAGCGAATAATTTTGAAGAAGTCGTAAATTTGTAGTTGGTTTTATTTTTTGGGAGTCAGAGAGTGATGTAGGAAATTATGAACCCATGTGTCTGAGTGTGTGTTTGATGGTCAAGGGCGGATCTACATTGCCTTAACATGTGTCCATGGACTTACGAGATATGTCCCCCGGACGTTGCCCCGGAAGAGTTGTTGTTGTTGTTGTTGTTGTTGTTGTTGTTGTTGTTGTTGTTGTTGTTGTTGTTGTTGTTGTTGTTGTTGTTGTTGTTGTTGTTGTTGTTGTTGTTGTTGTTGTTGTTGTTGTTGTTGTTGTTGTTGTTGTTGTTGTTGTTGTTGTTGTTGTTGTTGTTGTTGTTGTTGTTGTTGTTGTTGTTGTTGTTGTTGTTGTTGTTGTTGTTGTTGTTGTTGTTGTTGTTGTTGTTGTTGTTGTTGTTGTTGTTGTTGTTGTTGTTGTTGTTGTTGTTGTTGTTGTTGTTGTTGTTGTTGTTGTTGTTGTTGTTGTTGTTGTTGTTGTTGTTGTTGTTGTTGTTGTTGTTGTTGTTGTTGTTGTTGTTGTTGTTGTTGTTGTTGTTGTTGTTGTTGTTGTTGTTGTTGTTGTTGTTGTTGTTGTTGTTGTTGTTGTTGTTGTTGTTGTTGTTGTTGTTGTTGTTGTTGTTGTTGTTGTTGTTGTTGTTGTTGTTGTTGTTGTTGTTGTTGTTGTTGTTGTTGTTGTTGTTGTTGTTGTTGTTGTTGTTGTTGTTGTTGTTGTTGTTGTTGTTGTTGTTGTTGTTGTTGTTGTTGTTGTTGTTGTTGTTGTTGTTGTTGTTGTTGTTGTTGTTGTTGTTGTTGTTGTTGTTGTTGTTGTTGTTGTTGTTGTTGTTGTTGTTGTTGTTGTTGTTGTTGTTGTTGTTGTTGTTGTTGTTGTTGTTGTTGTTGTTGTTGTTGTTGTTGTTGTTGTTGTTGTTGTTGTTGTTGTTGTTGTTGTTGTTGTTGTTGTTGTTGTTGTTGTTGTTGTTGTTGTTGTTGTTGTTGTTGTTGTTGTTGTTGTTGTTGTTGTTGTTGTTGTTGTTGTTGTTGTTGTTGTTGTTGTTGTTGTTGTTGTTGTTGTTGTTGTTGTTGTTGTTGTTGTTGTTGTTGTTGTTGTTGTTGTTGTTGTTGTTGTTGTTGTTGTTGTTGTTGTTGTTGTTGTTGTTGTTGTTGTTGTTGTTGTTGTTGTTGTTGTTGTTGTTGTTGTTGTTGTTGTTGTTGTTGTTGTTGTTGTTGTTGTTGTTGTTGTTGTTGTTGTTGTTGTTGTTGTTGTTGTTGTTGTTGTTGTTGTTGTTGTTGTTGTTGTTGTTGTTGTTGTTGTTGTTGTTGTTGTTGTTGTTGTTGTTGTTGTTGTTGTTGTTGTTGTTGTTGTTGTTGTTGTTGTTGTTGTTGTTGTTGTTGTTGTTGTTGTTGTTGTTGTTGTTGTTGTTGTTGTTGTTGTTGTTGTTGTTGTTGTTGTTGTTGTTGTTGTTGTTGTTGTTGTTGTTGTTGTTGTTGTTGTTGTTGTTGTTGTTGTTGTTGTTGTTGTTGTTGTTGTTGTTGTTGTTGTTGTTGTTGTTGTTGTTGTTGTTGTTGTTGTTGTTGTTGTTGTTGTTGTTGTTGTTGTTGTTGTTGTTGTTGTTGTTGTTGTTGTTGTTGTTGTTGTTGTTGAGCTTGTTGTTGTTGTTGTTGTTGTGGTTGTTGCTGCTGCTGTTGTTTCGTTGTTGTTGTTGTTGTTGTTGTTGTTTTGTGTTTTAGGATCATTTACAAAATTGTTAGTGATTTGTCATTGAATTGTAGTTGTCATACAACATAAAAGTGAAAGAAGTCGGACATAGTGTAATTAGACTTTGTTAAGTTAGAAGTAATGTTTGATGTTAGTTACAAAAGTGTAATATAAGTCAATCCGTCAATTTTGAAACCCAAATAGCATTTAACGATCATTAAGACCCGTTAGAGAAAAGGACGTAGCCCCCTGTTAGAAAAAATGACCTGATTTGCAACGATATTCGTAACTCCCATTAAAGATTCGAACAGAAATTAAGGATCGTTAGCTGATGAGGACCTTTATTGTAAGAGAATTAGAGCTTAGGGGCATAATTGTAACAGGAAGAATAAGAAATTAAAAAAAGTGGCACGAACTCGATTCACTCCTTTTAGGATATATATAATGTTCAAGTGTGAATTAATGTTCGTGTTCGTTCGGTTCGTTTACAGCCCTAGTGTCGAGTATGATACAATTCGGTTGAGATAACACCCTATTTGTAGAGACCTTAAAGTCAATTTTATAGCCAAAATAATTTAATAAATTTTATTGAACGAACTTAAAATTTTACATTTTATATATAAAAACTTTAAGTATATACGAGTAGCATTTAATGAAAATGATATGTTAAGACTACCTTATGTATAAAGGTGTTAACAACGTATACATTATGTGGTGGGAGTCGAGCAAAGTAGTCACTTATTTGTGGATTGTTGTTTTTCGAGTCAGATCACTTCTTTTAACTTGGTTGAATTTCAATAAACCTAATATAACGCCAGCAGAATGTTTAGATTGGTTGGCAAGTCTAGAAATGCCAAAGAGATTTTGTTTCACGTGGTGGTGGTCATGTTTTTTTCGAACATGGTGGTGGTCATGTTGGAAGGACCGAAACAACATTGTCTTTAAAGCCATCTAGGATTGAAGCATTTAATAGTATTATATCGATGTCATTTTTTTGGATTAGTAATAGAAGTAGCAAGGGTAGATTAATACAACGTATACATTATGTGTGGGGGTTGATGAACCCAATTCCTGCATAAAGCCGTCCATGGATTGGGTGTGGTACGGAAACCCACGGCTTCACAAATTGGCAATTTTTTAAATACCGGTATATGTAATGTAAGTTAATACGTAGTGTGAGTTGATGAAATCAACAAAATTAAAAAATGTGGTTAAAAAAAGATAAAGGTGATAGTGGAATTGGTTGAAAGAGCGAGTTTAAATCAATAATTTTTTTTTCTTATAACAACATACCGAGATGATTGACGCGGCACTAGCACATGCCCACCAGATTATCTCCACTCCCAAAAGAAGAACCCCATTTATTCATTATAAAGTGACATTTGTCGTATCCAGTTATATTTGAGAAACTTGATATCAATTTTAAACTGCATGATAAGTCTTAAAAGCAAGAAATGTATCATGCGGTTTAAAGTTGAAATGGAGTTTCTCAAGTATAACTGGATACGAAAAATGTCACTTTATAATGAATAACCCGATACTCAAAAGCGACCACAATTCACTTTTGACGTTATAATTAACAAATTTAATCAACAGATTCAATTTTAACTAAAAACAAAAGATGAAAAGAATAAAGTAGGGAGACTTATAGCCTAGCATTGTGAAGTGAGGCCCACAAGTTGAATCATTATCATTGGTAAACACTATATATCCACAGTTAGGACAATCAAGGCGCTCGCTCTGAAACCAGTTGCTCATACATGTTTCGTGAAAAATATGATGACACGGCTTTAATACTTGAAAATCACGTCGGTCCGCCACACCAATCTCATCCTTTTGAGGCAACTTGCATATAGAACAAAAAAAGAGGCGTATCGAGAGGGTGGATGTTATTGCTACAAGTATTGAGGCAACGTAGCTTATAAGGCAAGGTGGGTTAGAAGGGGCATTTAGGATTTGTGTTGCGGGCGGGCGACAAGATAGAAGGTAGGAAGTCGAGTTTAGTGTGCACTAGCCACATAGTGTGGCCTTACTATATCTGTGAAATTTCGAGCCAAAAGAGAATTGACCAAAGAACACTTAAAAGCAAGCACCAAGCTAGTGCTGATGCATTCTATATTTATAATTTAAAAACAAAAAAAGATGAAAAGAATAAAGTAGGGAGACTTATAGCCTAGCATTATGAAGTGAGGCCCACAAGTTGAAATCATTATCATTGGTAAACACTATATATCCACAGTTAGGACAATTGAGAAGCTCACTCTGAAACCAGTTGCTCATACATGTTTCGTGAAAAATATGATGACACGGCTTTAATACTTGAAAATCACGTCGGTCCGCCACACCAATCTCATCCTTTTGAGGCAACTTGCATATAGAACAAAAAAAGAGGCGTATCGAGAGGGTGGATGTTATTGCTACAAGTATTGAGGCAACGTAGCTTATAAGGCAAGGTGGATTAGAAGGGGCATTTAGGATTTGTGTTGCGGGCGGGCGACAAGATAGAAGGTAGGAAGTCGAGTTTAGTGTGCACTAGCCACATAGTGTGGCCTTACTATATCTGTGAAATTTCGAGCCAAAAGAGAATTGACCAAAGAACACTTAAAAGCAAGCACCAAGCTAGTGCTGATGCATTCTATAACCTTCCTGTGTAAATTATGAAACAAACATATTATAATAATCAATTAAATCAAATACAATTAAACAAAACAGAAACATAAATATAATCACATTCAGTGGACGGAGCTATGTGGTGGCCTATGGGTGGCCATGACAACCCCACAATGTCTATAAAACTCTATATTTCTAGTACTATTTTTATGTATTTATTTAGTTTTAAGGTAATTGGCAACCCGTACTAACTATTCTAATATTTTCATTTCTATTTCAGGTGGTGGAGGTGCTGGCAGTTCAGATGTTCACTAGTGTACAGCCGAATTGGAATTCATGGGAACACTTAAACACATGTGGTAATCGCTTCAGGTGAAAATGTCGAGTGAGGATTTCGGTTTCTTCACACAAAAATGCTAGCAGCCATGTTCATGATTAGAACAAAGAACAACACTCGTGTACTAGAGTATTTACACTCACCAAAATTAGTTATTGATGACGAGTCTCTCCTGTGACGAGTTCATATTTGGATCGCCTCGGTGATATTGCTAGACAAGTTGTAAACTTCCTGGTCTTAATGCTAGCTATTACAGTATTATTACATTCAATTCAAAACAGATAATGTATATAAATATCACACCCTTAAAAATTGATAGGTTATCTAATATGAGTATCAAACACTTACAAATGTGCAAAGCTAAGGAACATAAACATAACCAACATCGATCAAGTTTTAACCTTTTTAGCTTATTCAAAATCGGTACAAATACAAATCACATGACTATTGCATTTTATCCTCAAAAATCCAAAAACCTTTTCAAAAAAAAACAAGCCAAACACTTTTACTACAACCATACCTAATCCTGTATATGAGGGAGAGTCTCAAAACTTGAGACAAACAGACAATAATATATATATATAAATATATATATATACTATTTAATTTTAAGTTTGTTAGTCTCATGAAAAATGTTCAACCCCTAGACCGAAAATCTTGACTTCGCCACCGATCATATTAATTCATCAAAAGAAAAACAAGCATTAATTGAATATATATATATATATATATACTAGTATTATAAATAAAATATCAAATATCCTTTTCGTGCAAAGGAGTTGATAAGATCTTTTGCTCTTTTTTCATAAATCTTCATTCGAACAGCATAAATGGTGTGATTCAAGGTGATTTTGGAAGAAATTTTCAGTCAAAATTGGATGAGATTCTACTTGCAGGGCAACAAATGTGTCAGAACCACAATGGAAGCAGTTGGGGAAAAAAGAAGGCGAAATTCTGGAGCAAATGTGGCATCTCAGACGGCCATCTCCGGTTATATCAAGGGCAGCCATATGATAGTTTTTCGAGTCTACGACGGTCAAAGATGAAAACAGTACGGTAGTTGATGGTGGCTGTAGGTTGAGAAAAATGTCAGATAAAAGAAGATAGAAAGAAAGAGATGATGATTTAAGGGTTACACTCTCTAACTATTGAGTTTTTACCCCACAACTAAATGACTGAGTGTCACATTAGTTTCACACATATGACATGCCATATGAGTGTCGAGCAAGCTTCTAAAGAAGCACATTTAGAAATCCAATGAAAATATTTTTACATTATCTTTGAGTATATAAATATACTTTTAGTTTTTATATTTGAAATTTGTTATATATTTTAACCTTTTAATCATCTATACTTCAAAAATTATAATGTTTATGTATAAAAAACTCGATCGAATTTTTTTGATTCGATTCGAATCTTTTAAAACTCCTGACACCTCCTCACTGATTTAATCTTGAGTCTCGAACTTTTTAACCTTCTTATTTAGTATTTACTACCCATCCTTTATTTTTGGTGTTTTTTTTACTACTACTGCTTTTGTAACATGTTTTAAAACCCCATTAAAGATTTTACTTTTCATTAGCGGTTTTTATATTCAAATTTTATTAAACTTTAAACGTTCTCTTTTCAACTATTAAATTTATTTGACCTAACTTTTATCTTAATACTCAAATTTTATTAAACTTTAAACGTTCTCTTTTCAACTATTAAATTTATTTGACCTAACTTTTATCTTAATACTAAATGGGATAATTACATCTTTTTATTTCTAAGTCACATTGTTGTATTATATTATAGGGATGAGTATTTGGGAATGTAATGAACTATACATAAATGTTTATGTTGTGTAATGAACTACTAAGATGTTTATTGTATGTAATAAACTTTCAAATCCAGGTTATTGGATGTATCCGACCAATATAAAACTTACAAGTGACAGCTTATATGGTTGTCACATATATCCAGGTACATCCAATAACCTGGATTTGAAAGTTTCATTACATTACATAGACATTTCAAGTAGTTTTACACAACATAAACATTTGTGCATAGTTCATATACAATCCCTAAGATCATTGTTATGTTAAAGCAGCATGTTGGATCAGTGTAAACACTCTGGTCTCTGGAGACAGAGGTCATGTATTTGATCCTCATCTCATGCAAAGGTTGGAGGGTCTTTTCTACCATTTAGGTAGAAAATGGAAGCAGACTCTCTACTTAGGTAGAGGTAAGGTCTGCCTACATCTTAACCTCCCCCATACACCGTCGAGGTATTGAGGCTCAAAACCCGCAGAACGGCATGGCAGTTTCTTTCTTTTTTTAATTAATTTAGCTCTGCTAAATTTGAAATGTTTGGATCTGGGTCTGCAAATTGTGTAACAAACTATTAAACTAACAACACATGATCCATTTAAGCAATTTACTCTTTTCCATTATGTGTATCTACTTATTTTAAAAGTTTTTATTATCGATAAGCAACCATCGTTTGGTATTAAAACTTTGTTCATGAATTCATGGAAAATGGTCATTCTTATTGAGTTATACATGACTCCGGATTGATATCGTAATGGGATATTTCTTAGAGAGTAGATGTTGGTTTTATGTTCCTATATCTTATCTTGAATGCGTTACCTTGTCACTTGACGGATTCCTTAAAGCATACATAATGGAAAATGGATGTTTAACCTTGTTAGATGGTTAAAAAAAATGACCAATTATTTCTCGTGTTAGGACGGGTTTGTTTATCATGTTAATACAGAAAGAACAGTGTTACACATTCGTGGATGTCTTTATTTACATTATTTAGTGTATCGAACTTAAGTTGTTCTATCGGCCACTAACTACTATCCGGTTTAAAATGAGTATTGTATATGGTTTAAGATAGGAAGACTACATTTTAATATGTAGGCAATAGTTCAACACAAAGCTTCATTTAAAGTAAATGCAAACAATTTGTTTATTTGTTCAAAATAAAAGCCAAGGAGCTTCATTCAAAGCAAATGTAACAACTTCATCAATAGAGTTTCATTAAATTTCAACCACCCACCTGTTTTTGAGTAATTGTTATGATAGAAATTACACATATATTTTCCACTTTACCAGGATTTGATCTACCAGCTGAGTGTGCTACAGCTGACAATCTTCTATATTATTTTTATTTCAAAATTGACATTGTCATTGTAAGTGTAAGCAACATATAACAATAATAATATAAGCAACAATAAGTTAGTGTTGAGATCAAAAGCTATATTAATTAAAAAGGTATATTAATTAAGTTATAAAATGACTTTTACAGAAAATATAATGCCAACTGTTGTTAAGTTGATTTTGATTATCTTTTATGAAATGATTTTCAGCTTTTGTGATGGACTTGAAGATGGTTGATGAATATTTGTCAAATAATAGAGATGATTTTTTGTCAGATATAAGATATGAAATGTTGAGGAAAATACAAAAGGAGAAAAGAAAGGGGAGCAATGAAAAATTAAAATTTATAAAATATAAACTAAGAGGGTAAAGGACTAAAGGTATGTATGTAAGTAATTTACACAAGGACTATTCATATAAATAAATTTTCATCTTTAAGATAAGTTATTAAGTTGGGTGGAATATTCATGAAACATGTATTATATACTCATGTATTACTGTATTAGTCGACATCAACATTACTTAATCAATTGGAAAAATAAAAAGTAGTACATCATTTTATATCAAAATAGTTTTAGTTATCAATGTTAATTTACATGTAAGAAATCATATACGTCATTTTGATGGACCTTTGACCATTCATTAATTAAAAAGGTTAAAAAAAACACTATTTAAAGAGCTTTTATAATACTAGAGATGGTATTACCAAGCGTATAAGTTGTTATGAGATGACAATCCTCACCAAACATCATCACCTACCATGTATCCGTTAGAAAGGTAAAAGAAAAAAACACTATTTAAAGAGCTTTTATAATACTAGAGATGGTATTACCAAGCGTATAAGTTGTTATGAGATGACAATCCTCACCAAACATCATCACCTACCAATAACATTTTGTCATGTCATTTCAATCCTTAACCTTAAAATATGATGATGGTGTTAGCAATTGCGGTCGTGTTCTCGAAAGGTTTGTGAAACATGTGGCAACCAAACCGTTTGGAAACCAAACGGCCAGATGACACCCCACAATCCACCACTGTAACACCCCAAGCCAAGGCTCAGAATATCACGGAAATCATATAGCGCAAGGTGGGATTAATGTAGAACATGAACTAAATGCAAATAAAGGATTCAGTGAATCCAAACAATAAGATAACAAGTATCAATCTACATAGAAAGCATGTCATCACCCAAGATTACAACATACATCAAAATATGGTTAACGGTCCTAGGTACAATGCAAAAGAGGGTAGATGGATCCTTGATCCATATAAGTCCAAGTCCGGGTTCAACAGCAAGCTAACAATCAAACTCCACGCCCTGGATTAACCTGGTTACCTGAAAAGTGTACTAAGCATAGTCAACACAAGGTTGGTGAGTTCGTAGTAATGGTCCACAGAAACCATCGCCAATAATCATAATATAAGAGTAGAGGCTAGACATGACTTACAGTGAGCCTCTAAGCACAACACAACAATAGCCACAACGAGATACACAAAACAAGTAAATCGCGATATAACATTATACTCAAATATCGTACATAACCTCAACTCAAACAGGTATCATATCCTCTTCAGTGGGATTTATACACATCATATCCTCTTCAGTGGGATTTATAAACATCATATCCTCTTCAGTGGGATTTATAAACATCATATCCTCTTCAGTGGGATTTATAAACATCATATCCTCTTCAGTGGGATTTATACACATCATATCCTCTTCAGTGGGATTTATCCTCTTCAGTGGGATTTATACACATCATATCCTCTTCAGTGGGATTTATAAACATCATATCCTCTTCAGTGGGATTTATACACATCATATCCTCTTCAGTGGGATAGATACACAACGTCCATACATCACAAGCCATCAATCATCAAACTAAAGTAACTATACGCACATACACTTAGGAGGATTTCTACTTTCTTCGAATCCTAGATGCTTATATATAGGGTCACCCGCAGCCTTCCCACCACATCTAGAACCCAACGAAGTAATAACCGACTTCCATGTATGCACGTCTATCCTAGCAGTAATAATAATAATAATAATAATAATAGCATATAACTTCACAACTTAACTAAGTCAATCAAACGAAATGACCCGTCTCACCAATCTCAATCACAGAGCCGTCGCATCCCAAATCAATCAAACTACAATGCACATACATTTCATACGACTTTACATTTAAGGAATCATAGATGTATATATATAGGGTCACCCGCAGCCTTCCCACCACATCTACAATTCATTAAAGGTATCATCATCTTCCGTGTATGTACAACTATCCTAATCACAATATCAAATCATTACAAGTTCATAAGGGTAAGTACTTGCGTATAATAACTGAGTACGCGAATTATTAACGTCAGAACACGTGTCATACGTATGTAAGACCATAATGCATATCGCATGCGTATCAATAACATCATCAATGCAACAATAACAGTATGTCTGGGTGTGCACCGCACAAGTCGAGCATAACAAGCGTATATGAATATCCAACACATTCTCAACATCCATAAATTCCTCTAAACAAAGTGTACATCCACTTCGGAGGGTTTTACTTTCATCAGTTTCTAGATGCTTATGTATAGGGTCGTCCGCAGCCTTCCCACCACATCTAAAACCCTTTGAAAGTAAAGCCGACCTCCATGTATGTACTTCTATCCTAAAGAGTTACAATATCACAAACACAGTCGTAAACCATCACACGATCAATCATAACTACCTACTAAACGGCAATCAATCAGAAATTAACTAGACAGGAAATCAAGTCGGCCAAACAAACACACAACACGTATATGTACACTTTTCAGCCCGAATCTCTATTGAGTAGGGAGCTACGAAACTCACCTTGATTGGCAAAGAAGCTAGCAAAGGATTACAACCGGGTAATGGGGTCCACACGTCCACAACCTATAATTGTCCAACATAATCTCGTAATGTCAACTATACATTCCCAAACAAGTTGAAACTCGACACACAAATAAACACAGTGACCATCCACTGCGCCGCAGTGGACAGAACTATGCCCACTGCGCCGCAGTGGCAAACTGAACCAGGACCCGAGACAAGCACTGCGCCGCAGTGAGCAAGGACCATGCCCACTGCGCCGCAGTGGCCTAAGAACAAGAGTGGCCGAGGAAATCCACTGCGCCGCAGTGAGCCAAACCATGCCCACTGCGCCGCAGTGGCCTAAGAAGCAAGGAAGGCCGAGAGAATCCACTGCGCCGCAGTGGGGACTATGCCCTCCCACTGCGCCGCAGTGGGACAACCTGCACACCAGGACCAGCAGCTGCAAGTGCAGCAACGAACCCAAACACCCCAATTTCAACCCAAACCACACCAAAACGATTTGTAACCCATTTGAAGCATAACTAAACATCAATGACCATAAATACACATAACCCAACCCACAAATTCGACCAAAACACCAAAATCATCCACAAATTCATCAAACCCTAACCCTAACCCTAATTTAACCCAAAACTTCATTTCACCATTTTAAAGACTCGAAATCGTATCAAATCAACTAGAAACACATGAACAAACATAAATAGAAGTAAATGGGTCGATTTAGACTTACCAAATCTCTTCCTAGTGCTCAATTCCGAATTTAGGTCAAAAGTGGGTAAAATGGTAAGAACTTGGCCTTTGATTCTTCAAAGATGGCGACAATGGGAAGATGATGATTATTCTTGTGTTAAAATCGATCCACTACTAGTTGATTGCAAGAATGGTGAAGAGATTGAATGGTTCTTTTGCTTTTGAGTGAAAGAGAGAAAAGAGATAGTAATGAGAAATGAGAGGGAGGAAAAGGATAAGGGGGGAAAGATGGGTCTTGGGGGCTTGGTGGGTCATGGACTACCCACGGGCCGACCCGTTTCCCTTCTCAACCACAATACCATTAGTTGCACAATTCCATGCCGACTACACATACGACGACCCGACTAATATACCACATAGTCATAAAATCACAAAACGACCCAATTAATTCATTACTTAAATTTGTTAGTCATATTACACAAAAGTCAACGGGTCAAAATTCGCGGATGTTACACTCATCGTGCACGACGTTTTGGACACGAAGTCCATGCATAAGAATGTGTAGCATCTTTATTTGGTCTTTGTGGTAAAGCGAAATTGAGATCAAGCACATCATCAAACTATGAAGATGGTCATGATCAAAGATCAATAATGAAGACGTCCAAGAAGAATGTGTTCACAAGACTAGCTCAATGGTATCATTTGAAGATAATGTGGTGTATATAGATCAAGCTCAAACAATGATAGATTCAATCTCAACATATGATCAACAAGACGGTAACACAATCAATCTTCATCAAACCTGATCGAGCAATAATTTGGCAGATTATTGAGTCATTTGTATACAAGATCGACATTTGATATTTTGAAAACGGATATTCAAATGAGGGGAGTATTATACGCGCTGCACTCTTTTTCCCTTCACCGAGTTTTTATCCCACTGGGTTTTTCTTGGTAAGATTTTTAATGAGGCATCAAACGCCATATTTGCGTATAATAAAGTGTGAATATCCAAGGGGGAGTATTGTAATATTAAATATAGTATGGATATTCACTTCCATATTAGAGTCATCATAATCTCTAGAATGTTCTATTTCTTAGCCTATAAATATAAGGCTTATTGTAACCCTATTGATATCTTTCATTAATAAGATTACCTCCTCTCCTCTCTCAATTCTTCTCTCTATCTTATAATAGTCTCATTATTTGTGTTCATCTAGTAATATGTTACCATTAATGGAAACGAATTTTGAACAAAATCAACTTCGTTTCTATTGATGGTAACATATTATTATATGAATAATGATACTTGTATCATAATTTTTTATAATTAACTAATACTATACATCGAATAGCTATACAATATGCATAAATTAGAGTATCTTTTTTTCTATAGATTTTATCAAAAACAGTGATAAGAATATCACCATCCGTATTATATCTACAGTTAATGAGATTCTATTTCTAACAATGGTAAATTTTTTGTAGATCATTTAATGTGATAACTTGATCAAAGTTCGTTTTTGCTTTATGCATTTATCCCTTATTTAAATACATTATTAAGGTATCATATAAGCAGGTAAACCAACTATTTTAGTACAAGTTAGTAGGTGGAGACTAAGAGAGCCAAGAACGCTTCGTTAAGTGCTACTAGAATGCATTTGGCTTAACAATGTATTTATGGATTCGTAATTTAATATAATTTAAGGTTTAAAACTGTAAGTAAAAATTACATATAATGTAATCAATCAAAAGTTTTAAACTGATGAAAGATATTTGATAGTGCACCGTTGGTCACAACTTATACAATTTGTATATTTGGTCCCATCCAAAGGGTTTAACGATAAACATCAATAGTCTGATTAATTACTATGCGTTTTTTCCTCTTTTCGGATGGTAAATCCTCTTCAAGGCATAATATTGAGAATGCTCATTACGCCTTTGAACGCGCATAGATCCTTTTATTACGGCTCGACGAAAATCCGGTTCTTCTAAATAACTTGAAATGAGACTTCTTAAAACTTCGTCTGGAACGAGTTAAAAAAGCTATACGTTTAAATCTTCTTGTTCGAAGTTGGTGATCCAGCCCTTGCATTATGCCTTGTTCTTTTCGTCGTTTTTTAAAATGTTGTTCCACAGGTAATGTCATGCGACAAAATTAATAATAAAAATATAAAGAGAATAACATTGATTTTTTTATTCCCTGACAATAAAAGAAACTGAGTATTTTTTATTCAATTTTAACATCCTGGATTCGTGGATGGAAGCCCAAACAGAGAAGGCCCAAATAAAAGAAAGCTGTACAAAAAGACCCTCACCAGGCAATCGGCAGGCTGGTGGCTCGTGAGCAAAGTAAAAGAGAAAATAAACCAAATTTGAATCACGATTTTGAGTTCCGCCAAACCGCCTTTCAATTTCTCCTCTCTTTTACAAACCCTAAAAACTCTTCTTTTTCGTTTCAAAATCCTGAAATTAAGATGGATTTCGGTGGACAAAAGAGAGGCGGTCGTAATGGAGCTTTCAAGAGATCAAGAGAAGGTCACTATTCTCTTTTATCCCTTCCTTTTTTCCTTCCTTTATTACATATATATACATACATATTTCTATATCTATAGTTTATGTGTCTAGGCCTTTTTGTAGTGGTTTTATATTATTGTTATTATTAACTGTATTATCTGTAGTTAAATCTATATTTATTTTAGGGAAAATATCATAATATAGTGTAATTAACTTCTAGTTAATTTTGCGTTTAGGTTATTATAACTAGCTAACAAAACCATTGAGTTCAATTTTTGCTGCTTAGTTGTCGTTTTTGCTAATTCTAGTAATTGTCGGAAGTTTAGGCTCATTTAATTCAAAGACAAAGTGTCTTACGATAGCAATTGAGTCTGTATTGTTATCGGTTTATGTAATTTGTAAACTTTTAGCTTATTCTAGAAGGTGACTGTAATTATTCTAGACGCGATGGTGTAAATCGGTATACGAAGAGGGATCCTGGGTCTTTTTTGAGCTTTGAAAGTAGGTCATTTTGAGAACTTTGGGTTAACATACCGCTAGGCCACCTTGGTAATTGTCATAGTTGTCAAAAGCGAAGGCGAACTCAAAGCGCAAAGATCCCAAATGGGGCGAAGGCGAGAGGCGCACAAAAAGCGCGGGCCCGAAAAAAAAGTGCACTAAAGTAAAAAACTAACTTAATACCATCTAAATAACCCATAACAAATGATAATGAAGAACATTTCAGTTAAAGAAAACTGAGATAAAGAAAAATAGAAAACTGAGTTTTAAGAAGAGTGTTAGTAATATAAGAAAATCGAGTTTAAGAAAAATAGAAGAAAACTTGTTTGGAAGTTGAATGGAGAATATGTTGATGAAGGATGATCTGATAATATTGTTGATATATTCTGATTGATTTCGATATTTGTAACAAAGATACTCCTCTCATATCCCCAAAGTATACGTGAATATCTTTTTTCTTAAAATCTCTCATTGGAATACCAATACCAATCGGTTATATAGAAAATTGTGAGTTGCCGCCTTTTATGTGTGTGGGCCTGGGCCTAGAGTTTCAGGCGGCCTAGGTGGGCCTCGCCCTCACCTTGCGCGTAGGGGCCTTAGGCGACTGCCTTTGACAACACTGGTAATTGTTGCTTTGGTGTAAATTTACAATCTGTTAAGAAATAAGACTCGTGTATGTTTCGTGTTTTTTTGCGTGTATAGAATGTTGATGTATGTTTATACCATTATATGCTGTTGGATGAAATATATAACTGAAGTACCATTTTCTTCTTTTCAGGCTTGTTAATAATAATTCTGGAAATATTCTTATTGATTAATCATTGTTAATATTGTTACTCAAAGTATATATGGTTTAATTAAGAAGTTATATAAGTATCAACTGAAATAAATTAAACAATTTTATGTAACAGAAATGGAGAACTTTACACTTGGTGTAGGAAGCAAATCAAAGCCATGCACGAAGTTTTTCAGGTTAAAATCTTAACCTAATATGAGATTAATATGTTATAGTTATCTTAAATTGTAATGGTGCATAACTGCATATCTAATCTTATGTGCTATTAAAATATGATCACGAAATGCAATTGGAGAGTTTATACATAATCAATGATGGTTGAAGTAAAAGTTGCAATATTGATTGAAGGTTGGTTTCATAGTTATGTCAAGGGCTGTTGGACGAGGTTTTATTCTTTTGTTAGAATGTTAGAATATTATATAAGTTAATAACATTATTGATTAAAAAAAAATAGCTAAAAGTCTGCTACCTGGTAATGCGGGTGCATTGCTTTTTTGGTGATCACTTATACTCGATTTATGGATATGGTTATGTGTCTTCTGAAAGTATAGTTAGCTTATGCTCTGACCCGGAGTTGCATTGTGAGCTTCATATGAACTTTTTTATTTTAATTTACTCTTACGTATTATGTTTGGCTGCATATGATCTCTGATTACTTTTTGTGGGCTTTGTTTAGAATTCTTAGATGACTATATCTTGTATAAACCTATGAAGTTGGTTAATTAGTAACAGCATGAATGTTATAGTACTTTTGGGCTTTACTAATATTTAACAGTCATATGACAAGTTTGAGGCAGCTTTCTTCAAAAATATTTGCTAGATTCTATGCGCATTCACTTGCCATTATACTTTTTATTCTTAAATGCCCCTGGTCAACATATATAATGACTTATCTTCTCATGATAACTCCATGACTGCCAGCTGCCCTCAGTATATATGTTGATATGAAGATAATGTTAACTTTTAAAGCTTAACACAATTCTTTTAATTCCAATGTGTACTCTAGAGGATAATAGTATTGTAGCTATTGGGAAAAGGTGTGCATAAGTGTCATCTAAATACACTTTAAAAAATAAAGTACCTTGATGCATAAATCATTAAATCTACATGAAAGGTAACAATACTTTTGGAGATGCTGCTGGTATGGTGTCAACTGATTACTGGAAATGATCAAAAACCGAGATGCCATATATGATTCGGAATAGCGGATAATACTTTTGTTACCTATTTACTTGACGTAGGTGATATGTTTTAGAGAACATTGTGGGCATAGGGATCTACGTTAGGTTATTTGTGAAATTTGTACTTGTCTAATAATATTGGGGTGGTGCAAAACATTTTCTGCTGAATGCTAAATGAGCAGGCGTTCTTGAGTTTTAATACTGATTTTTGCTCTTGGTACTTTTAAGGTTTTTTATTGTTATTCTCTTCCACCAATTGTCCGGTACCTTAACGATATGTAGTGAAGACTCTTTGAAAGCTTTCCTGGTTACTTTTTATTGGTTATAGTAGTGGTACATACAGTCGTTCTTCTAGTATTTGTAAAACTTGTACACATTCTTCTTCTAACCAGACCTTTTTTCGGTAACTCCTACAAAATTCTCCATTATGTTTCTTTCACCAGTCATTACTCATTATAATCTGTGTCATCATTTGTGAGAAATCTGAATTCGTGTATGATCCATATTCCTGATCTAATTGGGAGGTAGATGTCTTTGTGAGTAGACAATTTTTCTCATATATATTCAGCGTTGCGTTACTTGTAGATCTTAGTGTAATTTTTTCCAATGACATTTTGCTTTTATTTTCTGGACCAAGTTAGGTTTTCTTTTTGATGTTAAGTTGTAATGAGAATATTACTCTTTTGTTTATAAAGTTATCTTTTTGATTAATGCAGCACTTCTGGGTGCCAATTTGGTGAAGGATGTCACTTCTCGCATTATATTCCTGGCTATAAAGCTCCAAATCCATTTGCAAATATGGGTGCGCCCCTTGGTAGAAATCCACCGATGCAACAACCTTTTACTGATGGTCCGGCTCCTTCAACGAAAACCAAGCTTTGCAACAGAATGACCGGTCCAGAAGGATGCAAGTTTGGAGACAAGTGTCGCTTTGCTCATAGTGAGGCTGAGATTGGAGGCAGACCATCTTTCCCGCAGTATGAAAACCAACGTGGCCCAATGAGTTTTGGGGGCTTTGGCGGCTACCAAGGGCAGTTTGAACCATCACCTGCAGCAGCCAACTTCGGTCAATCTGCTACAGCCAAAATCAGCATTGATGCATCTTTGGCAGGGCCTGTGATTGGCAAAGGTGGTGTAAACTCGAAGCATATATGCAGGGTTACTGGGGTGAAGCTGTCTGTGAGAGACCATGAGACGGATGAGAAACAAAAGAACATTGAGCTAGAAGGAAGTTTTGATCAGATTCAAGAGGCGAGTGCAATGGTTCGTGAAATTATTGTGAATCTTAGTGGTGGTGCAAATGGTGGAAGGAAAGGAGGTGGCTTCCAGCAGCAGTCTGGTGGAGGAAATAAAATCAAGACAAAGATGTGTGAGAACTTTGCCAAAGGTCAGTGTAGTTTTGGTGAGAAGTGTCATTTTGCCCATGGAGCGGAGGAGCTTCGTACTTGATCTTGTAATGTTGATGCGGGGGGGTGTGATTGCTTAAATTTTGGAGATATTGTTGAGTTCTGACTGTAGCATATTAAGATTTGTTTCACAATGTTTGATACGACAAATGAGACCGCTTCAAAAACTAAATGCATTTACCTTATTTTGTGCTCAAAGTAGAAAACAAGATGTGAAAAAAGTAGGTTAGTTTTGATCAACTTCAAATTTGAGTATTAAATTAAATGGTTTGACAAAAATCATATATGTTCCAATTTAAAGTCTAACAGGACTTCAAGGTATAGATCATGGAGTCTAACGAGTTCTATTTTCTGTTTTTTACATTCTACTTTAAAATGATGGTTACGAATTCAGCATTAGCTGTCTCACGTCTCCACTTTGAAACATAAGTTTGGGCTACGTATCGAGTGGCCATAGTATCTCTTAAAAGCGATGTGAACAAAAGTTAAAGAACACTTGGTGTAGCTTCGGTATCAACCAAAGAAGCACCACAACGTTCATAATATTCCCAAACCAGCCCTCAAGTGGATCCTAACAATATCCTTTTTTTCTCCTGCTAAACATTTGTAAAATTGACCCACAAGATTGTTCTGCAAAATGTATAGCCAAAACTGCAAATATACAATTGAGGCAAAAAGTAGACTATACTAAATGCCCCGTTCAATAACAGTAACATATACAACCACTACAGCTCAAGTAAGTGGGTCAAAAGGGTTGCACTGGTCGAAGCCATCCAATATGTATTCAGATGCATAAAAAACTCCTAATGCTTTAATGTAAAGAATATAGATTACTATTGTATGAATATAGTATTTAACATATTTTCGCAAGTTGTTGCCAGAGGTCTTTAAAAAGCAACCTCTCTACAGACGACAGTCTACATCTCATCAGCCTCTTGCGGGATTGGGTATCATTCTTGTCATCATATTTAAAACATCGTAAATTTAAAATAACTCATGTTAAAGAATGAGAAAGTGAATACATCTAGATATTACCTTTGACATACCCAAACCCATTTTGACCCGTTACCCAGCCTGCCCATGACATATTTAACCACCCTGGTGCCATACCTCTTCTCCAAAACAAGATTGCTTTAATGCGCCAAACCGTTGGTTAGTATGGTTGGATAGGTTTTTAAATTCCAATCAATTGTGATAAAAAAAAAAACTATTTATCCTGCTGCAAGTACCCATAACAAATGACAATGCATACAACCAAGTACTTCCAACACCAGCAGTTAGGATAAAGAAACTAAACATTATTATAATTAACATTTACCAAATCGCGTCGATAGCTTTATATAAAATCTTGGAAATTTGGTTTTGAAAATCATCTTAAACTAGCTTTACCAGAAAAGTGAAGCTCACCCGACTAAACAGGTCAAAACAGGTCAAGTTAGAAACCATCAACTCACTTCCACATATCTGTATATGAACAGGGCTAACCTAGAAATCTAACATACTTTGGTTATATTCAGAATACATCAAGAAAGAAAAAAATGAGCACGACTAACAAAAACAGCCACTCAAAGCAAGAACTATGACCTGAGAAGTAGGAACTAAGAATAAGGTGTTAATATGTTTAAAAGCAAGACTATAAGCAAATGCCATAAGCATATAATTCCGCCGTAAAGCTACATATCTGCTGTTTCAAAGGTTGATAGAAATATTAGTGGCCAGACCCATAAAAATTTCATCGTAGACCTATGTATTAGCTTTCTAAACATATGTAAACCATCACTCCATCAGCAGTGATGACACATGCAATTTGTATATCAGCAAATCAGGTATTACAATATTCCAAATCTTAAACACGTTACATCATATGATATCCTGAATAACACGAACGGCTACAGAACAATACAACACTCCCAACATCTAAAACATGTTCACTATGAAAAATCAATGTAATAACGAAAACATGACTAAATTGCAAGGGGAGTTCATTCCCATTTGAATGAAAATTTCATTTTTAAAAAACATCTAATTACCTCAAACGTCTCCTCCTGAGTTCCCGAGATGTTCCACCTTCTAAACTCGATGCCCGTGAAACAGCACTTCTCCTAGAAGATGATGTTGACGGATGCGATATAGTCAGATCAATCTCTACAGCACTATCAGTTGACACGTTATCTAAGTGCACAACAGTAGTAGCAACGGATCTTTGAGAAGATGAGGATTGCGGCATAGAGGCATTCATCTCTGCATTTTGGGGCTCAGGTTGAGCCTCTGCAGCATTTGCAAGAAACGTATTTATTTCTTGATTAATTGGCGGAACCTGAGCATCCGCCCTCCTCAAAAGACGGTCATTGATATAAGTCTCAAGATCCTCAACCAATCGTTCTGCATTGTTTAGTGCAGATGAAATGGAAGAAAGTGAAGCAGCACTTTCAGAGATCACCCTAGAGAAATGACGGGAACGGTGTCGACGACTACCCCCAGCATCTGAGTTGTGTAAAACCGAGGAACTCGTATCAGAAGCATGACCTATACTGTTAAGACCCTGCAGAAGCGGATTATCCCCAATAGAACCTATCCCGATCCTAATCCTTCTAAGTGCTTCTGCTACAGGAATATGAGAAATCCCCCTAATAACCCGTTGCTGTCTAATACTCTCCACTCGACGAGCTTGAGGCCTCGGAGGTATTTTCATCCCAGATTCCAATTTCAACACCGGCTGATCTTTCCCATTACCATAAATTGGCGTGATGCTCGAATCAGTCACTTCCCCTTTGCAAACTGGACATTCTTTAGCACTCGAATCCACATACGACAACTGATAAAAACAACTCCAACAAAACAAATGACCACAGCAAGTCAAGATAGGATCCTTAGCCATTTCCAAACAAATATTACAATCAAATTAAAAACAGAAGAATCCAATAAATCTAACAGTATATATATTTCATATTTAGATTAAAAGAAAAAAATAAGAAATTAACAATAGTATTTTTTTTTTTTTTTTTTTTTTTTTTTTTTTTTTTTTTTTTTTTTTTTTTTTTTTTTTTTTTTTTTTTTTTTTTTTCAATTTTTTTAATCTTTAAACACAAAATAGATCAAAACCAAATGAAATTAACAAAAAGGTTTGATCTTTTCATCATAAAACACAAATTAAACAAAAACCCAATAAAAGTAACACTCATTTTGTTTTATTATTTCATCTTCAATTACAAATTAAAAACAGAAGAATCCAATAAATCTAACAGTATATATATTTCATATTTAGATTAAAAGAAAAAAATAAGAAATTAACAATAGTATTTTTTTTTTCATTTTTCAGACACAAATACACAAATAAATACACATTAAATGCAACAGCAAAATTTTCCAACTTTTCACCTGCAAACAAAATTAGGATCAAAACTATAAAAACAACAATAAAGTTTCAATTTTTTTAATCTTTAAACACAAAATAGATCAAAACCAAATGAAATTAACAAAAAGGTTTGATCTTTTCATCATAAAACACAAATTAAACAAAAACCCAATAAAAGTAACACTCATTTTGTTTTATTATTTCATCTTCAATTACAAATTAAAAACAGAAGAATCCAATAAATCTAACAGTATATATATTTCATATTTAGATTAAAAGAAAAAAATAAGAAATTAACAATAGTATTTTTTTTTTCATTTTTCAGACACAAATACACAAATAAATACACATTAAATGCAACAGCAAAATTTTCCAACTTTTCACCTGCAAACAAAATTAGGATCAAAACTATAAAAACAACAATAAAGTTTCAATTTTTTTAATCTTTAAACACAAAATAGATCAAAACCAAATGAAATTAACAAAAAGGTTTGATCTTTTCATCATAAAACACAAATTAAACAAAAACCCAGTAATATTAACAACAAATTAAACCTATTATATGAAAAAAGTAAATCGGATTGTAGAATCTGACCTGATTGAACAAGATTTAGGGCTTCATATTGATATTGTTTAAAAAAAAATGAATCGAATTGAAACTTATATTGAGAGAGTGGCGACGGCGACGG
>CM067168.1:44230405-44260254 GCA_034093135.1 Erigeron breviscapus
TCTTGATAAATGGAAATGAAACGATCTTGATAAGATCAGGAAATGAAACGATCTTGATAATCAGGAAATGAAACGATCTTGATAAGATCAGGAAATGAAACGATCTTGATAAGATCAGGAAATGAAACGATCTTGATAAGATCAGGAAATGAAACGATCTTGATAAGATCAGGAAATGAAACGATCTTGATAAGATCAGGAAATGAAACGATCTTGATAAGATCAGGAAATGAAACGATCTTGATAAGATCAGGAAATGAAACGATCTTGATAAGATCAGGAAATGAAACGATCTTGATAAGATCAGGAAATGAAACGATCTTGATAAGATCAGGAAATGAAACGATCTTGATAAGATCAGGAAATGAAACGATCTTGATAAGATCAGGAAATGAAACGATCTTGATAAGATCAGGAAATGAAACGATCTTGATAAGATCAGGAAATGAAACGATCTTGATAAGATCAGGAAATGAAACGATCTTGATAAGATCAGGAAATGAAACGATCTTGATAAGATCAGGAAATGAAACGATCTTGATAAGATCAGGAAATGAAACGATCTTGATAAGATCAGGAAATGAAACGATCTTGATAAGATCAGGAAATGAAACGATCTTGATAAGATCAGGAAATGAAACGATCTTGATAAGATCAGGAAATGAAACGATCTTGATAAGATCAGGAAATGAAACGGTCTTGAGTTAATCAGGAAATGAAACGATCTTGATAAGATCAGGAAATGAAACGATCTATGTGAAGATCATCTTAGGTTCTAAGAAATGAAACGATCTTGGTTTAAGATCGTTTTAGGTTTCTTTCCAAAACTTTCTAAGTATTGAAAATGAAACGATCTTGATAAGATCAGGAAATGAAACGATCTTGAGTTAACCAGGAAATGAAACGATCTTGATAAGATCAGGAAATGAAACGATCTTGAGTAAACCAGGAAATGAAACGATCTTGATAAGATCAGGAAATGAAACGATCTTGAGTTAACCAGGAAATGAAACGATCTTGATAAATCAGGAAATGAAACGATCTTGAAAGATCAGGAAATAAGACGATCTTGATAAGGTCGTCCTAGTGAAGATCGTTCTGGTCATCTTCTTCAACTCAACAGTTTTCCAGAAAAAACTCCATTAACAACTTTTAAAAACTTCAATATCTTTTGAATTACTGGGAGTTAGATCATGAAATCACTGGCAAACTGTTTGAATTCATGTCCGCAACACGTTTATGAACAAAATTCAACACAAAACACAACAAAATCAAATCCCAAAAATTCGCGCCAAAACTCAAAAATTCAATCTCGAGATTTAGATTGAATTGAAACTTGAAACTTGACAGGATTATGTTTTCAACTACCACAAATCTATTGATGAACAAATAATTGTGATTTTATGTGATTTGAAGTGTGAATTTTGAAGAACCAGACGGTGAAAAGTTCGAACAGAATTTGTGAATAAATTTGATTTTGATGAATTTGTAATTGAATTCAGGTATGGATCGTCATCAGATTGATGTTTTGCTCTGATACCACTTGTTATAACACGATTTTATCTACTGAATTCGATTCATCAATGGCGGATTTGGTGAGTGTGTGTTCTTGGTGTTTGTGTGTGTTTTGAGAGAGAATTGTGTAACTGTGTGTAAATCTGGAATTAAAGTTGTGAAGTATGTGAAAATTATGTCAAAGTTATGTCAAGGTTATGATCTCTAAGGTATGAGAGGGCTATTTATAGTCTAATTACACAATTATGCTAATTGTTGCTAATTGTCACAATTAGCCCCTCAACCTTAGTGATCATTTATCTATGACTTAACAACAAGAAATTCCTCTAATCTAGATTACAATTTATCACTATTTTTGGATTTCTAACACCTATTACCAGCATCATCAGAATCATCATCATCATTCTGACGTCTTGGCTGAACTGCTGATAATCTGCAGACTTCTTCAGGAACATCTCCCCCTTGATTCTTGACCCAGTTGATCAAAAAGGTCAAAGTACCTCGAACAGTCGTAAGATCAGACTCTAACGTATCAACACGAGACTGAAGAACATCTATACGCCTAACTAGGGAGTAATCTGAAGGAATAGGAGGAAAAGTAGGCAATCTGGGCAATATTGATCTGGCAGGAGGCAAAAGTGGACGTAATGGTACACTGCCAGCAACAGTAGGAACTGGTGCTGTTGCGACAACAGGAATATCAGCAGCAGTGGCAGATACTGAAGTAGCCTCAGAAATTCGTGCACGCTTAGCTCTACGATAAGTGAGAGGAGCATCCAGTGTCCTCTTCGGTCTAACATTACTTGTACCTTCATGTAATGGACTTGATGCTATATCTCTAAGTTCCAATTGTTCTTGATAATCAGATACAACTTCTTGTTCAGCACCAACATTCTCATCCAGATTAACTTCTTCTTGAACAGATTGATTCGTTTCAGAAAGAACCGGTGAAGAATGACATGCCTTACTCCGACGCTCTCGAAGTAAAGCACCAGGTACATCTTCTCGAGAAAAGTGATATGAATTATCACTTCCTGAAGCAGCAGGTACATCATGAGCCATCTTCGTTCGATGCTCATTACCAGAATCAGCAGCGACACTATCATATTCATCTGTGTCTGCTTCAACTACATCATCATCACCATCATTCCCACTATCAGAATCATCAGAATCACCATCCGAACTATCATCTGAACTCTCTTCATCCTCATGATCAGAGTTGTCTTCATCATCCACCAACATATCATTCTCAAAGCGAGATCGATAATTTGGATTAATCAAATGACCAAACAATGGTGGATTATTTAGACCAGCTACATTTCAAGTATTGGCATCTAAATCAGCAAATATACGTAGAGGCCAAGCATGTGGTACATAGCGTGGACCTTGATCAAATACCAAGTTCGGACAAAAATGTCTAACTATCGCCACAACAAAACGAGGATATAATAGAAACCTATTCTTCGCCTTGGCATTGATTTGATCAACAAACGCATGATAGAAGTATGTTGAAAACGGATAAGGTCGATTATATACCAAAGCAACCATCTGCGAAGAAATCTGAGCAGAAAGCTGATCAAATCCAGCCTTACGATTGCTTAGACTTACTAACAACACGTAAGCAAGGTATCTCCAACGTCCTTGAAATCCACTCTTATCAAAAGGAAGCTTTATTTGACCAACATATCCCATTCTTTGAAAACACCTACGAATTAGGTCAAAATCATAAGCTAATTCTACTGTGTCGTCTGATTCTTCACCCAAATGTAGAATTTCACGAAGTATCGCAGCATTAAAATCAAAAGTGATTCCTTCGACAGTTGCTCTAACAAAGCTACGACCATTAACCATGACCTGATGAGCAGTCCTCCAGAAGTCATCGATATACTGCCTCACCAATCTAGGTGAATCACAGAATGCAAAAGAAAGCCTAGAACGAGCAATAAAATCAAACATTTCATGATAGCGTTCACAATTATGTTGATCTGGATCCAGATTTAAAGCCAGATTGTGCTTCTTAAAGAACTGACGTGGAGCAAGAGCCATTGCTGCAAAACAGATCATAATTTAAAAAACAATTATAGGATTAGCACAAGAAATGAATAACAGTCTTAGATGAACTTAATCAATAATCTCATAAGTTGGAACTGTACGAAATTAGTCTTTAAGTTCGTAAGTTAAGAATGTACGAAGATAGATCTTAAGTTCGTTAGTTAGGAATGAACGAAGATAGACTTTAAATTCGTTGGATAACAATAAACGAAAATAGGTGTTAAGTTCGTTGGGTAACAATGAACGAAGATAGCTTAGAAGCATTACTAAGTTCGTTTGTCACAAAAACTCTTAAGTTCGTTAGTTGAAGGAAAAGTCTAAGTTCGTAAATTCTGTTTGAGAACCTAAGTTCGTATAGATAAACGAAGTCTAAGTTCGTAGCCATTCTGAACAACAGTCTGTTTCAAAATCAAATATTTGATTCTTAAAACATTGATGAACACTTGATTTGCCCAAAATTAATTACAAAAACATTTGTAACACTTAAAAGAAGCATAACCCATTTCAATTTTACAAACGAATTAAGGATTCAATGGATTAACATTAAAAACGAAATTAAACCCTAAAAAAATATATATCAAAACCGAATGAGTTCATGTAAAAATTGGGCAAAAACAAGAATCGAGAATTGGGGATTTATGAATGACGATGCTCAATAATATACCTGAATCACTTATTTGAACAATAATCGAGACAACAAGTAGAGAATCAAATGAAATCAAGTGATTTAATTGATGAAAATATGGGGGTTTATTCAGCTTAAGTTCGTTTATCTTTAAGAATGAAGGCAATGAGGAAGATAAAACGAACTAAGTTGATATTTATATAGATGGTTAAAAGATGGGTCAAAACGGGTCGGTTAGGAATTCGGTCGAAAATATGTAAAAACGAAGTTAAACTTCGTAAGATCAACTGGAACGAAGATAATACTATCTTCGTTAAAAACAAGAAAACGAAAATAGATGAGACGAAGTTAACATTATCTTCGTAAGAACAAATTTGTACTAAGCCAATTTTCTTAAGATCAATACTGAACGAAGTTATTACTATCTTCGTAAGAACAAATTTGTACTTAGAAAATTTTCCAGATTTTTCATCACTAACTCTCCACGATGCGACCCTTTGACCTAATCCTGTACATAGCAACAACTCGTTAAAAGCAACTTGTTCATGCCTTGTACCAAAAGGTACCACCATCTAAAATCATCATCATAATGTAAGTATTTTACAAACATTATAATCTTGAATTTAAAAAAAACAATTATAGGATTAGCACAAGAAATGAATAACAGTCTTAGATGAACTTAATCAATAATCTCATAAGTTGGAACTGTACGAAATTAGTCTTTAAGTTCGTAAGTTAAGAATGTACGAAGATAGATCTTAAGTTCGTTAGTTAGGAATGAACGAAGATAGACTTTAAATTCGTTGGATAACAATAAACGAAAATAGGTGTTAAGTTCGTTGGGTAACAATGAACGAAGATAGCTTAGAAGCATTACTAAGTTCGTTTGTCACAAAAACTCTTAAGTTCGTTAGTTGAAGGAAAAGTCTAAGTTCGTAAATTCTGTTTGAGAACCTAAGTTCGTATAGATAAACGAAGTCTAAGTTCGTAGCCATTCTGAACGACAGTCTGTTTCAAAATCAAATATTTGATTCTTAAAACATTGATGAACACTTGATTTGCCCAAAATTAATTACAAAAACATTTGTAACACTTAAAAGAAGCATAACCCATTTCAATTTTACAAACGAATTAAGGATTCAATGGATTAACATTAAAAACGAAATTAAACCCTAAAAAAATATATATCAAAACCGAATGAGTTCATGTAAAAATTGGGCAAAAACAAGAATCGAGAATTGGGGATTTATGAATGACGATGCTCAATAATATACCTGAATCACTTATTTGAACAATAATCGAGACAACAAGTAGAGAATCAAATGAAATCAAGTGATTTAATTGATGAAAATATGGGGGTTTATTCAGCTTAAGTTCGTTTATCTTTAAGAATGAAGGCAATGAGGAAGATAAAACGAACTAAGTTGATATTTATATAGATGGTTAAAAGATGGGTCAAAACGGGTCGGTTAGGAATTCGGTCGAAAATATGTAAAAACGAAGTTAAACTTCGTAAGATCAACTGGAACGAAGATAATACTATCTTCGTTAAAAACAAGAAAACGAAAATAGATGAGACGAAGTTAACATTATCTTCGTAAGAACAAATTTGTACTAAGCCAATTTTCTTAAGATCAATACTGAACGAAGTTATTACTATCTTCGTAAGAACAAATTTGTACTTAGAAAATTTTCCAGATTTTTCATCACTAACTCTCCACGATGCGACCCTTTGACCTAATCCTGTACATAGCAACAACTCATTAAAAGCAACTTGTTCATGCCTTGTACCAAAAGGTACCACCATCTAAAATCATCATCATAATGTAAGTATTTTACAAACATTATAATCTTGAATTTAAAAAAAAAACAGAACCTCAAGGTCTAAAATCAACCATTAACAAACCTGAAAATAATCAATGAACATATTAACAACGATACCAACCACGACCATGATACGGAGAGTATGTCTCTAATCATTGAGATGCTTGACGGCCAACCATCTTGAAACACTTAAGTCCCATATTAGATGCCGTCTACAAAATTAACAAACAATGAATAGTCCAAAAATCCAATGAAGAACTTTATAAAGTTTCCGAAATCAAGTCATAAGTCAAGGTACAGGAATCAAAAGAAACATGTATCAACACTGATTATTTTCACTAAATACATGAAATGTAAAGTAAATAAATACTCTAAAGACAGATTCATGTATTCTTCCTTCACGTGCTCATATTTGCATCACAATATTGTCATTTCACACCAAAAATCTTGTCTCCACAATATCATCAGTATGAATAACACATTATTGCAACAAAGATCAGCACTCCAACTTTATCTTCTTAACCTGAACACTGCACACTTACCAAAAAAACTCATTAACGCAACAAGAGCAAAGGCACAATAATGCAGAAAATTCAAGTGAAAACACACAAAAATTAGGATTAACAATTATGAAATACTCAAGATTCTAATAAAAGATCAAGTGAGGTCATTCCGTTGTCAAACCCTAAAAATCACCAAGTTATTAATTAAATTCATAACTTGTAAACACTGAAACTTGTGATAATTCAAATAACATTGACTTGTCACATAAGATTTAAAAGATCATTTTCTAAACTTAAACAAATTAATATCCATATCAGAAAATCTTCTTTTGAACTAAACACATAACCTCATCAAGAATTCAAATGAATGAATTCAGCAAAACATATACTCAACAGAATTTAAGTAGAATCTCTCGTGCAATAAGAACTTATGAAAATACTTATTTTGACTCAATAAAATAGAAAAATAAATAAGAATAAAAAATTACAGAATAATAAACTAGTCTATACACAATAGTTATTTTAATTTATTCATTATTTACATGTGACTAGGGTACTGCTGATCAGATCAGATTAGCATTTACATAAGCCTACCTGCGAGAAATAATTCTCTTATTATTAGTTATGAACAGTGATCCAAAAACGATTACCAATATGTTTGTCCTCTTAAACACTCGGTACTTCCAGTCTCCTTTTTGGTTTGTGGCACTTTCGTATTACTTGAGCCAAGGACAGTCACCATGTAACCTAGTAAGTTACTCATGCCACAATATTAGTTTGCGAACTTATGTGCCCCATATTCAGATACACTATCACAATCGAAACAAGCACTAAGATTAAGACATTTGGTGAGTAAAGTGAGAAAATCTTTAAGAATCAAGTCAGCGGTGACAGGTCGGTGATTCCTCACGCGGAAAGCGACTTAACTTGACTCACGTACGGAAATATACTCAACATTGCATAATGCCAAGTACTTGCATATTTGTGACATTGATTTTACTTTAAAGCACTAATGAAAACCCATGACTTTCTATGAGATCCGTGTAGCGAACTTTCTGACAACCTATCCCAAGTTGGAACTTTAGGTAGGCTAGGTATACAAAGACACCCCAAGGACTTACTTGTTCGAATCTCAAAGGCCACATTAGCTTCATATTTTCAACAGATTTAGTTTTATTTAGATATTTGCATATCTTGTCACAAATATACATCCGAAAAAGCAATACATACACATGTATGTACCCGAGACCTTCTATATAAAGACCAAATATACATAATTACAGTGCAAAATCTTTCATAAGATTTAAAGGACTTGTCTATTTTACGAACAAGCATTCTCAGCCATATATCTGAATACGTTTCCCATAAGAACATTGTATATATTTAAGTTCAGATTATAAGGAAACTTTGGTACTTTGTGCCTATCGATACATCATATAATGGTATCACTGAACTGAGCATTTTAAAGTACAATTAAGTAGGCTTAAAAGCTAAAGTATCGTTCACGTCTAATCATGTAGTGCAGTAATTTTTTTTTTTTTTTTTTTTTAATTTTTTTTTTTTTTTTTTTTTTTTTTTTTTTTTTTTTTTTTTTTTTTTTTTTTTTTTTTTTTTTTTTTTTTTTTTTTTTTTTTTTTTTTTTTTTTTTTTTTTTTTTTTTTTTTTTTTTTTTTTTTTTTTTTTTTTTTTTTTTTTTTTTTTTTTTTTTTTTTTTTTTTTTTTTTTTTTTTTTTTTTTTTTTTTTTTTTTTTTTTTTTTTTTTTTTTTTTTTTTTTTTTTTTTTTTTTTTTTTTTTTTTTTTTTTTTTTTTTTTTTTTTTTTTTTTTTTTTTTTTTTTTTTTTTTTTTTTTTTTTTTTTTTTTTTTTTTTTTTTTTTTTTTTTTTTTTTTTTTTTTTTTTTTTTTTTTTTTTTTTTTTTTTTTTTTTTTTTTTTTTTTTTTTTTTTTTTTTTTTTTTTTTTTTTTTTTTTTTTTTTTTTTTTTTTTTTTTTTTTTTTTTTTTTTTTTTTTTTTTTTTTTTTTTTTTTTTTTTTTTTTTTTTTTTTTTTTTTTTTTTTTTTTTTTTTTTTTTTTTTTTTTTTTTTTTTTTTTTTTTTTTTTTTTTTTTTTTTTTTTTTTTTTTTTTTTTTTTTTTTTTTTTTTTTTTTTTTTCCTCCCTCTTTTTATTTTTTATTGTTTTTTATTTTAGTTAACCTAACTTTATTTATTATATTTTTGGATTTTCTATTATTTTTTTTTTATTTTTTTATTTTTTTTTTTTTTTTTGACTCTATCTATGTACGACTTAAACTACTAAGACACAAAAAGAAAATTTAAGTTCTTTGAGAGAAACTACTCGGCATTCTTCATACCATTGAGTTGATATAACAACTCATGACGAGGTCTATCAAAAGCTTTAGTATAAAGATCAGCAAGGTTATCATCAGTAACAACCTTTTCTAAATGAATAAGCTTTTTCTCAAAACAGTCACGCAAAAAGTGATGCTTTATATCTATGTGCTTGGTGACTTTAAAGTTTTTCGGATTCTTAGTAATGTCTATGGCAGACTTATTATCAATACAAATAGGAGAGTCTGAGATATCCATACCATAGTCGCGCAATTGTTGCTGTATCCAAAGTACCTGAGAACAGCATTGACCAGCAGCTATGTATTCTGCTTCACAGGTAGACTGTGCAACAGATGTCTGCTTCTTGCACTGCCACGATATAATTCTCCCCCCTAAAAGCTGACATCCACCTGACGTTGATTTCCTATCCGAACTGCAGCCACCATAATCCGAATCAGTATAAGCTTTGAATTCAAAGGAACCATGCATGGGATACCAAAGCCCTAGACGAGGCTTGGCCTTCACATAACGAAGAATCCTTTTCGCAGCTTTCATATGTGACTCTTTCGGATTAGCCTGATATCTAGCACACATACAAACAGCAAAGGTAATGTCTGGACGTGAAGCCGTCAGATACATCAAGGAACCAATGATAGCCCGATATTGAGTTGCATCGACTTCTGGATCATTAGTCTTATCAGGACACAGCCCATGATTAGTCTGAATGGGAGTAATTGCATCTTTAGCATCGGTCATTCGAAACCTGGTAAGAAGATCTTGAACATACTTGCTCTGATGAATAAAGAACCCATCCTTCAGTTGATCCACCTGTAATCCAAGGAAGAAAGTTAATTCCCCCATAGCACTCATTTCGAACTTAGCCTTCATGCTCTGCTCAAACTCCTTGCACATGTTCTTATCAGATGAACCAAAAATGATATCATCAACGTAAACCTGTACAAGCAAGTAGTCCTTCCCTTTCCATTTGATGAACAACGTGCTGTCAATAGAACCTCGAGTAAAACCATTTTCATGCAAATGAGTAGACAGTTTTTCATACCATGATCGAGGAGCCTGATGTAAACCATATAGAGCCTTATCAAGACGATATACTCTATTGGGGAAATCTGGATCCTCAAACCCCTGAGGTTGATCTACATACACTTCTTCTCTAATTTCTCCATACAAAAAGGCACTCTTTACGTCAAGTTGATACACCTTTATACCTTCATAACTAGCAAATGCCAGAAATAATCGAATAGCTTCTAGTCTAGCTACAGGTGCAAAAGTCTCATCGTAATCAAAACCTTCTTGTTGCTCAAATCCTCTAACTACCAACCGAGCCTTATTGCGAGTGACAACACCTTTGTCATCCTTTTTACAACGAAAAACCCATCGCGTAGATAAAGGAGATTCACCATGAGGTAAGTCAACTAACTTCCATACATCAAGCTTCCGAAACTGAGCCAATTCTTCTTGCATCGCCTCAACCCATGACGGATCTTTAAGAGCCATTCCAACATTTTTAGGCTCAACCTGAGAGATGAAGCAAAAATACAAGTACCAAGTAATTGCCCCAGAATCCTTAACTTCAGCAAACATACTTGACAAATTTTTCCTATTCTGATTCCTCGTGCGAACAGAGGCAGAAGCATCACCAATGATTTGCTCTACTGGATGATCCTTGTTGACTCTTGTTTGAGGAACCGTGTCGACTGTAAGATCATTCCCCAAGTTAGTCTGGACATGTAGTTCTAGAGTTTTAGGCTCTTCCTGATTTTCACCTTCCGTGTCATCAGTATCATAGAAAGGATCATCAGGTAGCGGTATATGTAAAGGATCAGTAAGATTTTTAGGAGCAGTCTCTAAAGTAGAGTCTGCTTCTTTGGTCCCACTTGACTCTCCAGATTTAGAAGAAGGCTTAATGAATGATGAAGAAACAGGAGAAGAGACAGGAACCGGCCCGCCTTCAAGTGGATCATGAAGAGTAACTACATCTTCCACAATCGGAACACCTGTAAAGGAGACAGGAACCGGCCCGCCTTCAAGTGGATCATGAAGAGTAACTACATCTTCCACAATCGGAACACCTGTAAAGGAGACAGGACCACGAAAAGAGGTGAAGACACCATCATAATCGAAGTCTTTAGCAGGACCAATGTGTACAGCAGGTTTATGACTGACAATTACCACATTTGTACCAAAATTTACTTTGCCAGTTTTCTGATTGTACACACGCCGAATTGGTGTACTAGGTACATAACCTAAAAAGAAACCCTCCTCTGATTTAGGATCAAAATTACCCTGAGGAAGTACCGTAAGAAAAGTACAAGGAACACCAAATGGCTCAACATTTTGCAAATTGGGTTTTTTGTTGTGCAAAAGTTCATAACAAGTTTTCTTGAACCGTTTAACTGTTAAAACCCGATTTAAAATGTGACAAGCTGTATTCACTGCCTCCCCCCAGAAAGTAACAGGAAGCCCTGAATCAGCAAGCATCGTCCTAGCTGTTTCTATCAAAGTCCTGTTTTTCCTCTCAGCTACTCCATTCTGCTGTGGCTCATACGGTACACTAAATTGATGTTGAATACCCTTGGTCAAGCAAAAAACCGTAAGAGTATTGTTCTTGAACTCAGTGCCATTATCACTCCTGATTCTCTTAACTTTAACTTCATGGACATTCTCAACTTGTCTAACAAAATCCATAAACCGGTTTGCGGTCTCGTCCTTTGTCTTCAAGAAAAATACCCATGAATACCTTGAGTAATCATCAGTGATCACCAAGCAGTAGAACATCCCTCCAATGCTTCTTACGTTCACAGGACCAAAGAGATCCATATGAAGTAGTTCGAATAGTTTGGATATAGTGTTGTGCACCTTTGATTTATGAGGATTCTTGTGTTGCTTTCCTTTCAAACATGGTACACATTTATCTTCCATCCCAAACTTCTTAACTGGAACACCATCAACTAATCCAAGATTAACAAGTTCATTCATCTTCCGAAAGTTGATATGTCCCATTCTTCGATGCCAGAGAAGAGATTCAGATTCATTTGCTTTGCTCAACAAACAGAGGGGCTCCGTTGGATTATCAACACCTAAAACTAAGCCATAGATGTCTCTCTTCCTAGGAGCTCTGAGCATAATCCATTCTTCTGGAATAACGAAACCCGGCTTCAAGATGAATGCCTCCTTTTCTGTGAAATGAACATTGTTGCCCTTGGATCCAGCAAAACAAACATACGACCCATTTATACCAGTAAAATTGGACAAGAGTTTCCTGTCCCCTGTCATGTGCCTGGAGCATCCACTATCAAGGTACCATAAATGGATTGGTTTCCTAGGAACTCCCTGCACATAAAATGAGAGAAATTAGTTTTCATTGGGGACCCAAACCTTCTGAGGTTTGGGTCGTCCCTTCTCATCCCTTAGAATCAGTTCAGTCCAATACCCATTGCTAGAAGCCGTGGGTAGAACATGATTCTCATCTTGTCTTCTCACAGGAGAAGACTTCTGACCTCTCATCGGAGAAGTTCTAGGAGAATGAGGGCCATAAGAAGATCGAACACTTGAATTAATTTGGTCATAGAATGAATTTTGACTTTTAGGAACAGAACGATCAGGTCGTGGAGGTGTTTGAAAACGATTTGAAATCCTATGAACATTTCCTGAGGAACCTTTCAGTGGAGATTCACGTCGTTGAGGTATAGTAAACGGTTTTGGAGAAGATTGAACTTTAACCTCATAAACCTGTTTATTATTACCCAACCCCCTTTTTCCTTCTGAAGTGGAAGACTTTGAAGGAGAACCTGATCTTCGAGGTCTATTTGGACATACACTATAAACATGACCCTTTTCATGACAAGCAAAGCAAGAGAGGACCTTGAACTTTTTGTTTGTATTTACCTTTTTATCGGTACCTACAGATTCATTATTAGCACTAGTGTCCACTGACTTACTTGTTTTTCTTTGATTTTCCTTTTCAGGATCTTGTTTAGTTGGTGAAATCCTAGACTTCCTAGCACCATCCTTCTCATGTCTATCTTTACTTGAAGATTTCTTAAGTGCAGGCATTAAGATGTGCTTTAAAACCTTAGTTGCTTCTTCATTAACGGCTAAGTTATCTTCAGATTTTCTAATCCTAGACTGCTTAGGTAATGGAGTGAGACGTTGTTGACTTAATTTCTTCATATCCTCAATAGCAACATCCTAGACTTTATCAATCCTCTTATGGTCAATAGATTCTAATGGGAATTCTAACTCAGTATAGACCCTATTACTCTTATGAAGTGTAAAGTGTACAATACTGTCTTTCTGACCATAAGAAGTAGACTGATTTAAAGAAACACCTTTCATTTTCTCTTCCTTGTTAGGTTGAGAAGAAACTCCTTTAGACTCTTTTGTTCCCTCAGGCAACTTTGCCTCGGAAATTGAGTCTTTTGGTTTACCATCTACAACACTAGGTTGAAGTAGGATTTCAGGAATATTAGGTTCAACAGGAGTATAGTTATTATTGAAAGGAGGAGGCACATCTTTATAAGAAATCTTAGCAGTTTCAAGACTCTTAGAAGAAGAATTCTCAAACTTTTTCATATACATCAAAAGCTCAGAATGTCTAGCAGAATCAGATTTAGCCTTAAATTCCAAGATTTCTATCCTAGCATCAGCAAGTTCCTTTTCTATGGTAGCACACTTTCTAGCTAACAAGGAATAAGCTTCACTACTTACTCTTTCTATAGCCACAGAATGATTGACTTTATCTTTCATTGCTCTAATGTCAGATTCTAAGGATCTAGTCTTTTCCTTGAAAATTTTTTCCTTATCATTTACAGTTAGACCCTTTTTAATTAATTTATCTCTTTCATCATGAGCAGTATTGACAACAGATTCTAAATTCTTAATTTGTTCATTCTTTTGTTCAAGTTCATCAAACATGCGATTAACAATTTTGCAAACATGAACAATAGTATGTAAAGAATAAGATACCTGTTGGTCTGCCTCTTTGCAATCTGCCATGTAAGCAACAAAGTCATCCACAGTCATGCCAGCCGGAATCTCAAAATCTTGCATCTGCTCCTCAATAGTCTTTTCACTCTTTTCTGTGGCAGAATCATCTTTAACCTCAGCTGCTTTCACCTCTTCAGTAGCTTTCACTTCATCAAGGTTCTTTACTTCTTTAACCTCAGCTGCTTTCACCTCTTCAGTAGCTTTCACTTCATCAAGGTTCTTTACTTCTTCTAACTCATTGTCAGATTCGGAATCAGTATCATATACACCAGCAGCAACAGATTCCACATTCGAACTTTTAGTATTTTCATACAATTGCTCTTCACTGTGGTAGACTGTGGTGTCCAAGAAATTATCTGGAGAATCAACTATTTGAGCCATATCATCAAGAATTTCGGCCAAATAAGCGTTATTGTTCTCATCATGAGGAAGATTCCAAACATAAGAACCATCTGGTTGAACAGCTACTATAGCCTTGTCATTTCCAGTGACATTAGCAGTAGGATCATCAGTTAACAAAAGAGCTCTAGTAGGATTTTGATTGAACGGACGATTACCACCTCTATCTTGACGTGCAGGAGTAACATTTGCCTCTTTCTTAGGCCGTTGACATTCTCTGGCAAAATGTCCAAAACCTTCGCAGTTATAGCATTTCACCTTTGACTTGTCAAATCCTTGAGTACCTCCTGTAAGCTGTCTTCCTGTTCTATTCATAAACTTTTGTACTCTCCTGGTGATCATTGCCAATTGCCATTTCAGATCCATTTCTTCAACATCATCTGGATCTATCTGATCGTAATCTTCATCAATAAGTGCTGGATCTGTGATTCTTCCTGCAACAAAAGCTTCATGTGCAGCACACATTGCAGCAAATACATTCATCCTACCCTCAGCTGATTTCATATTCATAGGCATGGATTTGTAACCCGCAGAAGAAGATGAAATGTTTCCGAATTTCATATTTCCAGTCTTTGTACCGTCATTAGCCCTTTTACCCCTGTTACCAGCATCAGTAGCCATGAATCCGGAAGAATCATCTCCATCCATTTGTGCACCACAATTGTCTGTCTCACCAGTATTACCAACTCCAGAAAAGAAAGCATTAACATCAGCTGTTGGATTTTTCATAGTGGCATGATAGAGAGATGGATCTTGTGTGAAGTTGTCTTGAAGATCTTTTGCCTTATCCTTCATTTCTCTGTTTCTTAGAGTGGATATAACTCCATCTATTCGAAGAGAAGCATAATCAGCTCTTTCTTGTAATCCATGACGAAATTCTCTGTAAGCTTTCGGCAAACCATCCAAGAATTTATCCACTATCTCAGTAGGAGTGTATCTAAGGTCAAAATAAGCTAATTCAGCAAGAAGATGTTGATATCTCAGTATAAGATCCTCAACTAGTTCATTCTTTGTAGCATTGAAGCAATCAAATTGTTTCTTAAGCATTTTAATTCTATTTTGCTTCAATAATGGATCACCTTCACAATGAGCTTCAATAGCATCGAACAATTGCTTTGAAGTCTTGTATTCTTGTTTAGGAAACAAGTGCACCAACTCTTGAGGAATGCACATACGAAGTGTGGAAAGAGTCTTTACTTCAATGGCGTAGTTAGCCTTTTCTTCGCCCGTTAATTCTCCCACCTTGTATGTAGAAGTAACTCCATTCACAGTAAGAGTGGGCCATTCATAACCTTCAGTGATCATGAGCCACATGTTCAAGTCTTCTCGTTGAATGAAATCTTCAAATCGACCTCTCCACGCCCAAAAGTCAGCTAATGAAACTAACTTTGGTGGAGAATTAGTACGCCCTACCAGATGATCATGATAAACTAGAGAATTGAGATATTGGGCAACAGCATTGTTGGTTGAGGATGAAGAAGCCATAAGTGAAAAATACTGTTCAAACGAAGATAAGAATCAAACGAAATTAGATTAAATTCGTAGAACAGAGTTAGTACGAAGATAGCTTAATTTTGTGGACAAAAGTTCTGAACGAATATAGCTAAGTTCGTAGACTAAGGATCTGAACGAAGATAAGTTAAGTTCGTAGACTAAATTCGTTTGAAGAAGATTCAAAACGAAAATGAAGATAACTTCGTTTTCTATCTTCGTTAGATGAAATTTAGAACGAAATTAAGTTAACTTCGTTTGCTAACTTCGTTTCGCTAAGTTCGTAAGGTAAACGAACTTAACGACAGAAAGGTGTTCGGGAGGCTATTTTTGAGAAAATAACAATCAAACAAACGATCTCAACCCTTCGATAAGATATCGAATGGCTCTGATACCACTTGTGAGTCCCTCGATAGCCACTGATCGCTCTCGAGATCGTCTATTGTTATGTCGTGAGTGCGGAATCCTCACGAGATAACTAGTTTGATTAGTTATCGTATATATTGCTAATTATCTCAATATAATCAGCCTTATGTGATCTATCTTCGTTCTTCTATACGAAGATTATCTTCGTTAGTTCCTAACGAAGATTATCTTCGTTAGTTCCTAACGAAGATTATCTTCGTTAGTTCCTAACGAAGATATCTTCGTTAGTTCCTAACGAAGATTATCTTCGTTAGTTCCTAACGAAGATTATCTTCGTTAGTTCCTAACGAAGATTATCTTCGTTAGTTCCATAACGAAATTATCTTCGTTAGTTCCTAACGAAGATTATCTTCGTTAGTTCCTAACGAAGATTATCTTCGTTAGTTCCTAACGAAGATTATCTTCGTTAGTTCCTAACGAAGATTATCTTCGTTAGTTCCTAACGAAGATTATCTTCGTTAGTTCCTAACGAAGATTATCTTCGTTAGTTCCTAACGAAGATTATCTTTGTTAGTTCCTAACGAAGATTATCTTTGTTAGTTCCTAACGAAGATTATCTTCGTTAGTTCCTAACGAAGATTATCTTCGTTAGTCCTAACAAAGATTATCTTCGTTAGTTCCTAACGAAGATTATCTTCGTTAGTACTAAATACCATCAACATCTTGCTTAGTTATTTTCCAAGTACTTTATGCACAAGAAACCTAACATATATTATGTTTGTACTTGTATGATATACATAACAAACATCATATATAAACATATAAATAACACCAAAACATGTAATCAATCATTACTAAAACTCGAAGTCCATAATCTATCAATTACATATAAATGAATAAGACATAATCAAATCTAAGTTGCTGTTGTCACATCAACATGCATCAACAGTATCGAGAGAGAAGTTTTGATATAAAGGGTTCATTGGGATTGGAGATGAAACTCCATGATGTACTGCATCAACAAAAGTTGGGAACGATTCACTGACATTTTCTGTTGGGAGTTCTAGCTGTGATGTTGGTACTGTATTTTGGAGAAGCCAGTCTTGGCAGAAGTCATCAATTGATGTTCCCCATTCACTAGTACCAATCATCTGGTTTTGCCATGCGTCCATGATTATATTGAGTTCTTCTTATCTACAATAAGTTTTGGTCAGACAATTGACATAACAAATACATAAGAAACATTATCAACAATATTATTCTGATTTAAAAACACATTCTGGACAACTTAAGATTTGATTTATAAAAATTTATAACAGATTCCAAATATTTCTATAAAATCCCTCTTGATTTCAAGAATTAGGAGTTCTGTCAGAACTCGACCCTGACATGTTACTTCCCCCAGCAGCATCTCTTTTTCTTCTCTTAAGAGGTGGAATATTGGGATTTTCTTCTTCTTCTTCAGATGACATGGCAAAAATGGACTTCTCTCTTTGAGAGAGATTATCTTCTTCTTGTTGAACTAGGGCTCTTGCAAACTTTTCATCTTCTTTTATTTGACGATTCACAAGGATAGATTCCTCCTCTGTTAAAAATTGAGATAAAATTCTTGCTAGCTTTTCATCTTCAGAAGTTTGTTTCTCAAAAAGGTGGACATCTTCGTCTACCATCGCCTTGTAATCTTCAAAGGAAATACCTAACATCACGGCCTCCTGCTTAATCCTTTTGACCCTATTTGTTTCAAGATCTTTAAGATCCTCTTGAGTCATTGGCCTTTTGCCTTTTGGATCGCTCGAAGAGGCACCGAAAATTTTCATTGTCTTATGATAAATCGGTGGAACAATATTGTTAATTAAGCGAACATGAATTAAAAGATAAAAGTTTTATATAAACATATAAATAGATAGTATATTATCTAAGATGAGAAAGAGTACAAAAATGTAGCTTACCAAAGAGAAAGTCGGAGATCTGTTAGAAAACAAGCTGGCTGTGAACGGAATAGCTAAAAACAAATTGGCAGATGAAGAACTAAGTAAATAAAAGAGATAGAGAAAGAAGATTTAGTGTGCATTCTTCCTTAAGAAAACGCGTTTCTATATAGAGAATGAAAGACGAAGTGTGACCCTGGAAAACGGACAGGTGTCCATAAACTACAGAAATTTTAATCATTGCTACTGTAATTAGTAACTACCGAATTATATATATTTTTTTAAAGATAAAATTTCTAAAACTTTATCATCCCTTTAATCAAGGTTGAAAAGAGCTGAACAGTTTACTCAAAAGCGTATACTATGTCGAGAAAATCCTCAACTTAATTAATAGCTTAATGAATAGACTGTCTTCCACGCATCACTATTATTTTCTCCACTGCTTCTTTTTCAAGAACCATATCAATTGTTAATTCATCTTTTTGAACCCTAGATGAAATTTTGATCCAAACTATTGTTTCAGGAGTGATCAAGGTAATATTTGTTTCTTTGACCCGTGGATCACTTTTAATGATTGAATTTAAGAAAATGAGACAAATGTTATCAACAAAAATATGTCGACTTTTCCAACTGGATAACAGTAGTGTCTTGGTAAAAGAACTTCAAAATTGAAAATAAGAATTATTTGAAAGGCTAAAATTATGATTGGTGATCAACGATTAAAATACACAAATGAACTTGGTATAAAAATCTATCAAGACAAATATGGGAAATTCTTTTAACTGGGGAATTTCCCTAATCGACAACAATCCCCAAAAGAGATCGAAGAAAGTTGTATTTCATTATTCGTACAATACAAGTGAAACTTGTTACATTATTTAAGCAGAAATACAACAATTAGGGATACAACATATTTAAAAACCATACAAAGAAACCCAGGTGGTGACAAACAGTAAGGGAACCACGCCAAGAACGAACGCGACTAACCACTGAATAGCCTCATCCAATGGAGGTTGAGCCACAGTAATTAACCACACTATGATAATAATGTAGATTACGATTAAGAAAGGATTCAACATTTTCGATATTAGAATTCGGGTTTTGGTTAGATTCTGAAGAAAGGAAAATGTTAAGTTGATATGGCATGGAGGAAAGTATGCTAAAGTATTATTATATAGTCTAAAAAGGAGCCGTTTCTAACGGTCAAATATGGAAGATAAAGTGAATTTGAATTTTGTATAGTGTTTTAATCAGACTTACCTGTGTCTAGACGAATCGATTATGCTATACTATAAGTGTATAAGTGGTCTATACTATATGAGTATAAGTATATATTTTTAAATTACTCGATACGGTCTAGATTTCGAGGTCGAAATCCTTTTAACTGAGGAATAATGTAACAATTGTCATTTTTGGCCCACTAATTGTTGGAAATAATGAAAACAAACTTTTTGAATTTATATTGTCGATATGATTTTGTTCACCTTCTGTTCATATTATTGAGCCGAATGAAATATGAGGTTGGATTCCATGTCCTGTGATTGGGCTACTGTGATTAGACATTATTTGGAGGAAACGTATATAAGAAGCTTTAGTATAATGTACAGTTTCAGACAGTGTCGGTGGATAAATAATAATGGTACAAATAAGACAAAGGCCGACACAATTATATGAAAAATATGAATACCCGTGAATTTATCACAGACCATGTTTGGTTCATTAGCTGAATAATGCTACTAGTAGACACCCGACATAACTTTATGTAAAGAAATAATATCCGTGATTTAGTCTTGTTGTCTTTCTCTTTTTCCTTTCTTTCTCGTGATACAATAGAAATCAATCAACATATCTATATATGATATAATCACTTTCTCCCTGTCTCTTTCTCTCGGCTCTCTCTTTCTTATAATATTACCACTTTTTGTTTCTTTTGGTTGTGGGTTCATTTCAATATATACATATATATAAACGTATAGATATAGATACAAAGATAGGAAGAAACCAACCCATCACCTTAACAATATTATATATCTATGTTAGAGAAAGCAAAAATCAATTTTTGCTCTTCAATTTCGGCAGCTACAAATGAGGTGGACTACCACCATTTTGTCCATCTATCTAGACAAATAGATATAGAAATGGATAGATATGGAATACTTCATCTCCATCTTTGCTATATATACGAGTAGACATAAAAGGGGAGATATATCATTCTAAGATCACCACCTAGCTTCCATCACTCCATGGCCATCACCCACGCCTTCAAACACACACATACACACACGGTTATATGCATAAATATATATATATATATCATATAGAGATGGATATTGCTATATCACCAGCCTTCATCACCATCTTTAAATAACAAGATTATCACCTTTTCTCTCTCTCGATCTTCTGTCTCCCTCTAAACAGCCACCATCACCACGAACCATTGCTGCTGTTGCTGTTCTTGATTGTTACTGTTGCCTTGTTTTGCTTGTCGTCTTCATCACCGAACCAGACCACCCTCGCTGTCTATTGCTGTTACCTGCCATCATCATCTTCGACACGCTGCTAGTTTTCATTACAAACCGAACCTTTGCTGTTGCTGGCAAGTTTCTATACCACGATCTTAGATGCTCTTGCTGCTACTACAACTCGGTTTTGTTGCAAGCACCGAACCACCATTGTCACTGTTCATCATCTTCACCACCGAAGCAATTCACCATACTGCTACTACTACTTTGTCTGGCTGCTAAACTTCGCTGCCTTGCTCCTAAACTCGGTGCTCACTTAGATTCAGCACTATAAGTTCTGCAATATATAAATTCGGTGCTTCTCATTCGGTACATAAACTCGGTGCAAACTTTCATAAACTCTGTGTTGGATTTAAACTCGGTACGTATTTAGTTCACTGAATTCAAACATGTTTTCATCATCGTACAAATCTATATATATATATACACACACACGCATAGATATATATATATTTCATTGACCATCATTATCTTTCTCGACCCAACAACAAAACAACACATTATAGCATCATTAAAACAGGTTATTTAGTCACTTATAAGTTTCCCATAACGAATTCAAAACAAGAAATACAAAGTTGTAATCTGACCGTTAAGACCGTTAGATTTTCTGACAGTTTCAGTCCTGAACCGTTAAACTGTTTACAGTTTAGTCCTTCGAATGTCAGTTTCTTGCTAAACTGATGACTCTATGAAAATGGATTATTGTATACAGTTTCCTTTACAGAAGACTAATACGTTTGGACTATTCGGGTACATTTCAGACTGTTACATACCTCATACTGTTTGACAGGCGTTTCAGGTGTGTTTCGTAAACCCTCCCTACTCAATTGAGATTCGGGCTGAAAAGTGTACATGTTTGTTTAACTGTTGATTGTTGATTTGATTGATTGTATGATTGAATTGTTGATATGGACATGTTAGCGCATTGTTTACAATGTAAGTCGCACCGTTAGGGCATTATTCATTATATAAGTCGCACCGTTAGCGCATTATTCATTATATAAGTCGCACCGTTAGCGCATTGTTTACGATGTAAGTCACACCGTTAGCGCATTATTTATTATATAAGTCGCACCGTTAGCGCATTGTTAATTATTAACTATGTAAGCCGCATCGTTGTTGATCGTTATTGATTGTTATGGAACGTTGTTGAACGTTATATGGAATCGTTATTATTGAACGTTGACTTGTATTAAATTGTGATAATGTGAAACCTTATAGGTTTTCCTTGGATGTGATTAGTTCTCCTAATCCTCATTTATTGTTAACGGTTGTTATCCGACACGGTTATTCCTTGTTACTTGTCCCTACGAACTCACCAACTTTATGTTGACACATGTTAGTACACTTTTCAGGTAATCAAGTTAATTAGAGACAAAATGGATGATTGCATGCTTGCTTGCTAGGATTGGACTAGCTTTGGACTTTCTGGATCCATGATCCTTACTTCCCTTTTATGGGTTACTTTTAGGATTAACTACTATCGATTGAATTGCCTTTTATTATTGATTGAACATGTATTTCGATGAATGTTGATGATTATATACGTTTGTGCAAGTTTAAGGATTGTTTCAATCCTATGTTTTCATATAGTTTGATTCTACATAATTTCCATGTCGTGCTGTGATTTTCTAAGTGATACCCCATGATTCCGCCATGTTGGGGTGTTACATTCATCTACTTTGTTTCTGAAGACCCATCTTGTTCCAATTGGTTCTTTCTTTCCAACTGGGAAAGGAACCAGATACCAGACCTTGTTCCTTTCAAACTGGTGAAGCTCTTCTTGCATAGCAGTCACCCAGCTTGGATCTTCCATAGCCTCGTCAATCTTCTTAGGTTCCATCAAAGATAGAATACTTACGTATAAGCATTGATTACTGGAGGCTCTTCTGGTCTGAACTCCTCTACTGGAGTCACCTATGATCTGATCAATAGGATGAGCTTTTGTCCATCTGGAGGATTGACCAGGATTGTTACTGACAACAATATCAGTGCAAGAATTCAGTTGAGTCTCCTCTAGAGTTGCTTCTGGAGGAGGATCTTGCCAGACTACTTCAGTATCTTCATCTGAGTCATTTAAATCACGATTTGCATCATGAAATTCTTCATTTGAAGGCATTTCCTGAAGTACTGGTTCAGTTTGGAATTCTTCATAAGAAGACATTTCTGGTACATTCTCAACTGACACTGATACTGGGGGAGTAGTACGAACATCTGAACCAATATTAATTTCAGAGGGTAGTTTGAAAATAATAGAGGGATAGAATGGAGTACTACTGGAGAGTTTCTTTTTCTGAACAGGTTCCAGATCAGGATGACTGGAAACTGTGTCTTTTGAATCTTCTTTTTTGTCGTTTATAGGATCAGATTCACAAAAGACAATTGGAGTTACTGGGGGAGTGTCAAGGGCTGGCTTCTTGTTGATTATAGCATTTGATTCATCAAATGTTACATGAATTGACTCATGGACCTTCTCTAGTCTATTGTTGTAGACTCTGAAGGCCTTGCGAATGGCTGAATAGCCTAAGAAATACCCTTCATCAGCTTTGGCATCAAATTTGCCTAGCTGACTAGAGTCGTTCAGGATGTAAACTGGACATCCAAAAACGTGAAAATAACCAATATTTGGTTTTCTATTTGTTAAGACTTCATAGGCTGTCTTTTTGTATCTTTTGATGTACACTGATCGATTCTGGGTGTGGCAAGCAGTTGCAATTGCTTCTGCCCAGAAACTGGTAGACAGACCAGATTCAGCAAGCATACTCCTAGCAGCTTCTATCAGCGTTCGATTCTTCCTTTCCACCACTCCATTTTGTTCTGGAGAGCGGGCTGATGAGAAATTCTGGGAGATGCCAGTGTCAGTATAGAATGACTCCAGAGTTGCATTCTGGAATTCTGTTCCATTGTCACTTCTTAACTGACACACCTTTCGACTGTACTTGAGCTCAATTTGCTTAATGAGACTGATGATTTCAGCAGCAGCTTCACTTTTAGACCTCAGAAAGATCACCCAACAATATCTGGAGAATTCATCTACGATCACCAGGGTGTATCTTTTACCAGCACGAGTCTGAACGTTCACTGGACCAAAGAGGTCCATATGAAGCATATGAAGAGGTTCAGATATGCTGAAATTCTGTCTGGTCTTGAAACTGGTACGTTTCTGCTTACCCATCTCACATCCTGGACATGGCCTTTCCTTTTTGAAGGAAACTGAAGGTATCCCATCTGCAAGTTGTTTTCTGGACAACTTATTAATATTCTTGAAATTTAAATGGGATAACCTTTTGTGCCATAACCAGTTTGTGTCTTCATCAGCTTGAGTATAGAAACACTGCTCTAAAGGAGAGCTTTCCATATCCATCACGTACACATTCCCTTTTCTGGGAGCAATCAACACTACCTTCCAGTCCTTGTTGAATACGATACCTTGAGCAATATTGAATAGAACTTGATAGCCATCATCACACAGTTGACTTACACTGATCAGGTTGTATTTCAAACCATTCACAAATGCAACACGTCTGAACTTGACTTGTCCATTGTTCAGAACACCGTATCCCTCAGTCTTTCCACAACCATCATTTCCAAAAGTAATGGAGGGTCCATCAGAAATGGTGAACTCCTGCAGCAGGGTCTTACATCCGGTCATCGTCCTGCTAGCAGCACTGTCAAGATACCAGATATATTTCTTTCGATCGCCCTGCACATACACCAGATTTTTATCAGTTAGATTTGGGAACCCATCGACTGATGGGTTCACTGGACCCTCCCTTATAGGTCCCTGGGGCAATCTGGTTTAGTTCACTTTCTTCAACAGTGGTCTTATTTGAAAAGACCACTGGGGTTGATAGTTTTGAAACCTTTTTCTTTTTCTCAACTGGAGAAATAGATTTAACTTTCTTAGCAAAAGGTTTTGTATTTTGTCTAGGGCCAGATGAAGTACCCTCAATAAAGTTTAATCTTGCATTAAAACTTTGAGATTGAAGAGTCAGAATTTGAATCTGGCTCTCTAACCTGGACAAAATATTTTCTTCAGATGATACCTTAGCCTTTCCAGTTCTAGGCTTAGGTAGGGGATTGGTCTGAGGCAAAGGTTTATTCCGATAAACCTCTTTAACTGGAGTAGTCATCTGGAATGCTCCAGTCTTCACCTCTGGGGATTGAACTGGGAAAATATTGGCCTTGGGAGTTACAGGCTTATCATAAACAGTGGTGGGCCTGAACCCCTCTGGTAATCAATCGATTACTGGTATTAATGATGCTACATGAGTATTTCCATATAAATATGCACGTTTTTGAGCAGGAAATTGATTTACTCCAGCATCATATGGCTTTTTGGTTTCTAGTCATGATGTAATTACCAGTTTTTCTTTCTCTAAAATGACTTCAAGATCTTGTTTTTCTTGAATCAATTTTTCAGTTACCAGAACCTGAGCTTGAAATGCTAGTTCAATGTCTTGAAGTTCTTTTAATTTTGATTTTAAAGCAGTTATTTCAGAAGAATCTGTTTCTAGACCATTTACACAATCAGATCTAACAGTTTCTACAAATATCAAATCAGAATTAAGAGTTTCAGCAATGTCCAATTTTAATTCTTGGTCAGTTGCATTATCATAATCACTAACCTTTTTGATAACAATGTCCACCCATCGTCCAGATGTGACATCTTCCTTCACCAGGAGCTCTTCGTCTGCCAGAGCCATGTAACAGCAATCTCTTTCTTCTTCTTCATTAGCAGATGATTCATCAGAAGGAACCCACTTCTCTTCAGTTGTTGCGATCATGCACTTATTATTGTTTTCAATTTGTTGTGCCATGAGAGCAATCTGGGCCTTAAGCTTTTTATATTTCAATTTATAGCTATCATCAGGCTTATTATTTGAAGAGAATGGACCAGGCTTGGATACAAACTGGTTGGACCTGCAATCTTTCATGAAATGACCCTTTTTGCCACACTTAAAGCATGTCAAATTGGTCTTATCAGTTGAAGAACTGGATGCAAATTGTCCAGATGGCCTATTTGCTCTTGCTTTGAAATGGTTAAACGTTTTAGCAATCATTGCAATGAGGTCATCCTCTTCAGTTTCATCACAACAGTCTGGAGAGATTTGACTGGACTCTCCAGAATCCATGAGTTCAGACACCATCTTCTTCATAGAAAATACATTCTCAGAAGATATCAGTGCTGTACTTTGTGGTTCAGTATGACTGACCACATTAGGACTACTAGAGGCATGGTTAAAGGCATCTTGTTCTGCCACCACTCTCTGAGCTTGATTTTCTTCAGTGTACCTGAAAGCTCCATAAAGAGTTGAGAGAGTGTGTGTGTGCAGAGTTTTTCCTTGTCGTAAGACCAGGATCATGTGAGACCATTTGGTGGGTAGAATATCACAAAATTTCTCCAGAAGTATATCCTTGTCCTTCTCAACCCCAAGACCTCTTAACTGGTTTATGATACTCATAAATCTGGTGTAAGTACCAGTGAGAGACTCATTAGGCTGAGCAAAAAATGACTCATACCTCTTGTTTAAGGAGACCTTTCTGGTGACAATGGTGTCATCTCCTCCTTCATGCTGGTTTAAAAGTTCATCCTACATGGTTTTAGCACTAGGAAAAAGAACTAGTATGGGAATTAGGGTTTCTGGAACGGCCCTGAGGATCATGTTTTTGAGAAGGGTGTCTAGATTCACCAATCTCCTCTCCTCTTAAGACCAATGTTCCTCCCTCTTTTCCCTTCCTCTTCTAGATCCAGAAGGATCAAGAAGGGGATTGAGAGGTGATATAGGGACATAAGGACCCTCATTTTAAATTTTCATCATGTTCCTCTCAATACCAGTGATATGCAAAACCATCCTAGCCTTCCACGTACCAAATTCATCACTGTTCCCACTGAATTTAGGAACAGGATTATTTGAATAGTGCACATACACGTGTGGAGAAAGAGGAGTAGGGGGAGGAGGTGGATTAGTGTTATTAACAATAGGTGGTTCATTTTGATCATTAATATTAGCATTAGGATCGGGACCAAGATTAAAACTTCCTTGTGTATTTTCTTGGTTAGCCATCAAAGAAACAGATCTAGGCAATGTTTAGCCTTCTACTCTGATACCAAATGTGAGTTCCTGAAATACGAGATGGTTAACCAGGAAAGTGTAAAATACAACAAGTCTAATAATCACTAGATTGGACTAGTATTACTTAAATATAAATGCAAGTATATAAATAAAGTAATACAAGACTTAAAGCAATAAACAAGTAAAGTGGAACATTATGTATTTTTCAATGGTGTATTTTATTTATGATGTTAAATAAAATACAAGGTTGTGCGGAATCAAGATAATACAAATAAGTATGTATCCTAACAACCTATGAATTACAAATGATCTATATTTGTCAAATAACTCTTTTGGATCGAGATACTTAAAGTTATGAAGTATCCCAGTTTAAGATCGAGAGTATTTAGACAAATTTACTTCAATGCAAAATGTATGCTTAAAAGTATTTTTCTCAAGGAAATGACTTTGTATTTATAGGCAACAAAATTCACCAGTGAATTTGTGCCGTACAAATATGGTTGCATGTATTTAATGATCCGACAAGAACATTAAATGCATTGGATAAGGAATAAGGATAAAGTCACATCAAATGACTTTGTATCCTTTTATCCAACCACCTTTACACACGTATACTTTGGTAAAGAACAAGTGGAATGTTCTTTGGAAAGTGTGTAAAGGCAAAAGTCAATTACTCGATATCAGTGTTCAGACTTGTAAGGTCTAGAACACTAACATTCCTCCAGTGTACAGATCTGGTAAGACTTCCAGTGGACTCCGCCATTTGTAAGTCTTATTTATTCTGACTTTAGTCTTTGACTTCAGTGAGAACGTCTTCAGTAGAGTTGATCTGGACTGGGGTGAAGTCCAGTGAGCTAATCTGGAGAATACTCCAGATTTCCTATACAAGTATTTGCTCACTGGTCTTCCATTATTTCTGGACAAATCTTCAGAGGGACTCCAGATTCCAAGTCTGGAGTAGGTCGAGTAGAACACGTTTCTGGACAGATCTTCAGTATGGCTCCAGTAGTCGAGTCTGGAGCGAGTCCAGTAAATCTGGACCTAACAGAGATTGCGACTGGTATGGAAAGGTCTTCTAAGACAACTGATGCTCTGAGGGAAGAAGGTGAGATAATCTATGGTAATGAGAGCTGGATGGACATTGCAGAAGTTGATCTGCCAGTTACAGCTTCAAGGCTTGTGGATAAAGATGCTGAGAGCAAAGGGTTTAGTATTGATGACTTTAGAGCTAAGCTAGATAGAATGGAAAATTTTGAACAAGTCCAAGATCAAGAAGCTCCAGTCACTCAAAAACCAGTTGCTGTGGATCCTGATGTGCGACATACAGAGCCTAATGCGGATACTAGATCAAATTGGTGGATGCTTACTAAGGCTGAGTATGAGGCTTTGCATAGACCTATCAAATATAAAGATAAGATACAGGGAGAAAAGGTTGAAGCCTATGCCACTACTGCATGCTCAAGAATCGTGAGTTTTCATTGGGATAATGAGTTGAGACTACTTGTTATCAGGAGAACAGACGGAGTGCAGTATTTGGAGATGACAACAGAAGCAATCAACTCTCTTACTGATGTTGATTTCTGGTGTTTAGCTAGGCTAGAACTAATAAATCCTAGTGGTTATGAATTTGCTAATCATATTGCCAGGTCTATCACAAATGATTTGAAAATCAAGGATGCATCAAAGAGAAAATATCATCCACAGGAGGGCAAGATGGTCAAGGATAAATCGAAGATAGATCCGAAGACAAAGAAGCCGGTCATTACTTTGAAGTATGAGCCGACCAAGTTTGCCAAAGAAGTACCTTTGAAGAAGTTGAAGAAGGACATATTGGATAATATGATTGGCTGGTACTTTGATGGTAAGACGTATGAAGCTGTGATGTATGGTGATCATTAATATGAGATTGTGAGGATTTATGAGCGTTTACATCTAGTGAACTTCTGTAAGAAAGATCTGCTGAAGCTGAACAGTGTTAATATTTGGTTTCCAAAAGATTTTCAGGGTCCAGCGTTGCGATATAGGAATACAGTGAATTTGTGCTTAAAGATTGGTTTACATTCAGACTGCGATTTCTATAAGGCTGCAGATGATTCAGAGGAGGTTCATAAGAAGAAGCAGAAGAAGTAGATTGATGACGAAGACAAGACAAAGACATAATTTGTAACGTCTAGAAGCTATTGCCAAGGAGGAGTCTGTAAGTGCACATCTATGTCAATAGCAGTCGAGATTGTTTAGGCTTATATTGTAATATGTCTTTGTAATGTGATTGTCATTAATGAACTTATGCATAGAATACTAGATTAAGTTTAAGTATTAAATGTGTAATATATCTGCTAAGTGTGAAATGCGACCTCGCATTTCACATAGGAAATACGACCCCATATTTTCAGGGTCAAATACGAGGCCACTCACATTTACGACCTCGTAAAAGTGACGGGCTGGGCATGGATTTGCGAGGCTGACTCGCTGAAGCCCATGTCGAGTGTTTCCTATAAATAACGAATCCTAACAGAGATTAGGGTTGAACATTTGTCGAAATATCAAGCATATTGTGCAGGTTAAGTCGTCAATAGATTGTTCCGCTAGCCTAGAGAAGATCTGCGAGGCAGCAGATAATCTGAAGGCTTGTTGTGAATCACCAAGTTATCGTGAGGGATTCCGCACCTCAAAATAACTGGAGCAAACTATTAACGATCCGATTCAAGGGGACTTACAAAAAAGAGTAAGAAGCTGAGGACCAGCACTTAGACTTGCATGTCGGTAACGGCGAGCATGTCGGAGTCTTGGCTGTGGGAACTTATGAGCTCTCTTTGCCAAATCGTCGAATATTGATCTTGTACAATTGTTGTTATGCTCCTGGTTTAACTAGGAACATTATTTCGTTTGCTCGTCTGAAGGAATCTGGGTATACCTATGGTTTCTCGGACAGAGGTATTGAAGCTTACAAGGATAATGTCTTCTACTTTGAAGCAATACCGAATAATGGAATATATGAAATCGATATTCTAGCTTTTACCTCTAACAATCTGGTATACGTATGTGAGAAAAGGAACAACGTTGATCATTCTGACATGTATCTCTGGCATTGTCGTCTTGGTCATACAAGCAAGGATCGCATTAATAAACTCCAATCAAATGGAGTTTTGCCATCTTTAGGAAGCAATTCCTTTGATGTTTGTAAATCTTGCTAGTGTGGGAAGATGGTTAAGA
>CM067168.1:44261254-44276968 GCA_034093135.1 Erigeron breviscapus
TTCAAAACACATGACTGGCTCAAAGACCCTGCTGGATAACTACGTAGAGGCTGCTGGCCCTACTGTAGTGTTTGGTGACAACTCCACTGGACAAACTGAAGGTTATGGTCTTCTCTCAAATGGACTCATTAAGTTCAACAAGGTCGCTTATGTCAATGGATTAAAACATAATCTCATCAGCATAAGTCAACTTTGTGATGCTGACTACAAAGTGATTCTTGATAAACATCAAGGCACTGTGGTAAATGTAAACAAGGAAGTAGTCCTGGTTGCTCCAAGAAAACGAGATGTATATCTGGTTGACTTCACTCCTATCAAGACTGATAGTGAGACTTGTTTCTTTGCCAAGTCGGCTGCTGAACTTAATTGGTTATGGCACAAGCGTATGTCGCATGTGAATTTCAAAACCATTAACTCTCTGGCCAAAAAGAACCTTGTCCGTGGCCTCCCTCATCTTTCATTTGAGAAGGATAGACTCTGTGGTGCTTGTGAAAAGGGTAAAAGCCATAGTGAGAGCAGGGTGATCGATCGATTCGAGATTCCTACGACTATGTAAGTGCGGAATCCAAACATAATCGTTATTGAGGTAATTGAATGAAACAAACACGAAATCAATAAGAACAGGAGATAAAAACAGAATCCTTTATCATTAGTCGAATGATTACAATGAATAAATCCGTTTACAATACATCTACGATGATTACGGATTACAATCAACGAGACGACTCTTGATAATCGAATAATATGGTGGACTTACGGACTGAGGTTTGCGCATACCTCAGCCTGCCGTGAATGAAATCTGTTGCAACTCAAATCATTGCCTAAAACCGAAACCTAAGAACACTATATATAGGCTAGAAATGGGCTGGGCTTCAAACTCGTGGGCCTCCAAACTCGTGGCCTCCACACGAGTTTGGTCTAAACTCGTGGCCTCCACACGAGTTTGGTCTAAACTCGTGGTCAATCAACACGTGTTTGACCTAAACTCGTGGTCAACACATCTAGCAAAACAGCCCATTAATTGAGATGCATCGGACACAAAATGTGCACCAGAACGTGCACTTACAATAGAGCAACCTTCAAAACCAAGCAAGCCAATTCTATCTCTGGCTGCTTTCATCTTCTTCACATGGACCTTTTTGGTCCAGTGAATGTCCAAAGTCTAAAGGGTAGCAGATACACTTTAGTAATCGTGGATGAATACTCACGATACACTTGGACTATCTTTCTTCATTCCAAGAGTGATGCTGCTGAAGAGATTATTAATTTCATTAAGAAAATGGAAAATCTCAACAGCATAAGGGTGAAAGAACTCAGGAGCGATCATGGTACTGAGTTCAGAAACCACACTCTTGAAGCATTTTGTGCTGATCAAGGGATCTCACAAAATTTCTCTTCTACTAGAACCCCTGAGCAGAATGGTGTCGCTGAAAGGAGAAATAGAACTCTCATCGAAGCAGCTCGCACCATGCTCAGTGAGTCCTCTCTACCCAGCAAGTTCTGGGCAGAAGCTGTCAATACAGCTTGTCACACTCAAAATCGCTGTCTCATTGTCAAAAGACATGACAAGACAGCGTATGAGGTACTGAAAGGAAAGATACCTCAAATCAAATACTTCCATGTTTTTGGATGTCCTGTCTTCATCTTAAACAACAAGGATCATCTAGGAAAATTTGATCCTAAAGTTGATGATGGATACTTTCTTGGGTATTCATCCATCAGCAAGGCATTTAGAGTATTCAATACTCGCCTTCAGAAGGTTGATGAATCCATTCATGTTACTTTTGATGAAAGTTCATCAGCCCTAAAGGACATTCAATCTAACTCGTCTGAGGTTATTTTTAATGAGTTAGCTGACCCTCTCACTGAGGAAGCTGACTTATTTGTTGATGCTTCTTGCTCGCTGCCTGACGCTATTCAACATATCACAAAGGATAGTTCAGCTGATGTTGAACTAGAGCAAGTTGCTGCTCATATCTACTCGATTGAACCAGTTGAGCCTATCATAAGATCAATCCATGCAGCATCAGCCAAACCTAGATCACTGGCTGATGACGTGCATGCTGATGACCCTACTGAGGAGGAGTTTCATGATGCTTCAGCAAATGCTGAAGAAATGGAGTCTGCTGAAGACTCTGCCATCAATGATAACTCAAATCAGTCGAATGGCTCTGCTGATCATTCTCCTGAACCCATTCTTACCATTGACCTCTCTTCCTATAATGCTGTTGCTGATCCCATAGCTCGAATTTCCGTGGCTTGGTGTTTCCCCTGAACCCATTCTTACCATTGACCTCTCTTCTTATAATGCTCCTGCTGATCCCATAGCTCCAATTTCCGCTGCCACTCAACTTGGTGTCTCAAGTGCTCCTACACTTAAATGGACATCTAGTCATCCAGCCCACCAAGTCATTGGAGATCCTCAGCAGGGGATTATTACTCGATCAGCGACAAGAAATACATGTCTATATGTAAACTTCTTGTCTATGATCACTCCCAAAACATAGGAGAAGCAATGGTTGATCCTTCATGGGTCGCTGCCATGCAAGAGGAACTTACCCAGTTCCAAAGACAGCATGTCTGGTTCTTGGTTCCTTTACCTCCTGGAAAAGAACCAATTGGAACAAAATGGGTTTACCGAAATAAAATGGACGAAGATGGTGTTGTTACACGTAACAAGGCTAGGCTGGTTGCACAAGGTTACCTTCAAGAAGAAGGTGTTGACTATGATGAAACCTTTGCACCAGTGGCCAGACTGGAAGCATACGCTTATTTTTGGCACATGCTGCTTACAAAAACTTCACTGTATATCAAATGGATGTAAAGAGTGCCTTCCTAAATGGAAAACTCGATGAGGAAGTTTATGTTGAGCAGCCACCTGGCTTTGAAGATCCAGCCAAGCCACACCATGTCTATCGTCTCTATAAGGCACTTTATGGTCTTAAACAAGCTCCCAGAGCTTGGTACGACACTCTCTCTGAATTTCTTCTCTCCAATAAGTTTCAGCGAGGATCCATTGATAACACCCTCTTCATCTATAGAAAGGGTGTTGATGTCCTATATGTTCAGATATATGTAGATGACATCATCTTTGGTTCTTCCAGCAAGAAACTTTGCTCTAAGTTCAGCTCCCTGATGTCCTCTCATTTCGAGATGAGCATGATGGGTGAGTTGACCTTCTTTCTTGGTCTACAAATTCGCCAACTCCCAAATGGGATTTTCATTAACCAAGAGAAGTACATTCGAGACATGCTGGCCAAATTCGACTTATCGAATGTGACCACTAAAGCCACCCCCATGTCTCCTCCAAATAATCTCCATGCTGACCTTGATGGTAAGCATGTGAATCCTACTCTCTATAGAGGAATGATCGGCTCGCTGATGTACCTCACAGCGAGTCGTCCTGACATCATGTTTGCTACTTGCCTATGTGCAAGATATCAAGCCTCTCCCAGAGAGTCTCATCTTCTCGCTGTCAAGCGAATCTTCAAATACCTAAAAGGTACACCCACACTGGGTCTCTGGTATCCCAAAGACTCCAGTTTTGACCTTGTTGCATATTCTGACTCTGACTATGCTGGATGCATGTTAGATAGGAAAAGCACCAGTGGTGGATGTCAACTGTTGGGGGGAAGCTGACTAGTTGGTCTAGTAAGAAACAGCATACAGTTTCCATCTCCACTGCTGAAGCAGAATATGTATCAGCAGCGAGTTGTTGTGCTCAAGTCCTCTGGATGAAAAACCAACTCGCTGACTATGACTTAGAATTCTCTAAGATCCCCATTATGTGTGACAATACAAGTGCAATTGCTATCACACATAATCCGTTCAGCATTCTAAGACCAAACACATAGACATTAGGTACCACTTCATTCGTGACCATGTCATGAAAGGGGATGTGGAAATCTATTTCATACCCACTGATGACCAACTTGCTGATATCTTTACCAAACCTTTAGATCAAACAAGATTTAAATATCTGGTCAGCAAGTTGGGAATGCTGAATGGTGAATCAGCAACATGACATGTCATGTCTGCTGATGCTTCAACATATATCTCTCTTATATGTTGAAAAGTGACCTTATGGTCAAAAATATTTTTTTGCGAGCTCAAGAGTATCCTACTCGCTGAAAACAAAAGTAATAGAGAGCTAAAAGTCTCTATCTAGTCCAGCAGCAAACGGCTGCTGGTAAAGACATTTCAAATCCGTTGATCCCTGTTGCTTTGGGAAAAAGCAAATAAAAGTAATAGAGAGCTAAAAGTCTCTATCTAGTCCAGCAGCAAACGGCTGCTGGTAAAGACATTTCAAATCCGTTGATCCCTGTTGCTTTGGGAAAAAGCAAATAAAAGTAATAGAGAGCTAAAAGTCTCTATCTAGTCCAGCAGCAAACGGCTGCTGGTAAAGACATTTCAAATCCGTTGATCCCTGTTGCTTTGGGAAAAAGCAAATAAAAGTAATAGAGAGCTAAAAGTCTCTATCTAGTCCAGCAGCAAACGGCTGCTGGTAAAGACATATCAAATCCGTTTATAGCTGACAATTTGCTAAAAATTGTATTTCTTATTTCATCAGCGACCATCAATTGTCGAAAAGTCGCTGATCAAAATTTGCTTTCTTAAAAAAGGTAACCAGATTGTCTAAACTCTGTCAGCGGATATACTTAGATCTCAACCTTTCTTTCATTTGAGCATATCCGCTAACAATAATATTTTATCTAGTTACCAAACGGTTACCTCGATTTTCCCCCTAATGGGCAACTTGTACACTGTACGCGCCGTTACTACTCGAGTACATTTGAAATTGTGGTACAAGTTGTCACATCAAAACTTTTTATACGTTACTCACATACGTATAATTAAACGTAGTTTCTTTATATAAAATTATTTTTCTCATACTATCATCAGTACAAAATAATTTTCTTTATATATATTACGTATGAAAGAGAGTCCATGACGATTCGTATGTACAGTCATGGGTCCCATATCCATACCATATATATGTAAACCTTCTCCCATACCATCTTTCACGTTCATTTCCTTTCTCATTCACTCCTAAAATCTCTCAATACTTTAATATCTTTTCCATTTTCTTTCAATCTTTTCATCTTCTCTTCATATCTCTTAATTTCAAAATTGAAAATGGCTTCTCAATCACAAGTTCCTGAACAACAAATTCAAGAAAACCCTGAAAACATTCCCTCTTATCTCTCTTCTAAAGTCTTCGATAATGAAGGCATTAGTCCTTCTGACAAAGTTTCTTTTCAAGCCCAGAAACTAGTTGTCAAAGCAAATAACTACTTGGGATCCGAAGAAATCCCTTCCAAGGTTAAAGGATATTATTCTATGCTGGACTTCATCAAAGGATGTCCAGTTAGAAGAGCAATCTACAAAAATCCCCATGAGATGTGTCTTCATCTCTTGAGGGAATTCTGGTGGACTTGTGACTATGATGTGTCCAGTAGCACCATTAAAGGCACTGTCATGAAAGGGAAGCACACCATCTCCATCTCTGCAGATTTATTAAGAGATGTTCTTAGGCTTCCTAAACAGTCCACAAACAGGCCCTTTGAAGAATTGGTCCCTACCTCAGTTTGGAAAGAATGGCTGCTAACCATTGGGTATGGGACAAACATGGTACCAGCACAATCAGTGCACAGCAATCCACAAAAGAAATTCATTCCTGGTGTATGGAGGTTGTTGTTTACACATGTTATTCAGTGCCTTGGTGGGAACAGTGGATCCTTTGATCAAGCCACTGCTGCCCAAATGCAAATGATATATGCACTGGCGAATGGTCGAAACATTGACTTTGCCAATGTTATATTTGAAGACTTGAAGTCCAAGGTCACTATCAGAAATCGCTCGAGCTCAGTGCCCTTTACACGCTTTCTATCATTGGTTTTCAGGCATGTGCTAAAAGAAAAGTACATGCCAGAGGGCGCTCAATTCATTCTCTCTCCAAGGGTTGCAAGCTCTGTCTATAAAGTTCCTGCTTGTGACCCTGAGCATTTTGATTCAAAGTATGCTGCGCTTACTCCAGCAATGAAGCAGGTACTTTTCACCATGTATCCTGATGTATATAAGCAAAATCCTGCTGGAGCTGGTATGCTGATAACCCCTCCAGCATCCTCCAAAACTCCCAAATTGGTCAAGAAAAGTCTAGTTCTTCCTAAAAGGAAGAAAGTATTAAGAAAGGTGGAACTCTCTCAACGCTCTCTTATCGATGAAGAAGAAACCCCTGCTGCTGTTGAAAATGTAGAGCAGCAACAAATTGAAGCAGCGACACCAACTTCTCCAAACCCTTTAAATTTCTCTTTGGAAAGTCAGGTGCAAGTTGGTGAAATTGAAAAAGTTGGTTTGAGTAAGGATGCTGAGGTGGATGCCAGCATTGATGTTAGAGAAATGGTAGAACCAAGTATTGAGTTGGCAGAGGCTGAAGGTGCTGGTGTTGGTGATGAGGAAATTGATGATGTTATTGCTGAAGAAGAGGTTGTTGGTGTTGAGATGGTTACTGAAGATGAAAGTGACTATGAGTTAGGGGACTTTGTCACTGAGGATTTTCAACTTGATCCTGATAGTCATGCTGAAGAAGTTGATGCCAGTGACATGGAGATGGATGAAAATGATGCTGCAGTGACTGGTGAATATACTGTAAGACCCAAGACTCCTCCTATGCTACCAGTGAACGCCATGCTCTCTCTTGGCATGCCTTCTTCGTTCTCAAGTGTTCCTGGCTGCTCATCCTCGATTCCCTCTGCAATCGAACCCCAAACTGCTAAGGATTTGGGCATTTCATACTCCACCTACACTGCTGATAGGTTGGAAAGGGTAGAGCATCAACTGAATGATCTCACCAAATATGCAAAGATTGCTGTAGACGTAAAAGAAAATGAGTCTGAAAGACTGATCTCTACTCTGACCAGCTGGTACAATAAACAAGTTGAAAACAGCTCAGAAGTAGAGATGATTAAAGAAAAATTCACCTCCTTGGCTGCTGATCAACACAAAATCAAAAAGGCCACAAAAACTATCAAACATGATCAGCAGGTCATCCGATCTAAGGCTTTGTCACTGGTGAAATGTGCAAACTCTTCCAGCTATTCAGCAAAGAAAGCAGCCTCTACCAGCAAGTCTGCTGCTGCTGGTATAACGAAGCTGCATAATCTCATCTCTCCCCTGGCCACTCAAGTTGAAAGCAACACCAAGGCTATTCAAGCCTTGGAAAAACAAGTGGCTGATCTTCCAGTTCCCTCAGCATCCTTCACTGAGGAAGATCGCCAGAGGCACATTAATTTGGAGAAAGAGGTGGATAAAATCAAGCACTTGCTGACACAGCTTGTTAAGCAGCAATCAGCACCGGTAGCAACAGTGGAAGTTGTTATTAATGATACAACTTCCAAGGGGGAGAAAATCGATGCTGATATCTTAGCAGCAGTTACTGAAGCAGTAAACAAGGCAACTGAAAATCTATATGATGCTGCTGCTGAAGAAGTCTTGAATGAAAAAGATGAAGTTGATGAAGTTCCCCCTGCTGGTGCTGAGGGGGAGACTGAAAAGGATGCAAGTATGGAAGTTCCCCCCGCTGGTGTTGAGGGGGAGATTGAAAAAGATGAAGTTAATGAAGCCCCTTCAGTACAGCAACAAATGATTATATATAATGCACCTCCTGCTGCTGTTAGGGAAGAATTTGACCCTAAAGAGCTTGAAACTTCATGGGAAGCTGGATTTGCTGATAGAATGGCCATGGATAGGTCAAGGGATATGTTGCCAATCTTTCATAGCACATATCTGGCAAATGCTGAAATTACTCCCCTCTCCGAGGCTCGTCGAAAACAGCTTACTGATTCTGGTTTCTTCAAACCTCCCATTGCTGCTCAACTCTCCGTTCAATCCTCAGCAGGCCATCAACATCAATTGATTGATGTATTGGCACTAACTGCTGATGGAAAAACTCAAGAAGATGCTATCAAAGAGTTGGATAGGATCAAACAAAATGAAGAAAATGAGAAGAAAAATCTTGAGTTTATAAGGCAGCTACCTCTACTTGAAAAAGATCAACTAGATGGTGAGCAAAGAATGCTGCTGAAATCAGGTGGTGCTGAAGCCTTGTACAGGCAAAAACATAAGGAAGTTGAGAAGCAGCTCAGCGAGAAAAGAGCCAAATTTGAAGAAGAAAAAGCTAAGTGGCTAAAGCTGATGAATGATCGAGTCAGGCCTCAAAGAATTGTTGCTGCTGAGGCCTTTAAAGCTGAAATGGGCCTAAAGACGAATCTGAAGATCTTAAGAGAAGGCGCTGGTAAACCAACCAAGTTGGAAGGGGTCAAAGTAACCAACTTGGGTGCTTCGGAATGGGTGGAAGTGTACTTGCTGGTAAAAGATAAAAAGGCTGCTAGCTACCAGCAGCTCCAAAGCATGCTGAGAGAATACTTCAAAAAGGCTCTGGAGTTTGAAACAAAATTCAAGGTGGACTTGCCCATGCTGAGGCAAGTGTTCGGTACTCCAGCAACCATCTCTACCTCAGCTGGAAGACAACAAAGAAAGAGGAAGATGGAGTATCGAACATCTACTATTGACCTTCCTCCTATCTCTGGTGATGCTGCTTTAAACACCAGACTTCCTCCAAGAAGTGTCTTTTTTTTTTTTTTTTTATCGACCTTCCTCCTATCTCTGGTGATGCTGCTTTAAACACCAGACTTCCTCCAAGAAGTGTCTTTGAGGAAGGGAGAGTGATAGAGAATCCAGCTGGTATCTTCTTCACAAATTTTCAAAATACCCAGCTGTTCTTTCGTCTATCTGAACTTGAAAAGGCGTCCACTGGGTTCATACTGGCCGTGAGAAGAAGGTGTGCTGAAACGACCAACAATCGAGGGTTTATCAGCAAGCTGGATGAGGAGCTGGTTAAGCCTCATAGATACAATGACCCAGCAGTTCAGATTGCCAAGCAAGAACATGCTTGGGAATTTGAAGCTGAAAATGAATAGATGTCTTACAAATGTAAATGTTGTATGAGTCAGCTTGTAATGTTCAAAGATAAATATACAAGACATCTTTTCATCTTTCTATAATTTTCTGTCTTCACTCAAACAAGTCTTCTCAGCGAATAGGGGGAGATTGTTGAGTCAAGGATTCGCTGACCAGACTTGGTCGCTGACGTGGGTCGTCAGCGAGTCATCAGCAAGTCATCAGCGAGTCAATGACTCTTGTCAGCGGGTGGCTTACTTCCCAAGCTGTGTGTCAAGGCGGGAAGTTTTCAAACCATAAGAAGACAAGAAGTCACATGGTGGTTCTTCCAACTAAATATTACCTTATATGGCAAAGGTACAGTTGGGACCAAAACAAGGGTTTCTCTCTTTCATACCCGTTTTGGTAAAGAAGACAAAGGCTCCTGGATCAAAGTACAACGAGCCTATGAGGTGTCGACAACCACTATCACATCACTATCATTGTAAGGCTGTGTTGCCCTAATTCCTTCCTATATAAAGCAACACAGCCGCACCATTTATAAGGTGTGTTTTATCACCACAAAGTGTGTGACACTTTATTTGTAATTGCTTAAGTTTCTTTCTTCCTTTCTAGGCTTAGCAATTATCTAGTTCATTTGTATTCTTGTAAGACAAGTTGTAATATCGACCATGTATTCATCGTTTAAATCAATGATACATATGATTAGACTTGCATAGTTTCTCTTACAATTGAACTTGTTCTTGTTTATGTTCTTTACTTTCTGTTCTTAACTCTTTGTTTAAGATAAATTAAACATAAGTGTGCAAATCAAGGACTGTCAATAGGACACTTTTAGGCGTCTTGTCAAGGCAATTTTGTTGTAGTGGTAGGTTGTACTTACCCATGGGCAGGTTATACAACTCACCAGTTCCAGGTCTTTCCTACAGATGTGTAGGTTGTACTTACACATGTGTAGGATGAACGTGATGAAAAAAAACGAAATTTAAAAAGTCATCAAAAGTGTGTGATATACCGATTTTTAGGACGCTAATATGTGTCATAAAAGTATGCATCTTAGGACCTTATAAAATGTCCTATTTTGTGGTTTATTAGAACGCTTAAACTTTATAGGACCCTTTTAGAAAGGACGCTTTACTAGTGGTCCTATCATCTCATGTGTCCTATAAAGTAACATTATAGGACACTTTTAGGCGTCTTGTCAAGGCAATTTTGTTGTAGTGGTAGGTTGTACTTACCCATGGGCAGGTTATACAACTCACCAGTTCCAGGTCTTTCCTACACATGTGTAGGTTGTACTTACACATGTGTAGGATGAACGTGATGAAAAAAACGAAATTTAAAAAGTCATCAAAAGTATATCGAATCGCATCTCTAATGAAAGAGGACGAAATTTCAAGACTACCCATGCTTTTTTCCGTCTAACGATGTACGGTTTGTGAGATAAAAGTTTTTTAATGATTTAGATATTTTTTGATTTAATAAGAGGAGAGAGAAAGAGAGTGCTGGACAACTTTTTAACTAATGGCAAACATGCCCTTCCTGATCTTGATGAATGGAGGGCTGAGATTGGTTCTCGCATTCTTTTTTTTAGTGGTTCTCAAAATAACTCACCCCTATATATATATATATATATATATATAGCTTTGGTTCCTTGTGTTCACGTGGGGTTTTTTTTTTCTCGAACCGACATTAACCAAAACAAGTTGGGCTTCTTATTTGACAGTCCACGAATGCACACTTATATTTGTTTATACTAGACAAGAAAGTAAAGAACAGAAAGTAAATGACAAGAACAAGAATAAGTTCAAATGCAAGAATCTAAGCAAGTCTAATCATATGTATCATTGACTAAACAATGAATACATGGTCGATATTACAACTTGACTTACAAGAATACAAATGAACAATATAATTGCTAAGTCTAGATAGAGAAAGAAACTTAAGCAATTACAAAGAAATAAGTGACACACACTTGTGGTGACAAACACATACCTTTTTAATGGTGACATTTACCCACTGACTGGAAGAGACTTGGTCCTTGGTCAGTGCATCACCATCAGCGAGTGACATAAGACACATGGTATCAAAATATTCTTCACTGTCTGACTCATCTGAATCAGACCAGTCATGCTCTTCAGCAACCAGCCCTTTTGCTGGTGTCTTGGCATCCTCCGTCTCAGCAATTTTAGCTTTCAGCTGGTAGTACTTGTTCCTGTACTCATCAGCAGATTTGGAGAGATTAGGTTTAGGAGCAGCAGGAGTTGGAAGAGCAACTCTTCACTCCTTCTGGTAGTGTCCTTTTCGTCCACATCTCCAGCACTCCTCTTGAGACTTGTCAACAGGAGGCTTATATGGAGCAACCGACTTACGGTTGTTCCATTTTCTTGAGTACCTCTTTCCAGCGACTAGAGCAAAGTCCATAAAGTCACTGAACATCTCTTATTTCTCTTCAGCATCAAGGTCATCAACAAGAGATTGAATAGAGGGTGGGAGAGTAGAAGTGCTGACGCCCACATTTAGATTTATGGGTTCAGCAGAGACAAGGGCAAGAGGGTCAGTAACAGAGTAAGCAGAAGTAGAAGAAGAGGGGCCAGCATGATGCTTTGCATCAGCAGCTGCCCTTAAAGTCTGAGCAAGAGCTCTCTCTTCAAACTGAAGCACACCAAAGAGAGATTCAAGATCAAGACCATTGAGTCTCTTAGTGGTCCTAAGGATTTGTCTCAATCCTTGCCACTTAATGGGTAGAATATCAAGAAATTTATGGCACACCTCAAAATTTTCATGGGTGATACCAACAGTGGTCATGTCATTTAGCAACCCTTTAAATCGGGTATAAGTGCCGTTCAGACCTTCTTTAGGAAGAGAAAAGAAATTTTCATAGGCTCTTTTGAGGTCAATCTTTTTGGTAGCTATGGTAGCAGCAGAGCCTTCATACATGCTAACCAATCTATCCCAAACTTCTTTAGAAGAGGGATATCTAATGACCACTTTCATGATATCAGAGGGAAGAGTGCTGATAATCATGTTTTTGAGCCTGGAATCAAGATTCACCAGTCTACGCTCATCATCGGTCCACTGTACCTCTGGTTTGACAATGTCAATCACTACCTCAGGAGCATCAGCAGTTGCTCCTGGTGTTCTTTGTACCAGAGTGGGTACATATGGACCTTTGGTCATTATGGTCATGAGATAGGGTTCTACACCAACTATGTGAAGAAGCATTCTTTCCTTCCAAGATCCAAAGTCCTCAGGCTCGAATCTTGGAGGAACAGACACGTAACCAAAGTCACATGTGTTCACAAGAGTTGGTACAGTAGTCATGTTCTTGTATATAATAAAGAAAGAGAATTTTAGAAAGAAGATAAGTATGCACACAGATCTTTGTTTCAATAATTTAGAAACGGTGGCTCTGATACCACTTGACAGTCCACGAATGCACACTTATATTTGTTTATACTAGACAAGAAAGTAAAGAACAGAAAGTAAATGACAAGAACAAGAATAAGTTCAAATGCAAGAATCTAAGCAAGTCTAATCATATGTATCATTGACTAAACGATGAATACATGGTCGATATTACAACTTGACTTACAAGAATACAAATGAACAATATAATTGCTAAGTCTAGATAGAGAAAGAAACTTAAGCAATTACAAAGAAATAAGTGACACACACTTGTGGTGACAAACACAAAGTGTAAATGGTGCGGCTGTGTTGCTTTATATAGGGGAGGAATTAGGGCAACACAGCCTTACAATGATAGTGATAGAATGGTGGTTGTCGACGTCCCATTGGCTCGAAGTACTTGCATCCAGGAGCCTTTGTCTTCTTTACCAAAACGGGTATGAGAGAGAAACCCTTGTGTTTTGGTCCACCTGTACCTTTGCCATATAAGGTAACATTCAGTTGGCTGAACCACCATGTGACTTCTTGTCTTCTTGTTGGTTTGAAATCTTCCAGCCTTGACATACAACTTGGGAAATTAAACCGCCCGCTGAAGAGAGTCACTGGACTCGCTGATGACTCGCTGACGACCAACGTCAGCGACCAAGTCTGGTCAGCGAATCCAAGACTCAACAATATTTTATTGTAGTCTTGCTCCATCCAAATAAAAGAAACTGAAAGAGTTGGGCTGGTGAATGTTGCCCGGCCCACATTGAGAAATACCATCACAAATCTTCAAATTGTAAATTGTAATCTCTGCTTGTTGCTTTCTCGCAATTCCACATACAAAATCAAATAAGAGAAATAACTTTTCATTGGACATTAGGCCACCACCAATCACCACAAAGCTGGTTCTTTCAATGGAAATATAGCTGCTGACTAGCTGAACTTTTGAACAAAAGAAGTCGACTACATGCTATGTTTTTGTCATGAATCATACTCGAACAACGTCACTTCACTTGATCACCATTTTAAGTCATATTTTATCTTTTTAGCTCAAACCTGAAATTTACAAAACATATTAAAGTAAGCCTATTCTATAGAAAATTAATCTATATAATCATTTTTAGACCATTTAATATATATATATCTAATTATGACTTATCAATATGCATGTTATAACTGTGTTGTGGTGTGATTGTTGATTATTGTAGACGACTTGTACACATAGTACACTAGACTTATTTAAGTTGTCATGTCACAGGCACGTTAAGAGCCCTAATGATGTAAAGTGGAAATATCATGAGTTAATGTAGAAGTATTGTGAGTTAATGTGGATTTAATAAGTGTTTAAAGTCTCGAGCATTACGTGAGCTAAGTTAAAAAGTGTTAAGCTTAACTCACTACTAGTCTATTTAGACTATAGTGCACGTGAGATCAAACGAGGGTAGTCATGATACCTTTGTGTGAGCAAATCAACGAGAGACAATAGTTGATCCACGTGGCCTGATTTACCACTTTGAGAGTCTAACTAATCACTTATGGATTTGGTTATGCATATCCCTAACGACGCCGATAGACCACCGAGAGGTTTACCCATTATGTCGGGTGTGAGGTTTCATGTGAGGTCTTATGACCGCCTACACACAAACCTTTGTTGTTGATTAAAACGGCATAACTATACGTAGATTACGTGAGATAATAAAGTGTGTAAAAGTAGATAACGTGAGCAGTGGATGTAGTGTGATATTGTGGATTGTGGAGGATTGCTAGGCATATTATAGGATTTGATAATCCTTGGGTGGTTTATAATGTGTATGAGTGATTAATGTCTATATGTATGCATGAGATACCTTCTTCTAAAATGTTTTAATTAGCAGTCCTTTTGTCGTAATAACCTGTTATCTTACTCGGCTTTTTAAGCTGACACTTGTGTTTTGTTGAAATGTGTTGTGCCCCCAGGTTATCCGTTGCTCAGTGGTTTGGTAGCTTTCTTGTGAGATGGGTAGCTTTTTGGAGTTTATGGACGTTGGCTTTAGTTACCTATAGTTGCATTTATTTAAGTAGACATTATTTAGCCGCTTGACATTTGTTGTGTTGATTGTGAATTTCATGAGAAATATTGTGATGATATAGTTGGTAACACCTTTTGAAACATTTACTATGTTTTATTGATAAATGAGATATTTTAACGTCGCTTTCGTACTTTACTTAACAGAGTTATGTTTTATGTTCAAAAAATTTTGAAATCCACATATTAATAAAACATGGCGTTACATTCTTTTTTCTCTTCTTCTTCCTGAAACCGTTTCCACCACCGTAGATTTTCCGGCCGGTGTGTTTTTATTTATTTCCGGTTATAGGGAATCAAAGATCCTATACTTTGATGCCAATAGATGTCCCTAATCGTTTGATTCACCAAAGTGTGCGAGAGAATTTACTGAATATAATCGTGTATTGATAGATAACGAAATTCTGTACAGACACTTGCATATATAAACATAAACCGATCCATTGTGACTATTCACGAATGGTCACGACTTTTCCTAATAGACATAAATGTCTGTAACTGCCCATAACCACTCTTCGGTTATTATCTATCATTTTGACACACTAAACCCCTATATTTACATAAAACACTAAATATAGTATTAACCGAGCAATGATACGGGATTACGGTCCACAGACGGAACGACTCAATGAAATATGGGTCAACCGATTTTTTTGGTCATTGCTAGTTCTCTTGTCGGAGAGGGACTATAAAATACCCTCTTTCAAGTCTCTTTGTTGTGTATTATAAAAATTGAAATATAGTCTTAAATATGTTGTTCATGTATTAGGGTTTAGCTAGGACTGCAATTCAATCAGTAACAAAAATCCTTACAAACCTTTTTTATTGTGCAAGTATTTTTGTAATTGAAATTTAGTTTTAAAAATGTTGCCCTTGTATTAAGAGTCTAATTAGGGACTCAAGTCAGTTACCAATGAAATACACCCTTAAAGTAATTATACTACATACATTTTGTAACTGAAATTTACTATTAAGTATGTTGTTCATGAATTAAGGGTTTAGCTGGGACTAAAACTCAGTCACTAACAAATTTCGCTCCAAAGATTTTTGTTGTGCAAACATTTTTGTAACTGAAATTTAGGCTTAAAATTTTTCGCATGTATCAAGCGTTTAGTTGAGACTGAAATTTAGTCACTAACAAATTTCCCTCAAAAACTTTTTAGTCCCAAAAAAATTTCACTCCAAAACTTTTTAATCTGCTGATATTTTTGTAACTAAAATTTAGTCTCAAATATAGCGTCGATGAATTAAGGATTGATTTTTAGTTCCTACAATCAGTCAATAAAAAGTGATTCCTT
>CM067168.1:44277968-44287968 GCA_034093135.1 Erigeron breviscapus
ACTTTTCATCAAAAACACATCAGTTTACCCAGCCCATGCACAATCAAACCCAGAAAGATCATAAACTCAAGTAGATTAAGGCATCTAATCATTTAAACAACAAGTATAATACCTAATCATGCATCTTAAACATCATATACACATGATCAATCATCAAAACATACATATAAATCATGGCAGTTCTTTCATGCATTTTATCAAACAGTTGAAGTGCGAAAATAAAACAAGTGATTTTACCTTTAAAATGATGATCGAATGAAGAGAAAATAGATGATTTTATCCACAAAAGCGATCACCAGATTAATCCCACTTGGATTATTATGAAACGAATGAATGTTTGATTGATTGATGTGATGTTTTTAATCGGTTAGAGAGAAAATATATAGAAATTTTGGTTTAAATTTGAAAGTGATTGGATTGACCCACCCATTTTCTATTTATAACAAAAACGGTCGCGGGTCTGGGTGTGACCCGCGTGTCAACCCGGATTCTAAACCGGTCTTGGGCTATTCATATCAATTGGGCATATGTATGTGCATGTGTAGATGTGAAATGTGATAATTACATGGCTTGTTCATCTAGTTCACTAGACTTTGTAAGTTGCCATGACACGTGCACGTTTAAGGGCCCAAACGTTAAGATGAAACTATATGATGAATGTTTAGGAAATGTGCACACCTAAACTATAAGAGATGTGAAATCGAGCTCGTAATTTAGATGTGAAAGTGTTAAGCTTAACCCGTACTTGCCCTTGCTCGGTTAAGTGCGTAGATGTGGTTGCTTGGGTGGCTCCTTGCAACATGGTTTGAGATGTGAAGAGTAATACGGGAGGTCTGACCAGCCCCATTTGTCTTGAACATACGGATTACTCAGGGATTGGCTTGCCATTCCTTAACGACATCGATGTGCAGCCGTAAGGTTTGTCCATCTAGTCGGGTGTGACTTATGTCACACTACAAAGATGTATATGTTATATGAGATGCGTGGCTTAAGTCACAACTATAAAGATGTTTAGATGTGATATACGAAGATGCTAAAGATGATTAGGCACATTTAGGTTGATCTATCTTATATGAAAGATGTTAAATGCAAATATGTGATGTTTTGAGATGATATGTGCCTTAATGACGTAATACGACTTTTCATATTGTTTAAATGGATAAATGATTTATTAACCATGTGTTATCTTACTTAGCTAATTCGTTAGCTAACACTTGTTTCTTAAAATGTGTTGCTCCCTCAGGTTTAGCAAGCTTGAGCTAGATGATGAATAAAGTGCGAGGCATGGGTAGATTACAATGAGGATGGCTATAGTTTACCCATAGTTGCTTCTCATTAGACATTTGATGTTTATTTAGATGTTATTGACTATGTAATTTTCTTGATGTCGATTGTTTAATGTTGAACAATTGTTGGATTTCCATGTGAACTATTCGTGATGACATTGCTGGTAACACCATTTAATAAACGAACCAAACCGATCCTTTTGGTTTGATCTTTTAAAGTTTACTTCCGCTATCTTTTGACGTCGTTAGACGAAATTTTTTAGAAATCTATATTTTTAAACGACGGGTGTTACAAGTGGTATCAGAGCAATGGTTTAAGTGAACCAATGACTATTTTTGCCATAGGATTTGGACTTAAACCGTTAGGGGACCAATTAGGCTTAAGTAGGTATGCTTAGCCTTTGAGATGAAATGCTTTAGGATGGGTTTGGGATGAGTGAGAGTGTAGGATTAAGGCTATATGATAATTGTTTTGATGATATGTGAATATGTCTTTTAGCCTTTATTCTTCTGTTTCTCGCTTCTCCGTCTCTAAATTATTTTATTGCTACGATAGACTGTCCACGAAGTGACGTGTCATTGCTCTAACTGAATGTGATAAATGTGCGATGTAGTTTATGTGTGAGGTGTTTGAAATGAAAGAAAGTTGGAGGAATAGGTGAGATGGTCGCGTGAATGGATTTGGTGAAGAGAAGGCGATACACAAATGTGGTAACGAACATGCAAGTGAAAAGATACAACTACAATTATGGTCCGGAACATAATTGCAAGCGTATCACGACGCGAGCATGTTTGTGTGGCCATGCTTGTGTTGACCAGTGTAGAAAGTAACGAAGTTGGTAAGATCTCTATGAAGTGTTGTATCGTGGTGTGGAGCCCACGGGCTTAAAGGACATGGACTTGAAGTTTGACGAGTAGAGTTGATGCTGGATACCTGAAGGGTTGTAAGTAGGTGACGCATAGAAGGGTTACCGGGCACATGTATGAAAGGATACAACTATAATTCCGGTCGCGAACATAATTGTAAATGTATCAAGACACGTGTGTGTCTGTGGCTATGCTTGTGTTGACCGGTGTGAGGTATGATTGAGTTGGTGATAATTATATGAAGTAATATACTATTATGCATTGAAAGTAGTTAGTGTGTTATAACGTAAGCAATGACGTCAAACGGCTCTAATTTTCAAATGGTCGACAAAGAATAACTCACCAGCAATAAAGTAGATGGGAATAAGACATGCAAAAATTAATATCAGTATACGCAAGTCAATAAAGTAAAAGCATAAGTGACAAACAAGACTAGTAATAGTTGAAGTTTGAAAACAACAATGGAAGCTATGATAAAATTATATTTCATTGCATAGAAGTAAATTTGTAAATTTGAGAAATTTAAATATTTAATTACCTATTTACTGCATACTTGTTAGTCCCAAGTTTAACCCAATGATCCTTCAAGTCAATCGGATAATCAAGATCGTAACCTAATAACAACAAATTCTCTATGACCTTTTTGAATGTAGTACGACCCATTCTTCTTCCTGGAAACCTTACAATACGACTTGGTCTGACATATGTTGGCAATGGATACATGGAAAGAGTAGATGTACAACAAGTGGAGGTCCATCCCTCTTTACTCCACCCGCGACAGGTTTTAGGTGTCCCTGTGCATGAGCATATCGGTGTTGGCATATCTGATATGTCTATTTCATCTCCAAATACTACCAAAGTAGTATTAGGTTTCCTAAACTGGTAAGACCTTTTCGACCTTACATTTCTTTGGGCTGTCGAGGACGATGCTTCTGCGGACTTTTTCTTACGGCTATAAATTTTGCTAATATAAGGCCATGATTCTTCTATATGCTTCTCAAACTCTGGGCCGCTATCTGTTGTATCAATCAACTCCACTATTTTCGAAGTAGAGGCACAATGATGTTCTTCACCGACAGGATTTTCAAACTGTATATTAGAGTTTGACATTGGTTGTTTACCTTTTGCTTTGTTACCTTCCTCAAAGGTTTCTGGTTGTATTGATGGTTCTGGCTGGAATGTCGGTTCAGGTGTGCTGAGAAGCCAATCTTGATTAAAGGAATCTATAGGATTTGAGGATGAAGCTTCAGGATATGCTGCCCCTAAAGGATTTGGGAACAATGCATTAGCATTTTCTTTGGGAATTTCTGGTTGTGATGCTGGTAGTGTATTATGAAGAAGCCATTCTTGGCAAAAGTCATCGAATGTTGTATCCCACTCGTTAGATTCAAACATTGGATTTTGAAATGCGTCCATAATTGTCTCGAATTTTGACCTGTAGTAAAGAATGACTAGATAAGTGACATGTCAAATATTCAAGGAACAATTGCAACTATGATATGTTGTTAAAAGAGACATTTAGAACAACTCAAAATTTTTTTTATAGAAAAACATAATAATTTATATTTCGAATAGATTATACAAATATTTCTTGGTTTAAGAGTTGGAAGTTCCGTCAGAACTCGACTCCGACATGTTGCTTTCTCCGGCAGCATCTCTGTTCTTTTTCCTAAGAGGTTGAACATTGAGATCTTCTTCATCTTCAGATGACATAGCAAAAATGGATTTCTCCATTTTTGGTGGCTCATCTTGTTCTTGCTGAGCTAGCGTTTTTGCCAAGATTGCATCATCTTTTATTTGGCGGTTGACAAGATTCATCTTCAGTATTTTGCTTCGCTTGTTTCTCAACAAATTCAGCTTCCTTTATGTCCACGATTACTTTACAATTTTCATAAGAGACACCTCTCAGCTCGGCCTCTTGCCTGATTCTTTTGACCCTATTATTTTCTCTAGCTAGTTTTTCAAGGTTTTCGAGCTCGTCATGAGTCATTGGTCTTTTGCCTTTTGGGTCGCTAGATGAGGCGCCAAAATTTTTCATTTTCTTGTGATAAATTAACAATATTAACTTTGGTGTAACAATATTGTTAATTAAGCGGACATGAATTAAAAGATAAATGTTTTATATAAACATATAAATAGACAGTATATTATTTAAGATAAGAAAAAGTACAAAAGATAGCTTACCAGAGAGAAGATCGGTGATCTTTTAGAACAAGTGCTTGTGAGCTGGATAGCTTACAACAAATTACTAAAGGAAGAGCTAAGTGAATTAAGGAGATAGAGAAAGAAGATTTTGTGTCCATTCTTCTTTAACAAAACGCGTTATTATATAGAGGATAAAAAGCAAGCGTGACCTGGAAGAACGGACAGGTGTCCATAAAATACAGTAGATTGAAATTATTGTTACAATGACCGGTTAAAAGTACACGTGTCCAGAAACTACAGTAAGCTAAGTAATTATTGTTACAGTAATCTAATATTTGAATTTTATATTTACCCTGATTATCGGTAAAAAAAAAAATTCAAGCAGAATGGGTAAAAAAGGGAATATTTTAACTGAGGAATTTCCCTAATCGACAACAATCCCAAAAATAAATCAAAGAAAGTTGTATTTCATTATTCGAACAATACGAGTGAAACTCGTTACATTATTTAAACGGAAATACAACGATTGGGATTACATTACATTTAAAATCCATACAAAGAAACCCAGGTGGCCACGAAGAGCAGAGGAACCACGCCGACAACAAATGCAATCAACCATGGATAAACTTCGTCCCATGGAAGTTGAGCCACAATAAACAGCCAAACTAAGATGATTATGTAAATCATAGTCATGAAAGGGTTTAACATTTTGGATAAGTGTTTGGATTGATTTTGAGAAAAGATGAATGATAAATTATATGGAGAGGTGTATGCTACGGTGTCATTTATATAGACTAAATGAGCCATTGTAACGGTCGGAAATGAAAAGAGGGAAAAAGGTGTATTCAAATTTTGAAATTTGAAAACAAAGAAGTAAATTAGGTGGATTAAATGAGACATATTTCTTATGATGAGGGATCGTTACCTGCCTCCATTTGTTTTGAGTAGATTCTGGGGACAGAATCATTTTAAGGGAGAGGTAATTGTAACATCCCAAACTTTTATTTAACGGTTGACTCGAGTTGTTAAGTCAACACCTCGTGTTCGTTAAGTCTCTATGAGATTTAATGCTTATATGTGTTTAATGTGCTATATGTGTGAGGCTTTAATGCCTTAATTATGTATATGTTAATGTGTTTATATGTTTAAGGATTTCATGAGATGTGTTTTAAGATGGTCTAGACATGCTTGAAGTGTTGTATGTATCCCCAGTAGCTAGTTTAAGCTTTAAATGTGAAGTTTAAAAGTAGAGGGACTAGATAAGTCATTTTGGAAACTTTTACAACTGATTATATTGATCATTGATCTATTATTAATCAGTTCATACAATCATTTTACACACAACAACAACACTAAAAGAGGAGACTTTTCTCAATTCCCGTTTTTAGCTACAGCAGCCCAGAAAATGCTCGATCCCCGGAGATCAAACCGTTGAAATAGCTTCAATTTTTGACAGTAGCTTCCTGACACATAGGTTAACATTTCCAACCGTTGAATTGTCCCTGAAAGTCTAGAAGTCGAGTTATAGCCGGAACAGTAGCCTGAAAATTTGGTTGACTTTAATTTTATATTACCTTTAATCATTCCTTTGATCAAGCTTTTGCATCCTTTGATCAAGTCCAGGTATTTGAGGTATTATTTCAGTGATTCCATGTTCTTTTCAATCCTTTGTATCATTCATTTTTGGTCTTGAGGATTGATTATGATTAGATTATGTTTTTAAATCGAAATTGATAGTTTTCGAGTATATAATCGATTCCATATTGTTTGCAAATGATTTGTGGATCAAATACTGGAATCAATTCATCAAATGAGTTATATTTTGAGTGTATGTATGTTCTTTAGGTTGGTGTGGCTGCTATAGATGTTTGATGGTCGAAATAGTTTGCAAAACAATGGTTTCTTTAGGACATAAATTTCTATCATCTTGCAAAAATCATATCTGCTTCGTCTGGAGGAGTTAGGAGATAAACCTTACATTTTTGAAAACCCCCAGATGTCCCTTAAATTTGATATGAACAATGTTTCTTCTGGTTCTGCGCAAAAAAGTGACAAAATGACAATGTTAGTGCCGTTTCTGTGCACCGATTATTGTCTGCTGCAATGCAATTCAGGACAAGAGGCTGCTGTATGGGACGTTGTGTATGAGACATTATCTATACTACATTGTGTATGAGACATTGTGTATGAGATGATGTCTATACTACAATAATCTCTATGAGATGCTATCTATACTACATTAATCTCTATGAGATGATATTGTAGTATACGTGACATTAGTTGTTGTATGAGATGCTATCTATACTACATTAATGTCTATGAGATGATATATTGTAGTATACGTCCTTGAAGCCCAAGTCCAGCCCATATATTATGAGTCAGTTATATATATGTCAGATATGTCTAGGGTTTCAGTTTAATGGTTTTAGACTAGTCAGAAAGCTATTCACCGGAACGGGGTAGAGATCTATACCCCGTCCCACCATGATGTATACTCATTTGGTGCTTGTAATCTTATGATTAATGATAATATATGAGTTTTACATCTGTGTTTCTATCTCCTGTTCGTATCTATTTGTTTATATTTATGTGTGAATGTTAAAAGCCTCAAGAACGGATTCAGGTGGATTCCGCACACCTGGATTCGTACAGATCTCGATGTTCTAGGGTCAACGGGACCTCACACTCTCCTTCAAGTTGAATAGTGGGATCCCCAAAATTCAACTTGTTCAGACACTTATTAATTAATATAATCGTTCCTGCTGCTTTAGTCATGATATCTGCAAGTTGATCTTCAGATCTAACAAATGGTAACTTAATGATTCCATCTTCAAGTTTTTCTTTGATGAAATGTCGGTCAACCTCCACATGCTTAGCCCTGTCATGTTGCACAGGATTTTCTGAGATTTGAATTGTTGCTTCATTGTCACTCATAATCTGGATACTTTCTTTTAGAGCAAATCCTAATCCAGACACAAGTTTTTTCAGCCATAACGCTTCTGTTAAGCCTTTCGCTATACCTCGAAATTCAGCTTCTGCACTTGATAGAGAAACAACTTTTTGCTTCTTACTTTTCCATGTGACAAGATTACCTCCTACCAGCGAGAAATACCTTGAAGTTGACCTTCTGTTTCCTTTATCTCCAGCCCAATCAGCATCTGTATAAATTTGAATATTAAGATGACCGTTGGCCTTATAAAATACTCCATGACCAGTAGTACCTTTGAGGTATCTGATAATTCTCAGAACTACATCCATGTGTTCTTCTTGAGGTTGGTGCATTAACTAACTTACTACTCCAACTGCATAAGCTATATCAGGACGAGTATGTGCCAGATAGATTATCTTTCCTACAATTCGTTGGTACCTGTCTTTATCAACATGTTTACTATCTAACTTCATGAACAACTTCTGATTGATAATCATAGGCGAATCTGCTGGCTCACAATCAATCATCCCTGTTTCTGCTAAGAAATCCAGTGTATACTTCTTTTGACAAATGAATATCCCTTGCTGTGATCTTAACACTTCAATTCCAAGGAAATATTTCAGATTTCCCAATTCTTTCATGTCGAACTCTGCACACAAATTCTCTGATAACTTCTTGATTTCACTTTCATCATACCCAATAATAATCATGTCATCGACATAAATTATTAAACACGTTATTCGATATAAATTATCAAACACGTTTTAGTTCTACACACTTTCTACTGTAGAGAAATTTTTATACACTTTTATTTTTACATATTTTTACACACATAAGACAAAATTTTTAATTTTTTCACACTAACTAAAAGTGTGGACAAATTCAACATTGTTTGTAGTGAAAAATAAAAAATAAAAAATAGTTGTTCTTACAATTCTCACCCTTATTTTAGTTTTTACGATAAATCTACCTTTATACTCTCTATATATGATATATGATACCAAAAAATTAAGTACTTATGTTGTAATTTTAAAGGATAAAATCTAATTTAAATTTTGTTTAGTATATTTTATTTTATGATAATACAGAAGGAAAACGCAAGGTGAACATTTAAGAAATGACTTCAATCGTAGGGTAAGCCATGTACGTTCCCTATAGCTTATTCATGCATGAGAGACATATATATATACATAAAAGAACATATGACAGACAGGTCTTCATTAATTTGAGACAGTACATTCATGAGGCTTTTTTGTACGGAGCTAGAATTGAAAGGTGAATTTCGTTTGAGAACTTCGTGTCGTGATTCGATAGCGGGAGGTCTAACATACGTTGTCTTAACCAGGTCCGCGTTAGAGAGCTCCCTCGAAGTAGAAATACCTATTTCAAATACCCAATGGGGGAAAACCCCCTACTAATCCGCCCGAAGGCACGACGATCAATAGGGGTAAACCCTGTCTCCTCAGACTTGAACCTGGGTATACCCAAGCCAGCCCTTCATAAAAAGACTTCGTATGTACTTCCCAAATCTTGAACCCAAGACCTCCTGCTTGTAAGGCAAAGCTAACTAAGAAGACCTCATGCCTGTACGGAGCTAGTTGACATTAATGTCCTCCCAGGTTCTCTCCTACTATATGTACCATTTCTCATTTATATCATGAAATTAAAACTTCCTTAATTACAAGTACATGGGCTACTTATGTAATAACTTTGTAGCTAGGTTCTTTTTTGGACACATACATTTCTATATATAGAAAGCCTAGTAAGAAAAATTAAATATGTTATCTGCAAAAAAGGACTATGATTTACTTTTATTCATGAAAATGTTAACGTAGAAAATAAGTAAAATTGTATCTTTCTATACTCTTTACATGATTTACTAGTAAACCAAATTCAACTATTGATCTAAATATGTTGCATTAGTGCATGTTATCCCATTTCAATGTCGATCAATTCCCATTATCAATGTTAATTCTCATGAGTCATTGAAGAAATCCAAAAAATTGTACAACTTCTTCTTACAGACCTTAACTTTATTAGTTACTTATTCATTCTAGCAAACCATAATGTGATATAATTTGTGATGAATCGAAGTCAAGGTGCCCTCTTAAGTCCTATCTTGTGATATTGGCAACCTTTGATTATGCTACAATTGTGACATGGCCACATTGAGTATACATGAAATGCATCACGTTAACCTGATAACATAAACCTACGAACTCACCAACCATTGTGTTGACGTTTTTAAATATCCCTTTCAAGTGCACAAGTTAGAGGTGGCTGAGGAGAGTAGCATGGAGCCTTTATTGCAGACTTTGGACTCTAGGATTCCTTGTTGCTACTATGTTATCTTATGTTCTCTTTTGTGTTAGTATGGCATTATGCCTAACCTTTGATCCCCTGCGTGGGAGTTGGATTATGCTTTATTTGTGTTTGGATTTATGTTGAATGTTTGCATTAATCTATGTTAAGACTTTTCTATATTTATGGTTTCATTTAGTCTTCCTATGTACGTAATATCCATGACGCGTGTACTATGCGTCGCATCCCGAGTTTTCCGCCTTAGTCGGGGTGTGACAAACAACAAAACGAATTCGTATAGTAAAATCGAGAGCAAAGAATTCCATTCAAAATCCATATATATATATATATATATATATACAGTGAAGTGATCAAGTGAGAACCAAAAATAAGGTGAAACTGTAACCACTAAAAAAACCATTTCAATAGGAGCCAGTGATCGAACATTTAAGAAATGACTTCAATCGTAGGG
>CM067168.1:44300468-44332968 GCA_034093135.1 Erigeron breviscapus
GTCATCAACTAGTTGGAGAAACAGAACTAGGCTTGTTAGCTCATTAGATAGCCAAATCAGTAAACCATAAACCTGACCCGAAAATCTAATATTTTTTCTTTTAAAAAAAGCGCATATTCATTGTTAGTATTGTGTAGTCTAGGTGAAATATTCATCTACTAAAACAACCTATTAATTATTTCAAGTTGTTGCTGTTGATATCTTGTTTCAAACATAGTGAGCCACAAAAGTCTAAGAGAACACCTTTAATCTTCTCTCATATCTATGGGATTGGGTATATATCGCTATTGTTGAGTGTTATCTGTACTATCATATGTAAAGCATTCACCAACTCCCATCCTAAGTTTTAGTAGTACTACCAATTAGGTCATTGTTTTTGAAAGAACACCCTATGTTTCTTGTGTTGCTAGCTCCCCTATTTACCATGATGAATCTCTTCTTGCATAGTTGCATGTATGTAAGCCTAATTTCTTTACTAGCTCAAAGATTAATTTTCATCTTTTTTTTTTTAACTTGCATATGCTTGCTCTGTGGAGTTTAATGTTTGCATATTTATACTCTCAGGATACATGTGCCTGGAAGCAAAGTGGGAGCAGCCTTATATCTTTTTTCGTCTTCAACCAATGTCGTTCTCTAAATTTAGTCGTAATGTGTAATATGTAATGGTGGCTTAGTAGTAATATGTATTATGTAATGGTGAAGCTAAATTCTTGCTAGAAATTTAAGCTGTTTGTCTGTGGACAGTCGTTGTATTTATGCTAGCTATATTTAATTTGCCTGTTCATGATGACTTTGGTTTAAATCATATGTCTTGCAAAACCTTTAATGCTAAAACCACCAACTTGCGGTCTTCAGAACAGATTTTTTAGAGATTGATGATACATCAGTCTCGGATATATAGTATATATCAATAACTAAAAAATCAATTATTGTTACTTTTAAGGAATCACTTTTTATTGACTGATTGTAGGAACTAAAAATCAATCCTTAATTCATCGACGCTATATTTGAGACTAAATTTTAGTTACAAAAATATCAGCAGATTAAAAAGTTTTGGAGTGAAATTTTTTTGGGACTAAAAAGTTTTTGAGGGAAATTTGTTAGTGACTAAATTTCAGTCTCAACTAAACGCTTGATACATGCGAAAAATTTTAAGCCTAAATTTCAGTTACAAAAATGTTTGCACAACAAAAATCTTTGGAGCGAAATTTGTTAGTGACTGAGTTTTAGTCCCAGCTAAACCCTTAATTCATGAACAACATACTTAATAGTAAATTTCAGTTACAAAATGTATGTAGTATAATTACTTTAAGGGTGTATTTCATTGGTAACTGACTTGAGTCCCTAATTAGACTCTTAATACAAGGGCAACATTTTTAAAACTAAATTTCAATTACAAAAATACTTGCACAATAAAAAAGGTTTGTAAGGATTTTTGTTACTGATTGAATTGCAGTCCTAGCTAAACCCTAATACATGAACAACATATTTAAGACTATATTTCAATTTTTATAATACACAACAAAGAGACTTGAAAGAGGGTATTTTATAGTCCCTCTCCGACAAGAGAACTAGCAATGACCAAAAAAATCGGTTGACCCATATTTCATTGAGTCGTTCCGTCTGTGGACCGTAATCCCGTATCATTGCTCGGTTAATACTATATTTAGTGTTTTATGTAAATATAGGGGTTTAGTGTGTCAAAATGATAGATAATAACCGAAGAGTGGTTATGGGCAGTTACAGACATTTATGTCTATTAGGAAAAGTCGTGACCATTCGTGAATAGTCACAATGGATCGGTTTATGTTTATATATGCAAGTGTCTGTACAGAATTTCGTTATCTATCAATACACGATTATATTCAGTAAATTCTCTCGCACACTTTGGTGAATCAAACGATTAGGGACATCTATTGGCATCAAAGTATAGGATCTTTGATTCCCTATAACCGGAAATAAATAAAAACACACCGGCCGGAAAATCTACGGTGGTGGAAACGGTTTCAGGAAGAAGAAGAGAAAAAAGAATGTAACGCCATGTTTTATTAATATGTGGATTTCAAAATTTTTTGAACATAAAACATAACTCTGTTAAGTAAAGTACGAAAGCGACGTTAAAATATCTCATTTATCAATAAAACATAGTAAATGTTTCAAAAGGTGTTACCAACTATATCATCACAATATTTCTCATGAAATTCACAATCAACACAACAAATGTCAAGCGGCTAAATAATGTCTACTTAAATAAATGCAACTATAGGTAACTAAAGCCAACGTCCATAAACTCCAAAAAGCTACCCATCTCACAAGAAAGCTACCAAACCACTGAGCAACGGATATATATATATATATATATATATATATATATATATATATATATATATATATATATATATATATATATATATATATATATATATATATATATATATATATATATATATATATATATATATATATATATATATATATATATATATATATATATATATATATATATATATATATATATATATATATATATATATATATATATATATATATATATATATATATATATATATATATATATATATATATATATATATATATATATATATATATATATATATATATATATATATATATATATATATATATATATATATATATATATATATATATATATATATATATATATATATATATATATATATATATATATATATATATATATATATATATATATATATATATATATATATATATATATATATATATATATATATATATATATATATATATATATATATATATATATATATATATATATATATATATATATATATATATATATATATATATATATATATATATATATATATATATATATATATATATATATATATATATATATATATATATATATATATATATATATATATATATATATATATATATATATATATATATATATATATATATATATATATATATATATATATATATATATATATATATATATATATATATATATATATATATATATATATATATATATATATATATATATATATATATATATATATATATATATATATATATATATATATATATATATATATATATATATATATATATATATATATATATATATATATATATATATATATATATATATATATATATATATATATATATATATATATATATATATATATATATATATATATATATATATATATATATATATATATATATATATATATATATATATATATATATATATATATATATATATATATATATATATATATATATATATATATATATATATATATATATATATATATATATATATATATATATATATATATATATATATATATATATATATATATATATATATATATATATATATATATATATATATATATATATATATATATATATATATATATATATATATATATATATATATATATATATATATATATATATATATATATATATATATATATATATATATATATATATATATATATATATATATATATATATATATATATATATATATATATATATATATATATATATATATATATATATATATATATATATATATATATATATATATATATATATATATATATATATATATATATATATATATATATATATATATATATATATATATATATATATATATATATATATATATATATATATATATATATATATATATATATATATATATATATATATATATATATATATATATATATATATATATATATATATATATATATATATATATATATATATATATATATATATATATATATATATATATATATATATATATATATATATATATATATATATATATATATATATATATATATATATATATATATATATATATATATATATATATATATATATATATATATATATATATATATATATATATATATATATATATATATATATATATATATATATATATATATATATATATATATATATATATATATATATATATATATATATATATATATATATATATATATATATATATATATATATATATATATATATATATATATATATATATATATATATATATATATATATATATATATATATATATATATATATATATATATATATATATATATATATATATATATATATATATATATATATATATATATATATATATATATATATATATATATATATATATATATATATATATATATATATATATATATATAAATGTATAATATATCATATTAATATACATATATTGATAAGTCATAATTAGATATATATATATTAAATGGTCTAAAAATGATTATATAGATTAATTTTCTATAGAATAGGCTTATTTTAATATATGTTTCGTGAATTTTAGGTTTGAGCTAAAAGGATAAAATATGACTTAAAATGGTGATCAAGTGAAGTGACGTTGTTCGAGTATGATTCATGACAAAAACATGGCATGTAGTCGACTTCTTTTGTTCAAAAGTTCAGCTAGTCAGCAGCTATATTTCCATTGAAAGAACCAGCTTTGTGGTGATTGGTGGTGGCCTAATGTCCAATGAAAAGTTATTTCTCTTATTTGATTTTGTATGTGGAATTGCGAGAAAGCAACAAGCAGAGATTACAATTTACAATTTGAAGATTTGTGATGGTATTTCTCAATGTGGGCCGGGCAACATTCACCAGCCCAACTCTTTCAGTTTCTTTTATTTGGATGGAGCAAGACTACAATAAAATATTGTTGAGTCTTGGATTCGCTGACCAGACTTGGTCGCTGACGTTGGTCGTCAACGAGTCATCAGCGAGTCCAGTGACTCTCTTCAGCGGGTGGTTTGATTTCCAAATTGTTAGTCAAGGCGGAAAGATTTCAAACTACAAGAAGACAAGAGTCACATGGTGGTTCATCCAACTGTATTTTACCTTGTAAGGTAAAGATGCAGGTGGACCAAAACACAAGGGTTTCTCTCTCATACCCGTTTTGGTAAAGAAGACAAAGGCTCCTGGATGCAAGTACTTCGAGCCAATGGGACGTCGACAACCACCATTATATCACTATCATTGTAAGGCTGTGTTGCCCTAATTCTCCCTCTATATAAAGCAACACAGCCGCACCATTTACACTTTGTGTTTGTCACCACAAGTGTGTGTCACTTATTTCTTTGTAATTGCTTAAGTTTCTTTCTCTATCTAGACTTAGCAATTATATTGTTCATTTGTATTCTTGTAAGTCAAGTTGTAATATCGACCATGTATTCATCGTTTAGTCAATGATACATATGATTAGACTTGCTTAGATTCTTGCATTTGAACTTATTCTTGTTCTTGTCATTTACTTTCTGTTCTTTACTTTCTTGTCTAGTATAAACAAATATAAGTGTGCATTCGTGGACTGTCAAGTGGTATCAGAGCCACCGTTTCTAAATTATTGAAACAAAGATCTGTGTGCATACTTATCTTCTTTCTAAAATTCTCTTTCTTTATTATATACAAGAACATGACTACTGTACCAACTCTTGTGAACACATGTGACTTTGGTTACGTGTCTGTTCCTCCAAGATTCGAGCCTGATGGACTTTGGATCTTGGAAGGAAAGAATGCTTCTTCACATAGTTGGTGTAGAACCCTATCTCATGACCATAATGACCAAAGGTCCATATGTACCCACTCTGGTACAAAGAACACCAGGAGCAACTGCTGATGCTCCTGAGGTAGTGATTGACATTGTCAAACCAGAGGTACAGTGGACCGATGATGAGTGTAGACTGGTGAATCTTGATTCCAGGCTCAAAAACATGATTATCAGCACTCTTCCCTCTGATATCATGAAAGTGGTCATTAGATATCCCTCTTCTAAAGAAGTTTGGGATAGATTGGTTAGCATGTATGAAGGCTCTGCTGCTACCATTGCTACCAAAAAGATTGACCTCAAAAGAGCCTATGAAAATTTCTTTTCTCTTCCTAATGAAGGTCTCAACGGCACTTATACCCGATTTAAAGGGTTGCTGAAATGACATGACCACTGTTGGTATCACCCATGAAAATTTTGAGGTGTGCCATAAATTTCTTGATATTCTACCCATTAAGTGGCAAGGATTGAGACAAATCCTTAGGACCACTAAGAGACTCAATGGTCTTGATCTTGAATCTCTCTTTGGTGTGCTTCAGTTTGAAGAGAGAGCTCTTGCTCAGACTTTAAGGGCAGCTGCTGATGCAAAGCATCATGCTGGCCCCTCTTCTTCTACTTCTGCTTACTCTGTTACTGACCCTCTTGCCCTTGTCTCTGCTGAACCCATAAATCTAAATGTGGGCGTCAGCACTTCTACTCTCCCACCCTCTATTCAATCTCTTGTTGATGACCTTGATGCTGAAGAGAAATAAGAGATGTTCAGTGACTTTATGGACTTTGCTCTAGTCGCTGGAAAGAGGTACTCAAGAAAATGGAACAACCGTAAGTCGGTTGCTCCATATAAGCCTCCTGTTGACAAGTCTCAAGAGGAGTGCTGGAGATGTGGACGAAAAGGACACTACCAGTTTTTTTTTTTTTTTTTTTTTTTTTTTTTTTTTTTTTTTTTTTTTTTTTTTTTTTTTTTTTTTTTTTTTTTTTTTTTTTTTTTTTTTTTTTTTTTTTTTTTTTTTTTTTTTTTTTTTTTTTTTTTTTTTTTTTTTTTTTTTTTTTTTTTTTTTTTTTTTTTTTTTTTTTTTTTTTTTTTTTTTTTTTTTTTTTTTTTTTTTTTTTTTTTTTTTTTTTTTTTTTTTTTTTTTTTTTTTTTTTTTTTTTTTTTTTTTTTTTTTTTTTTTTTTTTTTTTTTTTTTTTTTTTTTTTTTTTTTTTTTTTTTTTTTTTTTTTTTTTTTTTTTTTTTTTTTTTTTTTTTTTTTTTTTTTTTTTTTTTTTTTTTTTTTTTTTTTTTTTTTTTTTTTTTTTTTTTTTTTTTTTTTTTTTTTTTTTTTTTTTTTTTTTTTTTTTTTTTTTTTTTTTTTTTTTTTTTTTTTTTTTTTTTTTTTTTTTTTTTTTTTTTTTTTTTTTTTTTTTTTTTTTTTTTTTTTTTTTTTTTTTTTTTTTTTTTTTTTTTTTTTTTTTTTTTTTTTTTTTTTTTTTTTTTTTTTTTTTTTTTTTTTTTTTTTTTTTTTTTTTTTTTTTTTTTTTTTTTTTTTTTTTTTTTTTTTTTTTTTTTTTTTTTTTTTTTTTTTTTTTTTTTTTTTTTTTTTTTTTTTTTTTTTTTTTTTTTTTTTTTTTTTTTTTTTTTTTTTTTTTTTTTTTTTTTTTTTTTTTTTTTTTTTTTTTTTTTTTTTTTTTTTTTTTTTTTTTTTTTTTTTTTTTTTTTTTTTTTTTTTTTTTTTTTTTTTTTTTTTTTTTTTTTTTTTTTTTTTTTTTTTTTTTTTTTTTTTTTTTTTTTTTTTTTTTTTTTTTTTTTTTTTTTTTTTTTTTTTTTTTTTTTTTTTTTTTTTTTTTTTTTTTTTTTTTTTTTTTTTTTTTTTTTTTTTTTTTTTTTTTTTTTTTTTTTTTTTTTTTTTTTTTTTTTTTTTTTTTTTTTTTTTTTTTTTTTTTTTTTTTTTTTTTTTTTTTTTTTTTTTTTTTTTTTTTTTTTTTTTTTTTTTTTTTTTTTTTTTTTTTTTTTTTTTTTTTTTTTTTTTTTTTTTTTTTTTTTTTTTTTTTTTTTTTTTTTTTTTTTTTTTTTTTTTTTTTTTTTTTTTTTTTTTTTTTTTTTTTTTTTTTTTTTTTTTTTTTTTTTTTTTTTTTTTTTTTTTTTTTTTTTTTTTTTTTTTTTTTTTTTTTTTTTTTTTTTTTTTTTTTTTTTTTTTTTTTTTTTTTTTTTTTTTTTTTTTTTTTTTTTTTTTTTTTTTTTTTTTTTTTTTTTTTTTTTTTTTTTTTTTTTTTTTTTTTTTTTTTTTTTTTTTTTTTTTTTTTTTTTTTTTTTTTTTTTTTTTTTTTTTTTTTTTTTTTTTTTTTTTTTTTTTTTTTTTTTTTTTTTTTTTTTTTTTTTTTTTTTTTTTTTTTTTTTTTTTTTTTTTTTTTTTTTTTTTTTTTTTTTTTTTTTTTTTTTTTTTTTTTTTTTTTTTTTTTTTTTTTTTTTTTTTTTTTTTTTTTTTTTTTTTTTTTTTTTTTTTTTTTTTTTTTTTTTTTTTTTTTTTTTTTTTTTTTTTTTTTTTTTTTTTTTTTTTTTTTTTTTTTTTTTTTTTTTTTTTTTTTTTTTTTTTTTTTTTTTTTTTTTTTTTTTTTTTTTTTTTTTTTTTTTTTTTTTTTTTTTTTTTTTTTTTTTTTTTTTTTTTTTTTTTTTTTTTTTTTTTTTTTTTTTTTTTTTTTTTTTTTTTTTTTTTTTTTTTTTTTTTTTTTTTTTTTTTTTTTTTTTTTTTTTTTTTTTTTTTTTTTTTTTTTTTTTTTTTTTTTTTTTTTTTTTTTTTTTTTTTTTTTTTTTTTTTTTTTTTTTTTTTTTTTTTTTTTTTTTTTTTTTTTTTTTTTTTTTTTAATTTCTATATTACCATTACTTTTCTTTGTTCGTTTTCTTGTTTTTTTTTTTACTTTTTAAATTTTGTTTTTTTTTTCATCACGTTCATCCTACACATGTGTAAGTACAACCTACACATGTGTAGGAAAGACCTGGAACTGGTGAGTTGTATAACCTGCCCATGGGTAAGTACAACCTACCACTACAACAAAATTGCCTTGACAAGACGCCTAAAAGTGTCCTATAATGTTACTTTATAGGACACATGAGATGATAGGACCACTAGTAAAGCGTCCTTTCTAAAAGGGTCCTATAAAGTTTAAGCGTTCTAATAAACCACAAAATAGGACACTTTATAAGGTCCTAAGATGCATACTTTTATGACACATATTAGCGTCCTAAAAATCGGTATATCACACACTAAATCACCCCTATAACGATACCACACAAAGGGGTCCTAATACAAAAGGGTCCTAACATGTGAAATGATGGGACGTTTTATTCATTTGTAAATCTATATGAGCATGCACATAATTATTTTAAGAACGATTATCAAATGATTTTCATTAAACCCAAAACATAGATAGAAATAAGTCATCGAAATAAGTCATTCCATAACAAAAGCATTAAACATAAGTCATTACATCATTATTCAAGATCTTCAAACATTAAACATCAAACTAAAAGTAACGAGAGAAACAAGAACATAGTCTTCGGCATCATGCATCCTTCTCACTCGTGACAAACCACCTACAAATTTATCATCCATATATAAGCTTAAAGCTTCGTGTTATAAACTTAATAACATCAAAAGTTCAAAAATGATGACATACCGAAATTAAAGAACATGGCCATGCGATAGATGCACCAACAGCATGATCAATTGTGTCTAATGACCCATATGGTCTAATCAAACTTTCATCTCTTTTCACAGCTACTTCAATATATACCTCACACCAATCACGCCCAATTTCTTTGCCCCCAACTTGCTGATTTGGATCCAAGCTATTTACCCTTCCTCTCGCTACAACCTCAAAGTTTAGAATGCTTTTAAGAAAAACTTCATCTCCAACCTAGATATCAGTTTGGTCCACATTTATCAAAAAAGAGATAACATAAGTAATGTAAATGTTTCCATAAAATAAAAGAGCAACAAAAAAAAAAAAAAAAAAAAAAAAAAAAAAAAAAAAAAAAAAAAAAAAAAAAAAAAAAAAAAAAAAAAAAAAAAAAAAAAAAAAAAAAAAAAAAAAAAAAAAAAAAAAAAAAAAAAAAAAAAAAAAAAAAAAAAAAAAAAAAAAAAAAAAAAAAAAAAAAAAAAAAAAAAAAAAAAAAAAAAAAAAAAAAAAAAAAAAAAAAAAAAAAAAAAAAAAAAAAAAAAAAAAAAAAAAAAAAAAAAAAAAAAAAAAAAAAAAAAAAAAAAAAAAAAAAAAAAAAAAAAAAAAAAAAAAAAAAAAAAAAAAAAAAAAAAAAAAAAAAAAAAAAAAAAAAAAAAAAAAAAAAAAAAAAAAAAAAAAAAAAAAAAAAAAAAAAAAAAAAAAAAAAAAAAAAAAAAAAAAAAAAAAAAAAAAAAAAAAAAAAAAAAAAAAAAAAAAAAAAAAAAAAAAAAAAAAAAAAAAAAAAAAAAAAAAAAAAAAAAAAAAAAAAAAAAAAAAAAAAAAAAAAAAAAAAAAAAAAAAAAAAAAAAAAAAAAAAAAAAAAAAAAAAAAAAAAAAAAAAAAAAAAAAAAAAAAAAAAAAAAAAAAAAAAAAAAAAAAAAAAAAAAAAAAAAAAAAAAAAAAAAAAAAAAAAAAAAAAAAAAAAAAAAAAAAAAAAAAAAAAAAAAAAAAAAAAAAAAAAAAAAAAAAAAAAAAAAAAAAAAAAAAAAAAAAAAAAAAAAAAAAAAAAAAAAAAAAAAAAAAAAAAAAAAAAAAAAAAAAAAAAAAAAAAAAAAAAAAAAAAAAAAAAAAAAAAAAAAAAAAAAAAAAAAAAAAAAAAAAAAAAAAAAAAAAAAAAAAAAAAAAAAAAAAAAAAAAAAAAAAAAAAAAAAAAAAAAAAAAAAAAAAAAAAAAAAAAAAAAAAAAAAAAAAAAAAAAAAAAAAAAAAAAAAAAAAAAAAAAAAAAAAAAAAAAAAAAAAAAAAAAAAAAAAAAAAAAAAAAAAAAAAAAAAAAAAAAAAAAAAAAAAAACATAAAAAAAAAAAAAAACAGAAAAAAAAAAAAAAAAAAAAAAAAAAAAAAAAAAAAAAAAACAACAAAAAATTCTAAAAAAAAAAAGAAAACACAAGCAATGTAACTAGGGGTGATCACAATGTATGTTGGCCCAAAAAAAGCCCCAACCTGAAGTTACCATTTAAAACACAACCCCGTCCATGGGCCTTAATTTTCTGAATAACCAGTCCTCAGTCCGTATCCAGGCCAACCCATTAAAAAGTCAAACCCAATGCATTGTACACAATCTGATTTGGTTTCCTACTTCTACCGAAATTAATATTCATATATGTTATACTATAGTATACAAGTAAAAAATTAAGCAACATAATGAACTGTAGACAATATATTATTTGTACATTGATCCTATTGTCATTCAGTGATCTATCCTAAAACTGGCCACTTTTGTTCCTCATACATGTCAATGTAAATGAGTAAATGACTCTTGAGAAGTATAGTGATATATTAATATCAATCATTCTAGCTGATATGCTTATGATTAACAGTAGATTACTTTTACCACTCAAGCTCCGCTGAAGCATACTTTTACCGCTCAAGCTTTGAAGGTTCATGATCTGATCACTCTCCAAAAGTATGACACACTGCTTAAATGGTTTATGTCTTATATTCATGCTTGAATGGATACTATGTATTGTGAAAATATAGTTTTATTCTTCTACCACAAATTCAAAGCTACCAAAACAATATTGATACGTTATTTAAAGAAATATAACAATGATGAACAAAAAATGTTCTAATCCAGCCAAACTCATACCCATTTTGCTACCACTAAACAAAATCCTAACCCTAGTTATGTAATTTCAATAGTTATCTTATTGTATGCACCTACGTGAGTAATGTAAATGTTGTTATAGAAAAGAATGATAACATAAGTAACATACACAATAGAAACATACCCGTAAAGGTTGAGGTCCATTGGCTACAATAGTGAGATGTGATGTAGAAGCTGGAACACTAGAATGATTCCCTGGTCCATTCTTTTCTGCTCTTAACTCGGCGACTGTTTGACTAAGTTCTTCACACCAAGACCTTAATTCGATGTTCTCTCTACGACAAGAAGCACGAACACCTAGACCAAACATGTCTCCATTTCGGTCCTTACCCATTACTTTTGAAAAAATATCATTTGGTCCAGGTTTGTCAACTGAATCCTCGGGAAGTAAAGATTTAAGTTCTTTCATCTTTTGCTGTTTATGTATACAAAATATGTTAAACTAGAGTTCTTAGTTTTACCCTAAATATAGAAGGAAAGCATATCAAATATTGATAAGAATTTAGAATATATGTTATATTTTAACAGAAATAAACATTACTTATATCAGCAACTCATGAACAACTAGTGGACTTGGTTATCATCATTAACAACCAGTCTAGTCCAAAACCAAGTCTAGTCCATAACTAGAACCGTTTATATTAAAATTATAAAAGCTTGTTTAAGGTTCTTTGCTTTTCATTGTTAAATACTAATAGGGTACCTTCAAGGTTTAAAAAGTTTATAATAAAATGTTCAGATTCAGAGAGTGGCAGCCCATCGTTAGAAAGTTTGATAAACAATTACTAGGTTGAAATGCTATCCTACTACTGCTATTTATGTTTAGAGTTGCTACAGAAAATCTAATTTGTTTATGCATTAAAAAAAATATATTTATGTGAATATATATAAGCTTTTTGCTTACAATTGCATCTGCAGCTTCCACATTTTTTGTTTTGCCATCTTTAGAGAAGCATTCACGAAACATCTCGAATCGACTTGGTTCTTGTCCCAAAGATTTCTGTTTTAACAAAAATATATAAGTATTAGCAACAAACATTGATAAACAATATTAAAACTTATCTTATCCAATTACCTTTAAATCTTCACGTACTCGAGCATAACTCTTTTTACCCGTGACTTGCACCATCTTCCTTTTTCCACGATATAGCCTTATTTTTTTCACTAGCACTCTTATATATAAAAGTGAAAAATATATATATATATATATATATATATATATATATATATATATATATATATATATATATATATATATATATATATATATATATATATATATATATATATATATATATATATATATATATATATATATATATATATATATATATATATATATATATATATATATATATATATATATATATATATATATATATATATATATATATATATATATATATATATATATATATATATATATATATATATATATATATATATATATATATATATATATATATATATATATATATATATATATATATATATATATATATATATATATATATATATATATATATATATATATATATATATATATATATATATATATATATATATATATATATATATATATATATATATATATATATATATATATATATATATATATATATATATATATATATATATATATATATATATATATATATATATATATATATATATATATATATATATATATATATATATATATATATATATATATATATATATATATATATATATATATATATATATATATATATATATATATATATATATATATATATATATATATATATATATATATATATATATATATATATATATATATATATATATATATATATATATATATATATATATATATATATATATATATATATATATATATATATATATATATATATATATATATATATATATATATATATATATATATATATATATATATATATATATATATATATATATATATATATATATATATATATATATATATATATATATATATATATATATATATATATATATATATATATATATATATATATATATATATATATATATATATATATATATATATATATATATATATATATATATATATATATATATATATATATATATATATATATATATATATATATATATATATATATATATATATATATATATATATATATATATATATATATATATATATATATATATATATATATATATATATATATATATATATATATATATATATATATATATATATATATATATATATATATATATATATATATATATATATATATATATATATATATATATATATATATATATATATATATATATATATATATATATATATATATATATATATATATATATATATATATATATATATATATATATATATATATATATATATATATATATATATATATATATATATATATATATATATATATATATATATATATATATATATATATATATATATATATATATATATATATATATATATATATATATATATATATATATATATATATATATATATATATATATATATATATATATATATATATATATATATATATATATATATATATATATATATATATATATATATATATATATATATATATATATATATATATATATATATATATATATATATATATATATATATATATATATATATATATATATATATATATATATATATATATATATATATATATATATATATATATATATATATATATATATATATATATATATATATATATATATATATATATATATATATATATATATATATATATATATATATATATATATATATATATATATATATATATATATATATATATATATATATATATATATATATATATATATATATATATATATATATATATATATATATATATATATATATATATATATATATATATATATATATATATATATATATATATATATATATATATATATATATATATATATATATATATATATATATATATATATATATATATATATATATATATATATATATATATATATATATATATATATATATATATATATATATATATATATATATATATATATATATATATATATATATATATATATATATATATATATATATATATATATATATATATATATTATATTAGATTTCTTAGTCCTTATATATATATATTATATATATATATATATATATATATATAGTAAACATGTTAATCATATCACATGAAAGAATATATGTACCTTGATCATAGTTAGAATCGTCCAAGTCTAAACTAATTTCATCATCTTGATCTTGTTGGCTAGTGTTTCCAAAAGTGTTGCTACATCCGATATTTTTTTTTTTTTTTTTTTTTTTTTTTTTTTTTTTTTTTTTTTTTTTTTTTTTTTTTTTTTTTTTTTTTTTTTTTTTTTTTTTTTTTTTTTTTTTTTTTTTTTTTTTTTTTTTTTTTTTTTTTTTTTTTTTTTTTTTTTTTTTTTTTTTTTTTTTTTTTTTTTTTTTTTTTTTTTTTTTTTTTTTTTTTTTTTTTTTTTTTTTTTTTTTTTTTTTTTTTTTTTTTTTTTTTTTTTTTTTTTTTTTTTTTTTTTTTTTTTTTTTTTTTTTTTTTTTTTTTTTTTTTTTTTTTTTTTTTTTTTTTTTTTTTTTTTTTTTTTTTTTTTTTTTTTTTTTTTTTTGTAATATATATAAGCTTTTTGCTTACAATTGCATCTGCAGCTTCCACATTTTTTGTTTTGCCATCTTTAGAGAAGCATTCACGAAACATCTCGAATCGACTTGGTTCTTGTCCCAAAGATTTCTGTTTTAACAAAAATATATAAGTATTAGCAACAAACATTGATAAACAATATTAAAACTTATCTTATCCAATTACCTTTAAATCTTCACGTACTCGAGCATAACTCTTTTTACCCGTGACTTGCACCATCTTCCTTTTTCCACGATTAGCCTTATTTTTTTCACTAGCACTCTTATATATAAAAGTGAAAAATCAGAATCATGAATAAATTAATGTTGTTTAAAGTGTAAAAAAATCTGTACCATAGTCTTCTCTTCATTCCAATAATTGACAAGTTTCTTCCACTGTTTTTTTCGAATTTGTTTTGGCCTTGCGCTTATCTGCTCCTGAAGTGACAAAGATGGATTATGGTGGGATTTCTTAACTCTTTCCCTCCAATTCTTCACCTTATGCCCAAATGATTTCAAGATCCAGTCTTCCGCGGTTTTGGGAAAATCAAATTTAGTCTACAATGGAAACATGTTACATATCACATGAGAAGAATATATGTACCTTGATCATAGTTAGAATCATCCAAGTCTAAACTAATTTCATCATCTTGATCTTGTTGGCTAGTGTTTCCAAAAGTGTTGCTACATCCGATATCCAATCTTGTATTTGTACCAAAAGTAGCTAAAAGTCCAAAGAGATGTATGATAAGTACAATTTATAAAACCAACCAAAAACACAATCTATTAGTTAAATTAAACCTATTTTTTTTACTAGTTGAGTACCTGCATGATCTTCTTGGCCAAGTTCATTATTCTCATATTCGCTATCATTCATGTCTTCATCTCCATCATCTTCGAAACCATGTCCTGCTTCATTAGCTTCATCCACATCTATGTCATCATCTATGTCATCATTATCGTCATTTTCATTACTTTCATGTACCATATGCTCCGTGTCTTCAATATCATCATTTTCAACATCATTTTGGTCTTCATTCATATATGTAGTTTGAAAAGGGTAAGTGATAAAAACCGTTAATTGAATCTAACTCAAAACTCATCAAATATATCACATATAAAATATTGAAAACAAAATTTATGTACCATAAAATCTCGTGTCACCTTCTTCGTCGTCATGATCATTTTCAACAACAAAAGACTTTCTTTTTCCTACACCTGATTTGCGTGTTGCGATAGAAAGGGAACTTTTTATATTCTGTTGGAGGTTGTCCTTACCCGTGGAAACTCTTTTTTTTTTTATTGATTCTGCTTTGTTGAACTTGTATCAACTTGTTGATGATTTCTCTTCTGGCCATCCAAAGGCTTTTGTACCTTACTCTTTTTTGCTCTACTAGTATCAATCAGTTGTCCATTGTGCAACCCTTGGGATACATTTGGAGCAATCACTCGATGCTTTGCCATATTAGCACATCTTTTTATTGACATCGGCGCAATGTATTGTGCACGAGGTTGCTGTAAAAAGTTGAATTGTCCTTAGTAAATAAATGCAGAGTAATTATATAATCAGAATTTGTTTATTAAATCGGTACCTTTTTAGAAACTCTAACTCTTGTAGCATGTTGTTCTTCATAGTCTTGCCCACCTTCAACATCAAAGTCAGGGTCACTAGTATCCATTGGTTTCTTTTTATTTTTCTTTGTTTTGTGACTGTCTACTAGACTTGTGACGGATTTAGCAATATTTGTCACTCCCATATCTTGTAATCGTTTTTTGTTCTCTTGAATCCTCAAATACCTGCTATTCTCATAATCATTTGAATGTGAGCGTTGATCTTGCTTGTCCATTAGCGATCTGTTGCAAGTAAAGTCATCAGCGCCTAAAAGTACATGTAATATATAAATTATAGTGCTGGGTAAAACAATAATACACTAGAATTTTTACACAATCAATTATCATAATGGACAACTGAATTGCAAAATCATATTAGTATTATTACTATTGAATAGCAAAAACATCAACAAGGTCAATTCAAATCCTCAAACAACAATTTTACGACAACCTAATGAACAACTATAATTTTAAATATCAAACTAAATTGACTACCCGATAAAATAATAACCTGAACTTATATTGACTACCCGATTGCACTTAAATTGATTATGGAAAATAGTATGTGAATGTGCAATTAATTCATTTTTCGGATCTGATTGGAACAATTGAGAAGTAGGAAGACTTTGGCGATTCATATCATAATCTAAAAATAATTTAATCATGGAGAACAATAAAACCTAATATTGAAAAAAAAAGGAAACATTATAAAATTTCAGTCATGGAAAATAGCAAACTGATAGAGATATAATCACTTATCAATGAACCTATTACACAATTCAGCATAAATTACTAATTCAGATAATTATTTTACCTTCAAATTTCGTAGCCCACACAAAAAACCTAGCGTTCACCTTTAGAAAGCAAATTCTGGACTTTATCCCCATAAACCGTATGTGAAACTTGATTTCCATCAATAAAACTCAGTCTTTTACTTGCTTAACGAACGTGGTGGCTTGATTTTCGCAGCGCCAAAAATCCAAAATCAAATTGGGTTCCTAAAATTTTCCCCAAAAAAATTGGCGGCTTTAAATTTCGTTTGGGATCCAGATAGATAAGTTTTACTCTTCACATGCCTTACCATTCTAGAGTATTAATTTTTAACTTAATGTAACATACTTAAAACTATAAGTAAATAAAACTAACAAAAATAACTCATGTTTTTTTATTGTTATTAGTTATTAATTTATTATATATTTTTTTTGTTTAGAAAAAATGCTATATGTAACCTAACATTTAACGTGTATAAAAAGTTATATTTTTTATATCAAACTCATCTCTTGATATTTTATGGTAAATATACAATTATTTGATGTATCTTATATACAGTTTTTAGGGCTTTGTTTAAAAATTCATTTTGTTTAATATATGTTTTCAATTTATTAGTTATGATAATGTTAATCAACTCCACTTAAGTGGATGAGTTGGTCAGTGGTATCTTCTAAATCCATTATGTAGGTTCCGGATGTGAGATTTTCTCAAAGTCTCGGGTTCGAGTCTTGGATTTCTAATCTCAAGGTATTTTCCATGAGGAGGGGGTTGGAGGTCCAGCAAATCGCTAGTTAAAATTGCCTCCAACATGTCTGAATCGAAACTAACTTTACAAAAAAAAAGAAAATATTATAAATTAATTTTATTCTATCTTTATACTAAATAAAAGAAAATTGCTGTGACATTCATTTAATAAAAGTTGCTTATTTGTCACTTTAAGTTTTTTCTTAAAGTCTGATAATTTATACATGGTCTTTTAAATTTCATCATCTAAATAATTTTCTCATAATATATTTATAAATTATCCGTATATTATGCGGGTTAATAAGCTAATTATAAAGAATACTATTTCGAGGTTATGAGTACCGTTAGACTGTCGCAACTTCGGTGACAAAAATACGTTTTTATAAAAAATTTATTAATATGATCGGATTGAATCCGGGTTAATTAGCTAGTATTTTAAATAAGAATATTTTGGGTATTTCAAAGATCAAAGGTTGAAAGAGAGAAGGTGGTGTCAAGAAATAAAGGAATAAGATATTTCCTATTATTATTTTAAGATATTTTCTACTATTAGTTTACCATTATTTGGTAATGATCTTTCTTATTCCTCAAGATGAGAACTTTTCTATATTTATTTTCGTTTTGAAGACTATATGTAATATTCCATACTATGATGGACGACAGTTTTTTTTAGGTATTCACTATATATTACTCATAAATTGAAAAGAAGAAATCATCTTCTTTCTCAAAACCCTCTCCTGATTTTATTCCCTTTGTAGTAGCGTAAGAGTTATCTTTTGAGCAGGTTCAAAGTACATCAGAAGGTGAGGTTGTTTTATTAAGGAAGTAGACAACTACCCGCGATACGACGACAATAGTGGTCAGTAGCGTGATGATGGTGGTGACTGGTATTGTCGGTGAGTAGGGTAAGGTATAGATATAAATGAGTATAGTAGTGTGATTATTTTAGGAATTCAGATATAGATATTGTTAATTAATTTCATTAATGGTATATCGGATATTCGATAATATCATGGATAATGTTAGTTATAATACAAAGGGTATTTTAGGTATCTTAAAAAAAATATTGAAATATAGAGATGGAGTTTCATTTATATCATGGTAAAGATAATAATAATGATATATATGTAATTTCTTTTTTGATATATTATAACTTGATATATGAGACTACATCATAACCCGATACTATAATTAAAAGAAGAGGTTGAGAGTACATTTGACACCCTTAAAACTCTTTTAAAGCCTAAAACTCTCTCTTAATTACTCTAAAGCTATCTTTTTTTATATTTTTTTTTATTTGCTTATTAAATAGATAATTATATTAAAACTCTATCATAAATCTTTTTCTATCAAAACAAATCTTTTTAAATTTTAAAGATATATAATATTCTTAAAACTTTTCCAATCTTTTATTATTCTAAAGCACAATCCTTTTAATAACTTATCGACCAATCACAGCTCTTAATTTCTTAAAGTCGACTTTTATTAGTTTATATAGTAAACATTATGAAAAAATGGCAACACATAATATTTTAACACTTTTTTAATGAGTATCAAAGAATAATATTATGGCAAATGAAGTTAGCTCAACTGGCTGATGCATCCCTGGTTTTTCCCACAGGTTTTGGGTTCGACTATTAGGAGTGACAAGTCTGTGAGTTTTTTCCCTGAATCACCTGTAACGGCTTATGGTCTACATCTCGTAGTCTAGAGTACGTGCAGGGCTTCACCATTATACGGTGAGGTGTTCTCTGATGTCGAATACCGACTAACTGTTCAAAAAAAATATTATGTAACATTAACATTTAGTAGTTTATATAATTTATCATGTGTTATGAAAAAAAATATTCCAATAACATAAATATAAGTTTGAAGGGTTTTTTTTCATAAAAAGGAATATATATAATTTCAAACTGAAAAAAATTATTAAAAAAATGCAATCAATTCGCCTTTTTTTTAAATTATTTTTTTAATTTTAGTAATCTTTTTTGTGTTGTTCACGTAATCCATTTTGAAGTCTTTTGACAAATACTTTTGTTTTTTAAGTTATAATATTTATATCTCATCTAACTTTTATATTATATATATTTTGTATACTTATTTTTTTTTGTAAAGTATATATTTATAGCTATAGTTATTATTATTTAAATTGTTGTTTTTAACTATTCTAATTAGGTTATCATATAGAATTATAAAACAAAAATAAGATAATTAAGCAAAAGATTTTGTCAGTTCTCTTCTCCCTTCCTCTTTCCTTTGGTAAGCACAGACCTACAGAACAAAAATTCCACGTTAGTGAAAATCATACAACGAGTTGTTATTGCTGGCCGCCTTGCTCTAGGATTCCAACTTCTCGAGGTTATTATTTTTTTAAATATATATATATTTGTGTCATATTTTTTGTTGTATATTGGTAAATTTTTTGCAAGAAATATTTTTATATGTTTATTAAGGGGGTCTTAATTAATTGGACTTAGTAGCATTTGCTTTCACAGAGTTTGAAAATTGTTACATGATTTGGTCGACTTTACCCTCTTCTTTATGTTGAAAAGGGTTTTCTCAATCTAAATTGGTTATTTCAATTTTTAATTGATATGTTAAAAAACAATGAAAAACATCCTCATAAACTTAAAATAATGTAAACAGCTTCAAGTTGGGTTGTAATATCTGGATTTATTTGGTAGCACTATATATGTATTCTTTTAGTTTTTATCTTATATAAGTTTGTTTCTTTTTTTCCTTTTTTTTTTGTTTTATACAGGCCTAAGATGGACATGAGTTGGATGTCTTTATCAAGAGCTACAACTGAATACGAAAAAGGTGTTGATGAATTTCTTGACTATATCTTTTCTATAGATAGTAAAAATGGTCAGATATTATGTCCATGTATTGATTGTTGTAATCAAGTATGGGTTGATCGGGAGCAAGCTAATATGCATCTAATATGTGCCGGGTTTATTAAAGGCTATCAAATTGAACCTTTGATTTCCGAATTATGTGATACTCCAATGTTAGATGCTGAGGATGACATGCAAGGATTGGTGCATGATGCCTTCCACATGATTGGTGGGAACAGACATGAAAATGAAACAGGAAGTGTAAATGAAAGTTGGAGTATGCCAAACACAGATGCAAAGAAGTTTTATAAAGTATTAGATGATGCAAAGAAAGAACTATATCCCGGTTGTAAAAAGTTCTCGGTTCTTTCTTTTGTCGTGAGACTATTTCATAGTAAGTGTATTGGGAAATGTAATGACAAAGGTTTCAACATGATGCTTGATACATTGAGGGAAGCCTTCCCGGATGCTTCCATACCAAAGTCATTGTATGACTTAAGGAAGATAATACGAGATTTGGGACTTAGTTATGATAAAGTTGATGCATGTCCTAACGATTGTATGTTGTACTGGAATGAAAACAAAGACAAAACAAAATGTGATAACTGCCATCATTCAAGGTATAAAGCAAGTGAAAATGACTCTGAAGATGACGCAGAGTCAATCACATCTGATAGAGCTACGAAGATTGGAGCAAAGGTTTTGCGCTATTTTCCCCTCATACAACGGTTGCAGAGGTTGTTTATGTCATCTAAAACTGCTGCCTCCATGAGATGGCATGATGAAAGTCGCACGAAAGATGGTTACTTGAGACATCCTGCGGATTCCCCGGCTTGGAAAACGTTTGATTTTGAGCATCCTGAATTTGCAAAGGAATCTCGTAACGTCGGGCTTGGTTTAGCTAGTGACGGGTTCAACCCTTTTAGAACAATGAGTGTTTCTCATAGTACATGGCCTGTTGTTTTGATGCCATATAATCTTCCTCCTTGGATGTGCATGAAAGAGCCTTATTTCATTCTATCTTTACTTATACCTGGCCCATCTGCTCCAGGAAATAATATAGATGTTTACATGGAACCTTTAGTGGCTGAGCTAAAGGAGCTGTGGGATATTAATGGAGTAGAGACATATGATGCATCAACAAAGAGTAACTTTCAGATGCGTGCTTCTTTGTTATGGACAATAAGTGACTTTCCAGCTTATGCAAATTTATCAGGAGACCCAAGGTAAACTTTCTTGTCCTAGTTGCCATAAGAATACAAAATCACAACGCTTAACTCATTGCAAAAAATATTGTTTCATGGGACATCGTCAATATTTGCCAAGTGATCATGATTTTCGAAGAGATAAGAAGTCTTTTGATGGCACGGAGGAACTGGATAGGCAACCACGTAGGTTAACCGGGTCAGAAATTCTTGATGAGGTAAATGGTAGTGTTAATTGTAAATATAGAATAGATCAAGGACCTAGTGTGCAATTGTAGAAGTCCTTATTGTAAATGTTTATTTCCTTTTAGTCCCTCTCTCTTCCTATAAATAGAGGGCTCATTATTATAGGGTTTTTCTAACTTGTGCCCTAAGGGCACACATAAGGGTGTCTCGGGAATTGAAAAAGGTAAGAATATTCTTCTTGAAAAATGCATTTTTTAAATCCCGAGAAGAATATTATTACCTTTTTCAATTCCCGAGAAGAATATTCTTACCTTTTTCAATTCCCGAGACACCCTTATGTGTGCCCTTAGGGCACAAGTTAGAAAAATCCTTAGTTGTAATAGATACACCTTCATTCTATACAATTCAGTTTACATGGTATCAGAGCCACGGCTTAGGATTCTTATTATGCTCTGTGGTTGCAGCCTTGTCTGACCTTCCACATCAGAAAAAGAATCCTATCCATTCCGGTGACCATTTCCGGTTAAGTTCCGGTCACCACCAGTCCTGCCAGTAAAACCAATCAGATTTTCCGGCCATCTCTCCTTTTCCGGCCACTGTTCACGGCTGTTTTTTAAGTACGGCACCCTACACTTACAACCAGGTCTCACTACCACCACCATTGAACTAGAAATTGACCGAATTGCAAATCCTCAAAATTTCAGCCTCGCCGGACCACCCACGCGCCGCCTCAGTTAAAAAAAAAAGCTCACCGAAAAAAGTCCGATTACTCCTGATTTCCGGCGAGTGGGATCTCACCTCCGGTACCATCGTGATCATCATCAAATTCCGAACAAACCCATAAAATATCATCGCCGGAAACCACCGCACGCGCCACGCGCCACCGTAGCTCCGCCGCCTTATTCCGGCACTGGCGCATGAGAGCGCGTGGGACCACCTCCGGCCACCGTTTTTTCGCAGTTTCATTGGAATTCCATTCCAGTCAAGTCTGTCCAGTTAATTTTCTGATCTGAGCATTTTTTATTTTCTGCCTTTGTCTCGTTAGTATATAGGCTCGTTGTTACAGTTTGGTTTGACTACATATCATATTTTCAATCATATTTTCAATGGCCGATAAGAAAGAAATTATTGAAAATCAGATTGCTCCAGGTATTATTAATTATACCTCGATTTTGCGTATTCCCGTAAAACTGGACTCTAGTAATTGGAGTTCATGGAGCCTTTTTGTTCAAAAGGGTCTTGAAAGTGTTGACAAAGAAGATCATCTATCAAAACCACCACCTGAGCCGATCACCCGAGAATGGCGTATTAATGATAGTGGGATTCAAATGGCTCTGTGGAATTCTATGGAGCCACAGATTCTAACAATCGCTCAAAACTTCACTACAGTAAAGGCAATGTGGGATCATTTGTCTTCATCCTTCTCAGCCAAAGAATCTCTATCTCATGCTTATTCTGTTGTTCAAGCATTTACTAGGGGTGAACAAGGCGATTCCACTTTCACCGAGTACTTCACTCGCTTCTCTAAGCTTCAAGATGAGTTACGCACCCTTTTTCCACCAACTGCTGATTTAAAAGTCCAGGAGGAGCGTAACAACAAAATGGATGTCATGACATTTATTGCTGGATTATCACCAAAATATGCTAGTGCACGTCCTTTGTTGCTTAGTAACTCTAATGCAATTAAGTCTGTGGCATCCACATATCATCTCTTACGAGAAATGTATGGTTCAGATGCTTCTCCAACTCCTACTCCTACTGATGCATCCGCCATGATTAGTAAAAGTACAGAGAGGATCCCTTTCAAGAACAGTGCTGGACAGGGCAGTAATATTGTCTGTCATTTGTGTCATGAACCTGGACATGTAAGGTACAGCTGCCCAAATAACTGTCACTATTGCAAAGGGAAAGGACACACAAAGTTCAATTGTCCGAACCGCCCCAAGGGTTCTCAACCACCTCCACGTCCTCGAGCCAGGATAGCCACTACTGTTGAACCTAGTGACCATCAGCCTAATGATCAGCCTATTTACACACTCAACCAGGAGGAGTATGATCGATTCCAGCAGCTGATATCCTCCAAGATCGGTCCTCAAGCCAACTCGGCTCAGGTACATTTCCTTATCCTGAAGCCAACTCTGCTCAGTCAGGTACATTTCCTTATCCTGATCCAGATTGGGTTGCTGATTCTGGAGCCACTCATCATATGACTGGAAAGAAAGGTATTTTGTCTAACCTCCATTATATCTCTCACCTACCAGTTCGAGTAGCTAACGGATCCTCGTGCCCTGTTCGCGGCATTAGATCAGTTAGTCACTCTAAACCATTGAAAATGTCCTCTGTATTATACGTTCCAGGCTTTCCTGACAATCTGTGTTCCATAAGCCAACTCACTAAACAAAACAACTGTTCTGCTCACTTTTATCCTGAATATTGCTTCTTTCAGAAACTAGGAACGAACCAACTGATTGGCACCGGTTTTGAATCAAAAGGTCTCTATCGTCTATCCTTCTCATCACAACCTGCAGCAAATAAGTGTGATTCTAGTTTTAGGGAGGCTCATTACCGACTAGGCCATCCCTCTGCAGCAGTCCTGAGGCAATTGAGACCGGATTTTTCATCTGTTTCTGATTTTCATTGTGAGTCATGTCAGCTTGGTAAACATACCAGGCGACCCTATCCTCCTAGAGTACCTAATCGAGTCAGTACTTTGTTTGAACTTGTGCATTCTGATGTATGGGGCCCTTGTCCTACCAAATCACCTCTTGGCTTTGAGTATTTTATTACCTTTATTGACGATTATTCTCGTGCTACTTGGGTTTATTTAATGAAATCTCGTTCTGAAGTATATTCAATCTTTTGTGAATTTCATGCTTATGTCAAAACTCAATTCCAAACCACTATTAAAACCCTTCGTACAGATAATGCAAAAGAATATCTGTCCACTCACTTTTCCACATACATGAAATCAAATGGCATCATTCACGAGTCATCTTGCGTTTATACACCACAACAAAATGGTGTCGCTGAACGCAAGAACCGTCATTTATTGGACATCGCTCGCACACTCATGATTCATTCCCATGTCCCTCATCGTTTCTGGGCAGATGCTGTCCTCACTGCCACTTATCTGATTAACCGTATGCCATCACCAGTCATTCATGGCCAAACACCGTTTTCTGTCCTTTTTCCTAATGAAAATATGTTTCCACTTCCACCAAAGATATTTGGATGTGTTGCATATGTTCATGATCACCGACCAGGAACCAGTAAACTTGATCCACGAGCTATTCGATGTCTCTTCGTAGGTTACTCTAAAGTTCAGAAAGGATATCGGTGCTATAGCCCATCTCTTCGTCGATACTTTACTAGTGCCGATGTTACCTTTCACGAATCTTGTCCTTACTTCCCAGAGTCTTCTGATTCAGTTCGTGATCTATTTCCAGCTTCTGATCCTGTCATACCTGAGTCCATAACTATTCCTACTATCCCTATATCATTGGATCCCTCTGTTCCTTCGGTTTCTGATCCTCCGGTCTCAGATGCCACTGATTCTGCAACATCTGGCCCTAAGCTTGCGCCACCTCCGATTCTCACATATACTAGAAGACATAAGGATAAGACGACAGAGACACCTGATTCACAACCAGACCATGACCCTGGTACGTCCTCAGTTCCCCAGTTGATACCTGAACCTGATTCCCAATCAATACATAACACCCCTAATACACACGAGTATGATCCACCTGGTGCACCTTATCCTGATGTACCCATAGCCCTTCGTAAAGAACCCAGAAATTCTACTCGTTACCCTATTCAACATCATGTTAACTATGCTCACCTATCTACTGAAGCACGTGCCTTCACCACTGCTATTGACTCTTACCCAGTTCCCAAGAATGTGATGACAGCTCTTAGTCACCCAGGATGGCGAAAAGCCATGGAAGAAGAAATAGGGGCTCTTCAAGCCAATCATACATGGGATCTTGAGTCGCTTCCTCATGGGAAGCGTATTGTTGGTTGTCGTTGGGTATTCACTGTCAAACTCAATCCCGATGGCTCCCTACATCGATTGAAGGCCCGGTTAGTTGCTAAGGGTTATTCTCAGGCTTATGGCATTGATTACGATGAGACATTTTCTCCAGTGGCCAAAATGCCATCAGTTCGCATCTGTATCTCTCTGGCGGCTATTAATCATTGGCCACTCCATCAGCTTGATGTCAAGAACGCATTTCTTAATGGTGTTCTTGAGGAGGTTTATATGGAGCAGCCACCCGGCTTTATTGTTAAGGAGGAGGCTTCGAAAGTATGCAGATTACGCCGATCACTTTATGGTCTTAAGCAGTCTCCTAGAGCATGGTTTGGTCGATTCTCAAGTGTTATGGCAGAATTTGGGATGGTTCGGAGTGCATATGATCATTCTGTATTCTTCAGACACCAGCAAGGTCGAAGGATTATTTTGGTTGTGTATGTGGATGATATCATAATCACAGGGGATGACGACGTTGGTATCACCAAGCTCAAACAATTTCTTCAGTCTCAGTTCCAGATAAGCGACTTAGGTCGACTACGGTACTTTCTTGGCATTGAAGTATCACAGTCCCCGCAAGGAATACTTCTCTCTCAACGAAAGTATGTCCTTGATATGTTATCCGAATGTGGCTTATTGGGTTGTAAACCTGTTGACAGTCCAATGCTTCCTACAGGGAAGCTTCTTCCTGAAGATGGGAGTCCGATGAAGGACCCAGAACGATACAGACGATTGGTTGGGAAACTTAATTATTTGACTGTGACCCGTCCAAATATCTCATTTGCGGTAAGTGTCTTAAGCCAATTCATGGCCGCACCTTATACTGGACATTGGGATGCTGTTCTTCGTGTATTAAGATATCTCAAGACTACACCAGGTCTTGGGATCCTTTATTCTGATCAGGGCCATTGTCGCGTGGGTGCTTTCACAGAAGAGGGAGATGGACGGATATCAGGATTCTCTGATGCAGATTGGGCAGGATGTCCTATCTCTCGACGATCTACGACTGGCTATTGTGTGTTTGTCGGTGGAAACCTTGTGTCATGGAAGAGTAAGAAGCAACACACAGTATCTAGATCAAGTGCAGAATCGGAATATAGAGCCATGGCAGATGTTACATCCGAGATGATATGGGTTCGTCGACTTCTTAGAGAACTCGGGGTTGTTTCTGATAACCTAATGCGACTATATTGTGATAATCAATCAGCTATTCATATAGCCAAGAATCAAGTATTTCATCAAAGAACGAAACATATTGAGGTTGATTGTCATTTAATCAGAGATCGAGTAGTAGGGACGAAAGTTGATCCTCCGTCAATTCAGCCAATACATGTCAAGACAGAGTTCCAACTTGCAGATATCCTAACCAAACCACTCCGAAAGACCCAAATAGATTTTATATGTAACAAGTTGGGCATGATTAATATCTATGCTCCAACTTGAGGAGGAGTGTTAATTGTAAATATAAAATAGATCAAGGACCTAGTGTGCAATTGTAGAAGTCCTTATTGTAAATGTTTATTTCCTTTTAGTCCCTCTCTCTTCCTATAAATAGAGGGCTCATTAGTTGTAATACTTACACCTTCATTCTATACAATTCAGTTTACAAAATTAAATTTGGAAAACATGTGAAGGACAACCCAGATCTACCATTTAATTGGAAAAAGAGAAGTATTTTTTTTGAGTTACCATACTGGAAAAGTAACTTGCTACGTCATAATCTAGATGTAATGCATATTGAGAAGAATGTTTGTGACAGTGTCATTGGAACGTTAATGAATGTAGATGGAAAGACTAAGGATCATTTGAAAGCACGCCTTGATTTACAAGAAATGGGTATTAGACCTGAACTTCATCCTAAATTTCAAGATAACAACAAAGTGTATTTGCCACCTGCTCGTTTCTCAATGGACAAAAAAGAGAGAGAGATATTTTGTCAAGTGCTTCAACGGGTAAAAGTTCCAGATGGATATGCATCTAATATATCAAGATGTGTACAGATAAAACCTCCAAAACTATATGGCCTTAAAAGTCATGATAATCATATTTTGATGCAAGAGTTGCTTCCTGTTGCCTTGCAAAATGTGTTACCTAAGAACGTGCGCCATCCTGTGATGAAGCTATGTCGTTACTTTAGACAATTATGCTCAAAAGTTCTAATCCAAATGATTTGGTTCAAATGGAAAATGAGATTGGAAAAATCCTTTGTGATTTAGAACGGATTTTTCCGCCATCATTTTTTGATGTCATGGTTCATCTTGCTACAGAGGCCAAATTAGGAGGACTTGTTCATTACCGCTGGATGTATCCAATCGAGAGGTAAACATTTATTTTTTAGTGAATATCTTTTGTTTAAGAAGTTTATTGAATCTTATCTTAATATTTTGATCATTCAGGTATTTATCTACATTAAAATCTTACGTGGGAAATAGGAGCAAACCCGAGGGTTCCATTGCAGAAGGATATTTAGCAGAAGAGTGTTTGTCATTTTGTTCAATGTACTTATCCAATGATGTCGAGACTATACATAATAAGTCAAGTCGAAATTATGATGACGGTGGTTATGAGGATGTGTTACCTATCTTTTCTATGTCGGGTCGTCCGATTGGTGCTACTAGACATGTGGAAAAACTAGACACCGACACTTTGGCTAAAGCACATTCATATGTGTTGTTCAATTGTAGTGAAGTTGATGAATTTAGAGAGTAAGAATTTACAGTGTAGTTATATTTTTTTATCCAGTTATCGTCGTTATCATCATTATCCTCTTTTAACATTGCAGAGAACATCTGAAGATTGTTCGTCGTGAAAACCGGAAAGTACGTGAGCGTGAGATTCAACGTTTGCATAGCGACAATTTTCAGTCGTGGTTTGAAGATCATGTAAGGAAGAATCATAGGTGTATAAGTTCAAAAGAAAATATAATAATATAACATTTTAAACCTTGTGACAACATGATGTATAAAACAAAAAAATTAACACATCTTGCCTTTATTCAGGTTGAAGAGCTGGATACTAGAGGGGATCATAGAATCACAGATGATCTAAGGAACTTGGCAAGTGGCCCAGTGGAGTATGTGAAAAGATATAAGGGATTTATCATAAATGGTTTCCGATTTCACACAAAAAATCTTGAAGAGAACAGGAAAACACAAAATAGTGGAGTCATGCTTGAGGCCATGACAAATAGCTTCTCGAGTGCTAGAGATAATAATCCTATTGTGGGAGATGTAACATACTACGGGATTTTGAATGATATCATTGAGTTAGACTATGGTGATGACAGGAAAGTAGTTTTATTCCATTGTGATTGGATCTCGAATGGTTCAAGGAAAAAAGAAGATGAGAATGGGTTTACTCTACTCAATTTTGAAGGTTTGAAGCCTCACGAGGAGCCTTTTATACTAGCTTGTCAAGCACAACAAGTATTCTATGTTGCAGATCGTGTTGACAAAGGATGGAAAGTTGTGATCAAGACAGCCCCTAGAGATTCTTACGACATGAATGAACAGACATGTCTTGATGATGTGGAAACACATTTGCGGAGTGAGACATCTATGGGTCCTCAACTCGATGAAAATATGAATATTGAATTGGTTAGAGAGGGTATAAATGGGACTGTTGTCGACAAGAATGCCTTAGCTTTTGACGGAGATGAAGATCTGTTTGAAGCTGCTTCCTGATTTCAATTAGTTAAGTAATATGCTCGTTTTTTTTTTTAATTCTTGTATTCTTGTTACTAGTTGGCTACCCTACCATGTAGCATTAGTGGTTGGGGCACTAAGTAGCAAAGATGATAGATGCTCCTTTTATACCCCAGGTGGTTTTATTAGGTAGTATTCACACTATTATGGTTCATTCATAGTCTTGAACTTTTGGAATTGTGATTTTTTAATTGGGTATGCTCGATGTATTTCTATTGATACAATAGCTATTATCTTCTTGAACAAGGCCTGTTTAGTTGTATTAGTTTAGTAGATCTTGGATACTTTGAATAGTATGTAATCTCGAGCAATTCCGTCATTAGTCTCGTGTTTATGTAGAGTAGATGCATGATACTCGGTTAAGTACGTATAGTTATGCTGCATCCATCTATACCCATGTTGTTGTTTATCTAGAATGTCTTAAAACCAAAGGTGTTATGATGGATGGACCGAACAGGCTGGATCACGGGTCAAAACAAGTTTGGGCTAAAATGGGTCATTTATATCCTCTAATACAAGTACTCATGGAGGATTCTCAATCCCACTTAGGGCTGCCAAGAACTTGGTACTTATCTTATAACCTTGTTCATGAGTCCTAAAGTTTAACTTTTGTTGTAAATTCACTTACTTGAAGTTATTTTCTTGTTTTTTATTGTAGGATTATAAACACCTGAAACTCATAGCTACAGATCTTCATGGAACTAAATAAAAATTCCGGCATATCCACAGAGGTATAAAAGAAATCTTCTATTAGCCCTTTGTACTCTAAATGTTTTTGATAAAGTGATATGGAAGATTATCAATATAATTTTATTGTTTTGGAATTTATTTATTTTTCCCCATAAAATAGATCCGTTTATCCATATTTAAAGGTAAATTAGTTTACTTTCTTAAATTTATAATTTCAAGCTATCTGATTGATTATGTACTTTTAATCGATAGCAAGTGTTGGATGATCTGGTTTTTTAAAGGACGAGGATGTGGGATGAGGAATCATGTACCATTGAGGGAAATTTCTTAATTTAGGTAACTGAGTACGTCTGTCATCTCTCACAAGTCATAGGTACAAACATGTTTTCATTTTGATCTTGTCTTGTTGCTGTTACCTATTAATATGTTGATTTTATGAACATGCCCTTTATGAAGTTATTCTCGATTTGCAATGTATGCGACTGAGGCTCCTTGGTATAGTCCAGATGTGGTACATACATTATAGTCCAGAAGCAGGAAATCACCAGCATTAGTTATTACATCTTTTTTAGATATGCTTATTCCTTATTTTGAAATAGTTTAATGGAACATGTAAAATTGATCATCACATTCACATCTAAAGCGAGCCATTTTGAAAGAGGATTATGAAGATGCTCCTAGGATTATGGTGGCGATTGCGGAAGCTGCTACTAATGATACTGTTGGCAGAGTAATGTCCCATCTGAGGGTAAGAGGAAGTTATAGTTTGTGTTAGGCATGGATTATGACATTTATAACCATACCTGCTAACCTTTTTAATTTACAGAAAGCCATAAAGGAGGAGCGATACATGGATGCAGCTTTTGTACGCGATTATGCAGGTGCCAGTTTGGTGAGTTATTAAAACTGCTCTTTTAGAATATTCTTATTAGATGTTGAAATTATCATTTTATTTTTTTGCACACCATGCCTCTCAATGAAAAGTGGAAACTCAATTAGGTCTATTGATGAATCTTATAAGTTCTTGTGCAATATATGAGAAATAACTTCTTGTGGTAGTTAGTAGGAGAGAAAATATTTAATGCTCTAAAAGTTCAAGCAACCTTTTAAACCGTATTTTGACGTACATTAGCCACACTTTACGGGTCTAAATGAACTTTCCGTCTTTCTTGGTTGAACTTAGCTTTCATCTGGTTTTTTCCCGTTTTGTGTGTTGTTCTAAATGCAAGTGTGATGGTTTACCTGTTAATATGTTGATTTTATGAAGATGCTCCTAGGATTATGGTGGCGATTGCGGAAGCTGCTACTAATGATACTGTTGGCAGAGTAATGTCCCATCTGAGGGTAAGAGGAAGTTATAGTTTGTGTTAGGCATGGATTATGACATTTATAACCATACCTGCTAACCTTTTTAATTTACAGAAAGCCATAAAGGAGGAGCGATACATGGATGCAGCTTTTGTACGCGATTATGCAGGTGCCAGTTTGGTGAGTTATTAAAACTGCTCTTTTAGAATATTCTTATTAGATGTTGAAATTATCATTTTATTTTTTTGCACA
>CM067168.1:44337968-44373340 GCA_034093135.1 Erigeron breviscapus
GATGTGCAACACACTTCTTTGGATATGGCTTTTATAGAGCAGAAAAAAGCTAACGAGAATGTTATATGTAACATCCTAAAATTTATTCGTATTAATATTATTAACTAGAGTAAAAGCTAGTAACGTCGTCATGCTTTGACTATGTTCTAGAGTAATTAAGCATAGATCATTTGGGCGTATTTTTTTTAAGGGTGTTGAATTAATTTGATATATGCATTTTACGTTAGAAAACTTATATTAATATGGACTCTTTTATGATTTTATATCTTAGATATTTGTATTCAAAAGAATATATATATATATATATATATATATATACACACAAAATGGGTGCTGTTGTTAATTAACCAAGACTCAGAACGAATAATAACATCTTTATATATACTAAAAGACAACTGACCAAACCTCAATTGACCAATCATATCTTTCGATTTTTCAAAATCAAGTTATTAAACATGTGACTAAATTCAATTTAAAAAAAAAAGTCGATCTATTAAATGAGTGAACCTTTATGACTTTATATAGATAGATATTACTATAAACAAACCTATATATGGATTGGGTAAATATTATTAAATGGGTAACTAAAATAGATAGATAATAAAAACAAAACTAACTTATCTATAACAAGGTATCTATTAACAAAAATAACCACATATATGATTAAATATATACTAATCTTTACTTTGATATAAATCTACTTTAATGATCCGTAAATATATTTTTCTCCCTTAAAGCATATCTTGATGACATAAATATACTCGTATTAACCAAATAATATTTAGACACCAATTAACATGAAAAAGAGCATTAAAGTAATAAGCTTGATTGTCAAAATTTGTTTTTCGATTCTCTTATTCACGATTATATTTGGCATTATTTTGTAAAGTGCAATTTAATTTTCCAATTATAGATTATATTTTGAAATTTTTTCAGCTAGGACACATTCTATCAATGATGTTTTTTTCATGTATGTATTTTTCTTTCTTATAGTTATGTCTTGGTCAAAAATTTCTGGTAAGCCCTTTCATCAACCACAAATCTTCTTTTATTTTAGTTATTTTAAATTAACTTGAATGTGAGTGCATAGTCTAAGCCAAATAAATGTAAGCTGCATCACGTACACAAGGGAGCTGGTTTGTGGGCTCGGTGGATCCATCGGCCAATAACTTAGTAAAAACTGGACTCAAAGTCTTACGGTCCATAATTAATAAGATAGGCTCATGCTCGTCTGTATATATTGCCGGTATTCTAAACATATATATATATATACTAGATTAAACCCATGCGTTGCATGGTAAATAATTGTTATTATAAAAATATGTTGAAAATAAATAATATATATCTTCCAAATTTAAAATTATAAGACCAATATTGTAGCAACAATAATAATGTAAACTTATTTATTAAAGATAATTACATCATAAATGAATATTTTAATACTAATCAATGGACTTATTTTTTTAATAATGCTTAAATCATGCAATCATGTAACAACAAATGAAATCAAAGAATAAAATATATAAAATATACTTCATAGATAAATCATCAACATAAGTTAAATTTCATTGCATAAAACAAAAATTGAAATGGTTAATTTAAAAAAATGAATTATTTATTGAATTTAACTAAAAGATTGAATTTTTATTTGATAACTAAAAAGTAAAATACGATCTTTTAAAATTCAAAAGATAAAAAAACAACTGTGTCATATTTAATTTAATGCTAGAATAATTCGATATACTCGATATGTAATTATTACTCTAGATAAGAAGTTAAATAAGTACGCGACTAAGTTTAAAATTTGAAAGTTTTTATTCATCATATAATCCTTAAATAATAGATTTGACTAAGTATTTTCTTTAAATAATATCACAAAATATTAAAAGAGTAAAAAATAAACAAAAAACTTAGTTAACACTTAGAGACTTAAGACACATTAGTCATGAATTATCCACATTAAATATAAAAGATTAAATAAATTAAAATATTACAAAGATCAATAAAAGTTAATAGTTTGATTAAATAATAGTTATGTTATTAAAATATATAGAAAATATAATTAAAAAATGCCTATAAACTTATACTAAACACATACCATCATATCAAATATCAAATATACAAAAGATTAAATAAAATAAATAAATATCTAAAATATAAATAGGCTAATAAATAAACCGTTAAAAAGGTAAAAATAAATAGATATACATTAAGTTTAATAAATTAAAAGATTATAACTTACGTATATATATAAAAAATATATTGAAAGATATATATATATATATATATATATATATATATATATATATATATATATATATATATATATATATATATATATATATATATATATATATATATATATATATATATATATATATATATATATATATATATATATATATATATATATATATATATATATATATATATATATATATATATATATATATATATATATATATATATATATATATATATATATATATATATATATATATATATATATATATATATATATATATATATATATATATATATATATATATATATATATATATATATATATATATATATATATATATATATATATATATATATATATATATATATATATATATATATATATATATATATATATATATATATATATATATATATATATATATATATATATATATATATATATATATATATATATATATATATATATATATATATATATATATATATATATATATATATATATATATATATATATATATATATATATATATATATATATATATATATATATATATATATATATATATATATATATATATATATATATATATATATATATATATATATATATATATATATATATATATATATATATATATATATATATATATATATATATATATATATATATATATATATATATATATATATATATATATATATATATATATATATATATATATATATATATATATATATATATATATATATATATATATATATATATATATATATATATATATATATATATATATATATATATATATATATATATATATATATATATATATATATATATATATATATATATATATATATATATATATATATATATATATATATATATATATATATATATATATATATATATATATATATATATATATATATATATATATATATATATATATATATATATATATATATATATATATATATATATATATATATATATATATATATATATATATATATATATATATATATATATATATATATATATATATATATATATATATATATATATATATATATATATATATATATATATATATATATATATATATATATATATATATATATATATATATATATATATACATATTTATATTAATATTTATATAGTAATATAAAGTCAGATAAATATATATCTATATCTATATATATAGTAATGATAATAGACATGCATGCATATGTACCAAGAAAAGCACAAAATGCATATGACACGAGCAACCAACTAAAAGAGAAAAAACCAACAAAATGGGGAGACAAGGTTAAATATTTGTTCACCAAATCTATACCTAACAAATCCTCCCGTGAACAAATAATTAACAGTCACTGGGACTACCGGCCGTAGCAAAGAAAAACAGGAAGTTGGAGCAAGGTTTAGAACAGGAAATCTGTCATCGATATTAAGTTCCTGTTCAGATTTCATAGCGATTAAAGGTAACCTTCGCTTAAGACTTTTAACTTATATTAGAGTCGTATGTTATATGGTAGTTAAATGGTTTAGCTTTCGTATGTCATTAGCATCATGGAGGTCATTGATATATATATAATATGTCGAGAAGGGTATAATACATGTAAGCTAAACAAAGGTGCCAAATAGGATTTTTCATATCCTCTCTTAGTTATATATAAAGAATCGCATAGGGTTTAAAACATTATTAGAAAACACGTATAACTAAAACCTAAAGGGACGAGCCGGCCGTAGCAAAGAAAAACAGGAAGTTGGAGCAAGGTTTAGAACAGGAAATCTGTCATCGATATTAAGTTCCTGTTCAGATTTCATAGCGATTAAAGGTAACCTTCGCTTAAGACTTTTAACTTATATTAGAGTCGTATGTTATATGGTAGTTAAATGGTTTAGCTTTCGTATGTCATTAGCATCATGGAGGTCATTGATATATATATAATATGTCGAGAAGGGTATAATACATGTAAGCTAAACAAAGGTGCCAAATAGGATTTTTCATATCCTCTCTTAGTTATATATAAAGAATCGCATAGGGTTTAAAACATTATTAGAAAACACGTATAACTAAAACCTAAAGGGACGAGCCGGCCGTAGCAAAGAAAAACAGGAAGTTGGAGCAAGGTTTAGAACAGGAAATCTGTCATCGATATTAAGTTCCTGTTCAGATTTCATAGCGATTAAAGGTAACCTTCGCTTAAGACTTTTAACTTATATTAGAGTCGTATGTTATATGGTAGTTAAATGGTTTAGCTTTCGTATGTCATTAGCATCATGGAGGTCATTGATATATATATAATATGTCGAGAAGGGTATAATACATGTAAGCTAAACAAAGGTGCCAAATAGGATTTTTCATATCCTCTCTTAGTTATATATAAAGAATCGCATAGGGTTTAAAACATTATTAGAAAACACGTATAACTAAAACCTAAAGGGACGAGCCGGCCGTAGCAAAGAAAAACAGGAAGTTGGAGCAAGGTTTAGAACAGGAAATCTGTCATCGATATTAAGTTCCTGTTCAGATTTCATAGCGATTAAAGGTAACCTTCGCTTAAGACTTTTAACTTATATTAGAGTCGTATGTTATATGGTAGTTAAATGGTTTAGCTTTCGTATGTCATTAGCATCATGGAGGTCATTGATATATATATAATATGTCGAGAAGGGTATAATACATGTAAGCTTAATAATCTGTTCTCGAAACGGAACGATCAAGATACTTAGAGTTAGACGAGTTTTTGGAAGATTGAACGGATTTAAGTTTTGCGAAACTAAGTTTGTAGCTTTCGGGTTTCGGTTGTTCGCGGAATGATGGGAACATATTAATTCTGTTGGGAAAAACGGCCTCGAAGAATCCCCAACAACACAGTCAATGAGAACAGTAAAAAATATGACACCAGCCAAAACACCAGGCTCACATATAATTCTACCGTGTACAAAACAAACCAATAGAAAATTCGTTTTTCTGATGTGGAAGCTTAGACAAAGCTGCAACCACAGAGCATACAACGAATATTTAAAACCAAGATACCTTATACGATACCGAGACCTCCACCAAAACCTTTGACCAGCCTTGGCTAACCATAGCTCTTGATACCACTTGTTGGGAAAAACGGCCTCGAAGAATCCCCAACAACACAGTCAATGAGAACAGTAAAAAATATGAACACAAGAATTGTAACAACCGTGCATTTTGACTTTTGACTATGGGTACGTTTCCTAAGTTTTTGATTAATTAATATATGTTCAAGTGCAATCTAAGGGTCATTTGAGTGCAATGTGTTTTTTTATATGGGTCGTTTTATTGTGCAACTAGAGACTTATGTGCAAGTTGAGATCCTTAGTTGGTGCTAATCGAATTTCATTAGATGATATTTATGGTAACTAGTAAATGGTTATGGATCCTATCCATGGGTTATGCCCAAACCCATGACCCACCCAAGTAAACAAACACTATCCTCCCTCATTTCCCTCATCCATTCATTCATAATACTTACATTTTCTCTCCCATCTCACTAAATGCTCATACTCTCAATCTCTCTCTAAAATTCTTCATTTAATGTTGTTTCAAGTAGAATAATAACAAAATCATCATCCTTATTATCATTCTAGCATCATATCAAAAATCCAAGTCTCAAAGTGCAAGAAAAAGCTTCATTTAGGTCAAAACCGGGTTTGATTGCTTGTGGAAGTTTTGGTAAGTGTTTTCTAGCTCAAATTCATCATTTCTAGTTATTAAACTTGTATTACACCTAAATCTAAGCACTCTTGGTCCTTATAGCTTCAAAATCCGAAATTAGGGTTTCTAGTTACCTAAATTAGGTCAAAATTCGATTTGGGTCAAAAGCCATGTTTTGGAATGGAACTATTGAGTGGGTTATGTTCAAATGAGTTTGTTATGTTCAAAAACGGGTCAAGGAACTCCTCAAAACGATTTATAAGTCAAAAACTAGGTTTTGGGTCGATTTTGTGTTCAAATGGGTCAAGATCGAATTTTAACAAGAAAATGTGTTAAAGGTTGGTTTTGGATGATGAATGTAACATCCATGAATTTTGACTCGTTGACTTTACGTGTAATATGACTAACAATATAGGTTAATGAAGTATTCGGGTCGTTTTGGTGATTAAATGACAATGTGGAAGTTATTTGGGTCGTTTCGTGAATTAAATGGCAATGTGTTGTATTCGGGTCAATAGGGTATTTTGATCGGTGTTTAAAGGTCTAACGATTGTAATTTGGCTTGAGAAGGAAACGGGTCGGCCCGTGGGTCATCCACGACCCATCAGCCCTTTGACCCATTCCTCTTCTCTTATCTTTCTCTTTTACCTCTCATTTCTTATCTTTCTCTCTTTCTCTTTTCTCTCTAGACCAAAAGCAAGAACATCTCTAGTTCTTCATTTCTCTAGTATCATTTGGAGTTTTGGGTTTAGATTAACATTAGAATCATAGTCATTTGCACCTCGTTATCGTCATATCGAAGAATCAAAGGTTGAAGTTCTAACTATTTTACCCATTTTGACCTAATTTCGGGTTTGAGCTCAAGAAGGAAGTTTTGGTAAGTTTAATTCATCCCATTTACTTCTATCTCTGTTAATTTACTCGTTTCTAGTCATCTCGTACATTTACAAGTTCTAAATCGCCTTAAAAATGAGTTTGGGTCGAATTAGGGTTCAATTAGGGTTTGAACGATTTGGAGAATTTGATGATGTTATGGATGGAAATATGGGTTTGGGTAAGTGTATTTATGCATTAGAATGTAAGATGTAACTTCAAAACGAGTCTTGTAACCTTAAACGTCGATTTAGGGTTTTGGGGTTCTTGATTTTCTGCACTTGCTGCTGCTGGTCGTGTTGCTGCCCAGTAAGGGGCGTAACCTACGGCCCTATGGGGCGTAGGTTACGCTAGTTATATTTTGTTGGGGCGTAAGTTACGGCCCTTTGGGGCGTAGCTTACGCCGAAGTTTTACCTTACGCCCAAAAACCCACTGTTTACGCCACTCCAGAAGCCAAAACCTTCTTTTCTAGAGGACCGTAGGTTACGCCCAGTTTGACCGTAACTTACGCCAGTTGTTTTCTGACCACCGTACCTTACGCCCCTTTTGACCGTAGCTTACGCCTGGTGGTTTTGAACCACCGTAACCTACGCCAGTTTAGGGCGTAGGTTACGCCCCCTTTGTTGCTGAATTTTCTGTTTGACCTAGTTTGACTTCCAGAACCCTATTAACGCCTCGAGCATCGTTCTAAATCACTTCTCAACTTATTTAACAATGATTAAGAGTCTTAGAAGTCACTTAACGTCGAGGACCACTTTGGAAACTAATTAGGGTTTTGCCGTGAAATTGATAAGTCACGTATATGTGTTTATGTGTGTTGATGTGAATGTACATGATCGATATTTAGGTTTTGGACGCGAAGCGAACATCGAGCGACTGTAACTCAACTTTGTATCAAACTTAACTTCTTTGCCGATCAGGTGAGTTTCGTAGCTCCCTACTCAATAGAGATTCGGGCTGAAAAGTGTACATATACGTGTTGGTTGTTTGGTTGGTTGACTTGATTGCCTGTCTAGTTAATTTCTGATTGATTGTAGTTTGGTAGACAGTTTTGATTGATAGTATGATGGTTTACGAAGGTGTTTATGATATTGTAACTCTTTAGGATAGAAGTACATACATGGAGGTCGGCTTTACTTTCAAAGGGTTTTAGGTGTGGTGGGAAGGCTGCGGACGACCCTATACATAAGCATCTAGAACTTGATGAAAGTAAAATCCTCCGAAGTATATGTACGCGTTGTTTAGAGTAAATGATCGATGGACTTTGGGATTACGTTTGAGTTAGACATGAATGCCTTGATGTGCTTGACTTATACGGTACACACTCAAGCATACTTTTATTGTTACGTTGATGACATTATTGACACACATTTGATATACGTTGTGGTCTTACGTACGTACGATACATGATTTGATATCAATACTTCGCGTGCTCAATTATTATACGCAATTACTTTACCCTTATAATCTTGTAATGATTTGATATTGTGATTAGGATAGTTGTACATACATGGAAGACGATGATACCTTTAATGAGTTGTAGATGTGGTGGGAAGGCTGCGGGTGACCCTATATATAAACATCTATGGTTCCTTAAATGTAAAGTCGTATGAAATGTATGTGCATTGTAGTTTAATTGATTTGTGATATGATGGTTTTGTGATTGGGATTGATTATGCTTTTGTACTCATTGAGTGATTGATTGATTGGTTTAGTTGGATTGATGAGACGGTTCATTACGTTTGATTGACTTAGTTAAGTTGTGAAGTATATTATTATTACTGTTAGGATAGACGTGCATACATGGAAGTCGGTTATACCTTCCAAGGGCTTTAGATGTGGTGGGAAGGCTGCGGGTGACCCTATATATAAGCATCTGGGACTCGAAGAAAGTAGAATCCTCCTAAGTGTATGTACGTATAGTTTAATTAAATTTGATGTTGATTGATGCATATGTAGTGTATAAATCCCACTGAAGAGGATATGACGTATATAAATCCCACTGAAGAGGATATGACGTATATAAATCCCACTGAAGAGGATATGACGTATATAAATCCCACTGAAGAGGATATGACGTATGACGTGTATAAATTCCACTGAAGAGGATATGATACTTGATTTGAGTGGATGTTACGTATATTACTTGAGTATATTGTTTATTACACGTTTTACTTGGTTTGTGAAATCTTGTTGTGAATATTGTTGTGTTGTTCATAGAGGCTCACTGTAAGTCATGTTTCGCCTCTACTAGTACGTTATGATTATTGACGATGATTTCTAATGGACCATTACTGCGAACTCACCAACCTTGTGTTGACTATGCTTAGTACACTTTTCAGGTAACCAGGTTATTTCAGGGCGTGGAGTTTGATTGTTTGCTTGCTGTGGAACCCGGACTTGGACTTATATGGATCAAGGATCCATTTGCCTTCTTTTGCATTGTACTTAGAACCGTTAGCCATCTTTTGATGTTCTTTTGTAAACTTTGATGGTTACTTGTTCCTTATGTATTTTGATACTTGTTATTCGTATTGTATGGATTCACTGAATCCTTTAATTGCATATAGTTCATGTTCTACATTAATTCCACCTTGTGCTATATGATTTCCGTAATATTTCGAGCCTTGGCTTGGGGTGTTACAATGAAACATGTTTAGTTATGTTCAATTATGTTTAACTATGTTCAAAAATGGGTCTCGAAGTTGTGCAAATCGATTTCATGGTCTAAGTATCAAGAAATTAGGGTTTTGGGTCGTGCTTGGGTCAAGAGCACCTGCTGGTGCATTGCTGATTCAGAACAGGCGTAACTTACGCCCCTGTTGGCGTAACCTACGCCCCTCTCCATTTTCATTACGCCAAAACCCTACTGTTTACGCCCAAAATTCGTCCAAAATGCATGTTTCTGGAGCACCGTAACTTACGCCTCTCTCTGGCGTAGGTTACGCCCCTTGAATTTTGCCCAGCGTAGCTTACGCCCAAATGGGCCGTAGCTTACGCCCCTTGAGTTCCTGCCTAGCGTAACCTACGCCCAAATGGGCCGTAGCTTACGCCTGTCTCTAATGTTCATTTTCCTGTTTTGATTTTAAATCGTATTTCACTTTCCTTGGGACACATCGAACTTCCAAATGGGTCTTTCCTTGTCTTCCAAGTTATCGTACTCAGTTCTAATACGCGTTCAAGTCCCGGGTTCAACTCTAAAGTTCATAAAAGCTAAGTGAGGACATGATTGTATATATATTGATACGTACATGTACATTATGATAGGTTGTGATCGCTTGGCAATTAATTGACGTTCTAGCTCACTTTAACTTCGGTAAATCAAGGCAAAGGTGAGTTTTTCGTAGCCTCCCCTACTCTTTTAAGAGTCGGGCTGAAAAGTGTACTTCGTGCATGATGTTATTTTGTGGCGTGCAGGTTGTGTGACGTTTTGTTAATGACATTGAAACGTGTTCTTGTTCATTCTTTCCTACGAACTCACCAACCTAGTGTTGACATTGTTTAGTACACTTTTCAGGTAACCAAGAGAACCCAAGAGCTTGATGTATTGCTAGGTTGTTGGACTTGACCATGGATCCGTGATTCATTACCCGTTGATGGGACTTGCTTAGGATCATGAGCCATCTTTTGAATTGTTATTGTGTAAACTTTTGATGGTTGAATGCTCCTTATGCTTTTGTGACTTTGTAACTTAATTGTTGGGTTCCCGGAATCCTCTTATTTTCATATAGTCTCGTTCTACGATAATTCCATCTTGTGTCATGCTTTTCGGTACATTTCGAGCCTAGCTCGGGGTGTTACAAGAATTTACGTGGAAACTCCAAAACCGGAGAAAAACCACGGGCCTCCAAAGAGAAACAGATTCCACTATATGAAAAATTATTACAATCATATAGACTAATCTCTTAAGCCTACAGCCCCACCCAATACACTTGAAATCAACAAGTCCTACACCGTAAAACAAAGACCCCGGCTTATCTTCTATACATAAGAAAGCACCCTTCTTTATTTTCACTCAGACCCTCACAGACTTCCTCTCAGTATTGTTGTGACTCACAGAACCTCATCAGCACCCGGTATTATTTGTGACTTGTAGCTATACCCGCTGCCCACACAAAAACACACTTTGCTGCATGTTTTCTCTCGGCTCTACATCTCTTTTGCTACATCTTGGCTTCTGCTCGTATATCTATATATATAGTAATGATAATAGACATGCATGCATATGTACCAAGAAAAGCACAAAATGCATATGACACGAGCAACCAACTAAAAGAGAAAAAACCAACAAACTAAAAAACAAAATGGGGAGACAAGGTTAAATATTTGTTCACCAAATCTATACCTAACAAATTCTAGCTAGTTTGTATTGAATATCTCGTGATGATAGTACGTAGCAAAAGTTTCTTAAGTCGATTTTTTTAATCATGCGTACGTGTGACGGAAAAGACTTTGTTTTAGTACTTCTCGGGTCGAGTTCATGTTAATAGTTTTCAATTTCTATAGTGAAAAAGAAAACGTCTTTTCGATTGGGTATGTCATGTACTATCATGTCTAGTTTGAACCTAAAATATCATAACAATATAATGAAGATTATATATTCGATCATGATGTTGTACGTAACAGAATGAAGCTCGAGATTAATCTAGTAATGGTGGGTAAGGCGTGCTAGCTGTACGAGGGAGACGAGGTTGTCCTAGTTTTTAATCAATGACTAGCGCATGATAAGCTTAGATTTATAAAACAACATCTATATCTATAGTTGCTCTAAGAAGGTAGGATAAAAGATTATGTAAGGAGTGATGAAATATATAAAGTCTTTTATACGTAATTTAGTAAGGCACATAATATGGGGTTTAGCAATATTTTAACTAAATGTTATTGGCTGGCCAAAGTAATGGGTTAGTGACTTAATTAGTGTTAATTAAACATCTAGATTGATGTTCATAGGTGATTATATGTATTTGTAGGAGGTGCCGCCTAAAGTGTGGACTATATTAATTGCTGAAGATTGAGGTAAGATAACTACTTTTGTCACATGAGGCACACAACAAAATGTTGTTTTCGTAATAAACCTTGGTAACTATATCCCGTACGTATGTTGGGCTATGGGGACAACGGGAGGGGTTAATTGGGACATATTTATGTATGCTTATACTGTTGATTATGATGATTGAAATATGTGATGTTTGATTGATGTTTGATTGTTGAATGGCCTGTACATGTATTACACTAGACTCTATTAGGATTGCCATGTCACGTTGCACGTTAAGGGCCTTAATGTTGAATAATGTAGATGTTGACACTCGAGTATAATTGACGTTGGAAGTGTTAAGCTTAACCCATGCTAGCCTCGGCTAGTGTGTTGATGTTCGTTGTCGTTTGGGAATAATCTAGATATTTCCCTTTCGACTAAGTCACGTTGGTAGAGTTTGCCGGGTGGTTTGGACTGGCCACTGCAGTTTGAGAAACGGTTTACTCGTGGATTAGTTATGCCTATCCGAACGACGCCGATGGACCCCGAAAGGATTACCCATCATGTCGGGTGTGAGGTACCCTATAGGTCTTATGACCGCCTTCACACAACCCCATGTTTCCCTATGACAAGTGACATAAGTGCTTAGCTATTGTAGAGGCATAACCTGATGTTGTAAGTAGATGTTGATTGTTTGACGTTGATATGTGATGTTGAGGTTGCTAGGCACATGTAGGAATATGACACTCCTATTGCTTGATGATGTTGATGTTGATGTTGATGTTGTTGATTGCTTGACATACGTATGATTCGTTTGAAAAGATGTTTTAACTAGCAACTGTTTTATAACTCGTGGTTATCTTACTCAGCTTTTAAAGTTGACACTTGTTTGTTTTATAATGTTGTGTTTCCTCAGGTTATAATGAAGTTTGCTTCTAGAGTGAGGCTGGGTAGACGTTTGTGTAACACCCCGAGCCAAGGCTCAGAATATCACGGAAATCACATAGCACCAGGTGGAATTACAATAGAACAAACTAAATGCAAATATAGATTCGGTGAATCCAAAACATAACGATTACAAGTAACAAAATACAACAGGAGCAAATAGCCATCAAAGTTAACAAAATAATACTCAAAGATGGCAAACGATCCTAAGTATAATGCAAAAGGAAGGCCAATGAATCCTTGATCCATGAAGTCCATAGTCCGGGTTTACAGCAAGCAAGCAACTAAACTCCACGTCCTGGGAGAACCTGATTACCTGAAAAGTGTACTAAGCATAGTCAACACAAGGTTGGTGAGTTCGTAGTAATGGTCCACAAGGAACCATAGACAGAATCATAAAGCACGAAAGAAGGCTAAACCTGACATACAGTGAGCCTCTACGAAACACAATAATGTCCAACAACAAGATTACACAAGTGCAACGCGTGAAATGAGAAATGCATAAATGATATGAGTATCAATGCAAATGCCGGAATGCATGAATAAGCCAACATGCCTATCCTATGCGTGAGCTCAAGTCACCCATGCAACGATACCCTTCTGTCATCTCAATAAACAAGGCTGTATCTCAAAATCATCGAGATATATATGTCTATATACTCGGAGTCAGGTCCACATCCAAAATGGGTGCATACATCTATGCACCAGGATGTCGGCAATCCCCTGCCGAGGGTCATCAACAATGTATGCAATGCTTACAATCAAATGTAAATGCATCAATCGTAAACCAACAATCAATATACGATGAACCTGTGCCAACAATCAATATTCGTCCAACATAAGCCAACAATCCATATGCAACAACCATAGGCCAACAATCGATATTCAATAATCATAAACCACTAATCACAATTTAAACCAACTATACGTACATATACTTCAGAGGATTCTACTTTCTTCGAGTCCCAGATGCTTATATATAGGGTCACCCGCAGCCTTCCCACCACATCTAAAACCCAATGAAGGCATAACCGACTTCCATGTATGTACGTCTATCCTAATATAATGTAATACTTAACTAAAACATAACCCAAGACAAACAAACGAAACGAACTGCCACATCAAACCAACAATCAAGTCAAACAATCAATAAATCAACAAATGCAAGTAAACACGCCAGGTTTACACTTTTCAGCCCGAATCTCAAGCGAGTAGGGAGATACGAAACTCACCTTGATTGGAAAAGAAGCTAATATAAGATTACAAGCGAGTTATAACGTCCAACGAGCGTTTAGCGTTCACCACCTATAAACATATACATTACAATTCATGTGTCAAACCTTAATTTGGTTTTAGAAGGGTAAATCAGCCTTAGAGGACGATTGGGACCCAAATTGGTTACGTCACAATCCTAAATTGTCTTATCGGTTCATCCGAATATAATCAAAGACACTTCATCACGTCATTTTTGAAAATGACAGAAGATTCAAGGTATAAGGATTATACCATGATAAAGTAGACTCTCATACGATTCCAACGATAGGTCATACGACTAAAACGGACTTACGGTTCAAAAGTTATTAACGTTTGAAAACTGACGCGCAAAACATGAATAGTAACACGGGTTTATGAACCCAAGCACGCGTTTTAGAACCCTAGCACGTGTTTAGAAACCCTAACACGCGTTTAGAAACCCTAACACGCGTTTAGAAACCCTAACACGCGTTTAGAAACCCTAACACGCGTTTAGAAACCCTAACACGCGTTTAGAAACCCTAACACGCGTTTATGAGCCCTAGACACGCGTTTGAACCCTAACCCGTGCTACTGTTCATGTGGCTTGAAACTCAAGGGATTCTAATCCGATTTTTGACTCGATTCAAGGCACAAAACGTTTGGGTTTTACTAGAAACATGTTTAACAACATAAAATGACTGATATGAGGTAGTTTTAACTTACCAAATCTTCCAAATCTTGCTTAAAAATATCACACATGACACATTCTTTAGATGGTGTCAAGGCATACAACCTTCTAAACCGAGTTGCAAGATTGCCACCATTAAGCCAATGATCATTCCAGAATCTTGTCTTATTTTCACTCCCAACTGTTATTTAATAACATCTTAAGGGGGCTAGCAATCGAATGTGCCTCAGAGAATGAGGAACATATATTTGCTCATATGTTATTACCATGTGTTTTACATAGGAACACAAACTCAGAACAATGAATTACATGGATGATTTTAAACCTCACGGCATCCAAGTTTTGAACCACATGTCATATTCATTTGTACATATCACACTACAAGAAATTTGGGTTTTGGGGACGACATTTGTCGTCCCCAAAAGTCACTTTTGTCGTCCCCAAATCCTTTAGCGACGACATTTGCGACGACACTTCATGGTCCCCGAAGCTTCGTCTCCTAAAGTGTTTCGCGATGACAATTTGCGACGACATAAATGGGGCCCACCGCCGAATAAGAAAATTGGAAAAGAAAATAGAAAATCATTTGGCGACGACTTTTGTGACGACAATGTCGTCACAAATTTTTTTTTTATTTTTCTTAAAGAAAAAAAAGATTAAAAACCAGTTTTTTTATATAAAAAAATTTATTTCGTGGCGACATTAGCGACGACATTGTCGTCCCTAAATGCAAATTTTATTAAAAAAAAATAAATTGTATTTTTTACATATTCAGTATTATGTATTTATATATTTATATATGTATTTATGTATTATGTATATGAATATGTGTACTAATAGATACAAAATCAATTATAAAAATTAAATATATATACAAAACATATAGATCTAAACAAAACCACAAATTTTCATTCAAAATCATACACATACACAATATATTTAATTTCATTGATAACTACAATCAATTACCAAAATAAACAAACATAACACTACATACTAAAATTACTCAAACTAACAAAATATTATCATACAAAATTTTACTAACAAAATAAATCTTGAAATTAAGATAGTGGTGATAAGGGTGGTGGCAGGCGGCAGTGACGGTGCCGTTGATGGTGGTGGTCGGATCTGGCTGCTGTGATAGTTGAGGGCAGCCGCGGTGGAGGGTAAAAAGCGACGGCAGTGGTGGTTGGTTGTGGTGGTGGTTGGTTGTTGTCACTACAAATATAAAAAATATAAACAAATTTAGTAACAAAGTAACTTAAATTACATATTTATACACTATATAATAAATACTTACAAGAAAAAAAAAGAGCAACGACGGCGGCAGAAGCAAAGAGCCGACGGTGGGCTTTTTTCAGGCGGTCCAGAAAATAGGGGAGGAAGAAAAATAGAAGGGGGATGGAAGGGTTTTCCGGTGGTGGGGTTTTTTGGGTGGCGGATGAAGTTTTCCGGCGGTGGTTGGCGGCGGTTGAATTTCCCGGTGGGTTTGTCTAGAGAAAAGAGAGGATAAGTGAGAGGAGAGTGTGGTGTGTTGTTGTTGTTGTAGAGGATAAGAGAGAGAGAGGGGGGATTTAGGTGTGTGAATGTGTGGTGTGTATAAAAGAGGGAGAAAAATGTATATGGGTGTTCAAATTTTTTGGGGATAAAAATGGTGGGATTTTTAAAAATTTTTGGTATAGTGGAGGGATAAAAGTGTAAGGATTTATAATTTGTTTATAAAGTTTTTGTATTTACTATAAATAAATTCTTATTATTTATATTATTGAATTGTATTTTAATTTATCATATTATTCTAATTAGGTTTTTTTTTTGTTTTTGTTTTCTACTTATTTTATTTAATATTATCTATTATCATAACTTTATTATTATTTAACTAGTTTATTGTTATTAGTTTATTATTAATATTTATTAATAATACTAATATTTATTATTAATTATTATTATAAGTTTTTTATTAATACATCATATATATATACATACATTTACTACATTAATGCATGAATATAGTACATCAAATATTTGTTATTTATTGAGAATTTTATTACATTAATAAATATTTATTATTTATTTATATTTGTTAAATCAACTAAATATTAGAAAGCATATTATAGATAACAAATTTATATCCGTTAGTTTATCATACCATTGTTTATTTTAAGAATGAAGTAATATATAGTATAGTTTATATAATATATCGAAGGTTCACGACATTTTTAAAATAAAAATGCAAATAAAGAAATTATAAAAATCCAAATTTTAATTTGAAGAAAAACAAACTGATAATTTAAATGTACAACATTTAACAAAAGTTAAAATAAAATAATGTAATTCTGAATAAAAAACTGATATTTTTTAAGACGTGGATAAATTTTTGGGGACGACAAGTCGTCACAAATTTCGTCCCTAAAACTATGGCAGGAACTTTTCATTTAGGTGGGAAAACGAAAAAATTAAAATGAAAAACGAAAACTTTTTTTTTTGGAGAAAAAAGTTTTGGGGACGACAAAGTCGTCACAAATGTCGTCCCTAAAACTATGGCGGAATTTATTTTTTTGGAGCGAAAAGCAAAAAAATAAAAAAGAAAAATAAATATATTTGGCGACGACATTTGCGACGACCTTAAGCGTCGCAGAATATTTTTCAACTTTTGTCAGGAAAAAAAATCAAAAAGAAAAGACGAAATTGTTTTGGGACGACATTTGTGACGACTTTGTCGTCCCCAAAACTTTTTTTGACTTTTTTAGTCAAAGCGTTGAATTTTTTGTCGTTTAGTGGGCTTTTGGGGACGACTTTTGCGTCGTCCCTAAAGCCTTCGTCGCGAAAAATCAACTTTCTTGTAGTGTCAATGCTAATTAAGAGCCTCTAGACCACCAAAACCTAAACTACCCATTTTTTTACCTGACGATTGCCTTCCAGTCGATCCATTACGTTTCATTTTTCGAGTTTGACCTCCCTCCCCCTCCTCCCTTACCCATTCCACACAAAAAATGAAATTGTGATCTTTATCAATCGAAATAAAGAAAAATAATATATCCTAAATACTTTGAATTGCCGAGTTAGTATCCATCATAGGCAACGCATTAGTATTGAGTTTAGATTTTTTTATAATAACTTTGCAAAATTTATGAATATAACCATGGATGGAGTCCAACTCCAATTTTGGTACAATGTAAACTTTTTTAAGGGTATATTTGTAATTTTGTTCCTACAAAATATTAATAAATAAAGAATACATACAAACGTTGACTTTGTTGTCATAAGCTTATTCTTTAAAAGTACATCACTTGGTTGGAAACATGTTAAGATAAACCTCTCTATTGGTAGAGCAAAAACTTTGAGTTGTTTTGATTTTTATTAGAATAGGAAAAAAAAAGTTAGAAAAATGTTTTTTTTTTGTTTATGTAAATGTACAGTACATTGATAATATAGTTGTATGTAAAAACGTTTTATTTTTTTTAAAAATCTTTTATAATTGGAATTACAATAGTCACGCATATTTACAAGCTAAATTATATATCATTAATTTCGATAATTTACTATATTTTGTTTAATAGAGCACAACTTCTCGGTCACCACATGCTCCAATTGCAAATCAATGTTGATGTTCCCAAAGTTGTCACTCATCTATGCTAAACTCGGCCTTCTCAACACTGTCGTTGATAATTCGACTAAACCGAACATTATATATATATATATATATGTAGATGTAGATACATACCCTACCAAGATGTCAGCTATAGTATAGCCCCTTATACTAGGATGTTACTAGATATTAGACCTCTGTTAGACGCTGGCTTCGATATTATCAATATTGAATGTTCATTTATTACGGTTTAAAATATAGCTTACTATTTTTATCAATAGAAAATTGATCTATATATTTTAAATGAAACATATCTTAAATATCTCAATTAAAATATGCTTTGTTTTTTTTTTATATGAGATTAACTATTGTTCTATTGGTTAAGATAAAGATTATTATTTTATTATCTCTAATCATATATTAAAGAGAAACCTTAATTTATAATTGAAAAAGTATGGATCCTTAGATAAATTTTTACTTTTATTTAGAGCTATTAGATTAAATGATGATATCATATACCTTACTTAATTTTTTTAAATTTAATTTATTTTATTAAATTTAAGTTATTATTACTTCCTTATTTAAGTTTGTAGACATTTATAATTAATGTTTTTAATCATATAATTATGGATTTTTATATTTTGCATCATTTTTTATCTATAAAATTAATTTTTAAATGTTATTATACTAAAATTTTCTTTTTTAATGTAATACGTTTACATTAAGTTATATTTTTGTATAGGATTTTTCTTATATAACGAATAAAATTTGGTTATAAGATTGCGCTGCTATAGGACTCTGCTTTATCATATAACGTTTTTATTAAATCAATGCTTTGAAAACTGGACCGGAGTCAAACCGGCCTTCTTAATAAAAAAACTAAAAAACAAATATGGAGTCTATAGTAAGCTATCACAATTATATATCAAAAAATAATTGTATGAAAATTGCAATGATATTATGCATAATTTTAAGTTAGATTAACACAACATGCGATATATAGATTGATAATTAAATTGCTTAGCAATTTTAGTGTATAACTAAATTATTCGAGGAAAACATTAAAACACAAGTGCAATGACAATGCAGACATGTCCGGATGAATGAAAGACATCCAAAGAAACGAAAATCTTACTTAGCGAGACCTCTAATATATGATGTATCCATTTTTCAAAACTGTGATTAAATAACGCACAAATTGTATGGTCACTATTAAGCGTAATCTAATCAACGACTAATGTAATTTCATGTTTCTAGTGGTTTAATTATTACCTGGTTAAATATTTGTCAACTTATGATATTATAAAAATTTAACATGTCATTAATTATATATGTTTCTTGTGTATTACGCGGATATTAATCTAGTTAGGATATATATTAGCAATTAATATAATAATATATTAAAAAAATAATATTAACTATTATTCTATTATATATATATATATATATATATATATATATATATATATATATGTATATATATATCAGCTATTATTTTTGATTTCTTGATTAAAATTATTGGGTAAAAAGTGTAAATTTGTGATGTAAAACCAAAAAGTGTAAATTAAATTTAAAGGGTATATATATATCAGCTATTATTTTTGATTTCTTGATTAAAATTATTGGGTAAAAAATGTAAATTTGTGATGTAAAATCAAAAAGTGTAAATTAAATTTAAAGAAGTTTTTATTTGTATAATTATAAAAGGTATAAGTATTAGTATTGTCATTTAAGAAAGATAAAATAATAAATTTGATCTAATGACTCTAAATTAAAGATAAAATTAATCTAAGAGTTCTTATAACTCAAATTAAAGATAGAATTCATCGAAGGTTCTTGTTTGTTTACGAATGAATTTGACACTTTATTATATATTGGTAGATGATAAAATGCAATACAAATGGAGTAACAAGCTTATGCATCATCTAGGGTTTGACAGGCAATTAATCGGGTATGGCGCAGCATCATCTTTTATTCATTCTATAAATCGAAAGGGTTGATCTAATAATTCGTTGATGATTTCAGGTTTTAAACGATCTTGAATAGCTGATCCTAATTCCCGCTGTAAGTTGTCATCCCCTTCTCTCTCTCTCTCTCTTCTTCTTTCAATTTTTATTGTTCATAATTTTTTGATAATTTCATCTTCTTCTCCGCTCCTGTATTTAGATGATGATGTTTATTAGCTGTACGATTTTGTTTGTTTTGCATTAATAATGTTCAGTTACCGTATCTTGAATCTTCTTCTTCTTCTTCTTCATGGAGCGGCCACCCCCCGAGGTATTTTCATCTTTTCTCTTTTTTTTTAATTTTTTTTTTTTTTGCATTAATTAGATTTTTAAAAAAAAGTAACTAACTTTTTTTATTTTTTTCTTTTGAAAGTTTACTATTATCATTACCACCAATTAGTGGTAAGGCCAAAACATATACAACCAACAATTACCTTAAATTAAAACTACACCAATCGTTCCACAGAATCGATCCGTGTTTACCTCTATTCCTATACCATAAGAAACTAATGTTATTAAAAAATCCTATCAACATTTATAGTGATATTGGCAAACCTTAAGTCGTTCCAAATGCACCAACAAGTGATAAAAACGACCCCCTTCAACACACTTGTCTCCTTAATCCCAAGTCCTTCAACGTTGTGAGCTTTAAACAAATCAGTAGTCTAGAAGAAGAACAGAGGCTGCACCTTACACCAAGCTCCAATGTTTTGCCAAATTTCCATAGCCACTTCGGATTCAAGCAGTAAATGACCAACTAACTAACTCTATCTCTCTATGTATATATCTATATATATATTTCAGTTTACATTTATCTGTATGGACAATTCTTTCCGGGCGACTGGTATTCTTGGATTCAATACTGCTCAACGAGAGGCTATTAAATACTATTGTAAAACTTTACTTGAGGTGATTTTCATGCCATTAATTAATTATTCGAGTTTTTTGCTATAATTCATGGCTATATTTAACGTGCACGAAAAACAATATACTTAAACTACATTCTGGAATTGTTTTCCTTGCAGAGTAATCCAGAAAGTGTTGTGTGCGTATACCTAATGTCTACATGTAGCGTTCTGGTTTATCCTACTAGTGATCTTAAACAATTCATGAGAGGCTTCCAATGTTGGCTTCTTTTCTACCTTTTAATTTTACATATACAATATATATATGTAATATATCATATTTTCATGTATGTATGATTGAACTTGATGCTTGAATTGAAAACTGGTCTTATGCTTGTTCAGCAGGTACACCTATTCAAGGTGACGCGTATATTTGGCAATCTATGTGGGCTGCATGTCAGTTCTTTTCCCGATCTCACAAACATCTGAAAAAAAGGATACTTGTGTTTACTGCAAGGTATGTAAGTCTATGCTTAATTGTTTCACCTGCACACACACACACACTAAAAGGTTAAATGTGTCACGGCAGAATCTTATAACCTCTTTTTGGATAAATACATCGGTAACAGATTGTCAAATACGTAGATGTCAATCTATTAGCTTTACACAATCGAGAAGAAAAAAAAATACATAAGCTGCTTCGTTGTAGGTTGTTTATATTGTATCGAATTGTTGCTATGTTCAAGTAATAATTTGACGGTAATAACGAAACGAAACTCTATAAATTGGCAAATCTTTCTTTACTTCTGCATGTCCATCATTCAGTCTTCAACATTATCCACATTCTTTGTGATAAAATAGAATATTGATGAAGTCGAAACAAATATCTATATTAATGGCATTTCTGGTATCTGTTCATCTATCTAAATGATTTATTAATATGAAGACAAATCAATACTCCATTCAAGTAATTGTGTTGTTATGCTTCTAGCCTTACAGATGGGGAACCTACGTCTCTCATCTATCCTAGGTCTCTTGAAAGGAAACTCAGGGACAAGCATGTAGCTTTAAATATTTTCGACTTCTTTCCAAATAAAAGCAATAAAGAGTACAAGCATTTGAGGAAAGTTCTTATCAGACTTTTAACTGCTGTCAATCATGCCAACAACATCATAGAAGATGTACATGTAGATGCAGATGACGATGGATCTGGTATAATTGAAATGCTAAAGTCTTCTGCATTAAAAGAGAATATCCATTACTTGTCAAATATGACTCGCAATGAGAAGAAAAGAGCTGCTCCAGAGAATGAAAAATCTGATACCTCAGTTGTAAACAAAATGTATGAACCCCGCAACCATAATGTTGAATTTATGAAAAGAGCTGCTCCAGAGAATGAAATATCTGATATCTCAGTTGTAAACAAAATGTATGGACCCCGCAACCGTAATGTTGAATTTATGGCTAAAATAAAGGTAATCCTTATGTTCCTGGTGCTTTATGAGGGAAAAGGTGCTGCAGAGGATGTTGGTATCTCCCTTATTCTGTCCCTCGGTGTATTGTTAAGTTGCTTCAAGTGTTTTGAACGACTTGTTAATTGTTATGCTTTACACCTCCTTTCATTTATCATCTTTTAGACCCTGCAATGGTTATTCATTAATCCTACGGTCTTGTGTTAGTGCGGATAAATCCAAACCTATTCATAGTTTCATAGGTATGTTTGCCATTTTCTATGATATCAGTAACACATTTTTCAGAACATTCTCGCTTCCTTCACGGTTGAAGTTGGTTATATTAAGAGGCATTTTTCTAAATTTTGTCGTTCTAAAATAAACAAGTACATAATAAACCTAATTCTAGAAATACAATGTAATAACATGATGTTGACTATAAATACAATAAATACCAAGTAGGATGAAATGCCATTTATGATAAACACGAATCATGATCATAAGTACATTCATTTACGTGTATGATAAAATTTTGAACCCGGAAATTTTATTTTTTATAGGACAAATTTCATTAAGCCAATTTAACAACTATAAGATGACGTCTCCAAATTAAATTTGATTACCTCATATGCCTGTGTCTAATCAGGATACCAGCATGATGAATTAAATTTGCTATGCAAGTTCTGAAAACAAGTGTTTGAAGGTAATGTTCAAGAAAGCCCGCACCAATTCATTCAGCAGAATAGGGTGAAAAATATAGAATTGGTGGTTAACAAACTAGTACTAGCTGCTTCAGTCTATTACATTTGGCAAGAAAGAAACATGGGATTATTCAAGAATGAAGAAAGGGATGAGAAGTCTTTATGCAAGATCATAAAAGACAACTTGAGATATAAATTATTGGCTTTGAAAGTAGGAAGACAAAGAATGTGTTAAATGTGGCAAACAAGTGGAATTTGTGCTGGATAAATAGTTCATTTGTTGCTGTATGAATTTCTTTGTGGTGCATGCGAATTGGAATAGTGAGCCGTGAAAGATGAGGCTTCTTGGTCCTCTTCTAGCACTACTAAGGTTAGTATTGGTGGACTGATCAGATTCCGTGTATGCTGCAGAAGGATTTGGTTGTGTTTTAGAGGTCTCGTTGAGCTTTATTTTCATAGTTGGTATGTTTGGCTTGGTTATAGAGTGTTAAGATTGAGTATTGTAGTATCTTGGTGTATTACTTGGGGATAATCAAGTTGTTTTGTTATCTGTAAATATTCTTGGTAATTAATACATTTCACCTTTTGAGAAAATATATGTTGTTTGACTATTAATTTTATTTTTTTTATATAAATTTATACAGGAAGGTAATAGTACATATCAGCATCAGGCCTGATTTTGAATGTTCTCAGATCAATACTCTGTTGGCCCGAGATGCCATTCGTCACCGGTTTGTCGATCAAAACCGGACGTTTATGCTAAGGCCAAGGTTCGTGTCCGGTGCACCACCCAACTCCACTTCCTACCTTCTTTCTTGTCCGCGTGATGTTACTGCAACACAAATAGCAAGTACCCGTTTTGACCCACCTCGCCTAATACCCCCCGTTGCCTCGATGCTACAAAGCAATAACATTCCCCCTGTTGGCATGTCTCTTTTTTGTTCTATATGCAAGCTGCCTAAAGATGATGTGAGCATAGATGAAATGGATGAGGAAACTGATGTGGTGGGTCGACATTCTTTTAGAGTCTTAAACCCGTGTTCTCATATTTTTCACGCAACATGCATCAGCAACTGGTTCCAAAACGAGCGCCTCGATTGTCCTCAATGCCGGTATATAGTGCTTACCAGTGATGATGATTTCAACATGTGGGCCTCTCTTCATAATCAAAGGCTGTAAGTTTCCTACTTCATTCTTTTGTTCATCCTTTTTTTGTATTTAATATTTATGTAACCATGGTTGCCTTTTAGTTAGCAACCAAAATCAGAATTAAAATCTCAATTTGCTAGTTATGGTGTTTCTTAAGTAACACACATAAAAAAGTTCCAGTTGGTCACTCCTTTCATAGTGTGAAAATTACATGAATATGGTATTAGAAATAGTCCATTTGCTAGATGTCATCAACGGTGTATTGTTATAGATGATAGAAAAGGTGGGCTAAATGTACAGGGGCTGTTTATGGGCAGGAGTTGTAGAGGGACCAGTCTATAAATGTTTAGAACTTGACGATTGGTTTGTTATAAACAGCTAATAAGTTAGTTATAACTTTATTAATCGTGTTGGTTTGAAATTTATGTCTCTTATAGTCTTATGTATTTTAAATGAATGCAACAGGCCGGTAGAAGGTGGTGCAGGAACTGTTTGGAAGTAGTAGATGTGCATATGAATATATACTTTTCTTGTGTGATGCTGCTAATGTTTATTTGGTTTCTATGCAAAGATGGTGGTTTAGTTTATTAAGTGAGTTGGGTGTGTCAACTGAGCAAAACTATACATTTATGTGAAAAACAACAAAGAATCAATCATATACAAGGACCTTGGTAAAACATGAAGTCTGTTAGGCAAAATAGTTCTTCTGGGCATTGTAAAACAAATGAACTCGATTCATACAAGTTATCTCAATTCATCGTTGTAGTCACCAGCAGACAAGTCTATGTCCAAAAGAAAAAAATGGTTGGCAGAATTTGTGAAAGTGCTTGATATCTATAAGTTTTTTTGACGCTGTAACAAGAAAACTTTTTTTTTAATTCCCAAAAATTATTTAACCATGGAGAGTATTTATATTTCATATGACATTTTAGGATATGGATTAAAAAAAAAATACATTCGTTAGAATAAGTGAGCAATAGAATACATTCGAGATATAAAACATCATTACATACACTCTATATTGCTTTCACCATCTTATATATATCCTCCACTATATATTTTTGAGTCTTATCTCAGTGATATTCCTCATTTAACATATTTTATAAACAAGTGACATACACAGTGAGGAATTGATAGGCAATAGGTAAACTTAAATAATTAAACAATTTAATCATGCATGAATAAGTCAATTGTTTTTGCTCTTATCACTTTAGTCACTCTTTAAACAAATATATTTAAACGATTTAATGATTATTGGACAGTTTTAACATTAAGAATGAAACTTTTCAATGTAGATTTATAAAAATATATATATATTTTTTTTGTGACTCATTCAAAATCATTTTCACATAGATCCACTATACAAATAAGGTGGTCACTAGAACCCGTTAACTTAGCCAGTAGCTTAAAAAAAAAACTAAAAAGTATATACCTTAAGTCCAGATTAAAATTGTTATTTGGCTCTCTCATAACTCAGAAGGTTTACAGAATTTTGCCCAAATGTTTGAAAGCTAAATTCTGTCCCTTTCGTCTCAATTTTTAATTTCTTACTTCGACATCTTAGATTTTTGTTTTTAATTTTGACTGTAAATATATTTGTTTATGTTATATAATACTTTATGAAAGTATACGAATAGATTGAGTTTTAAATACAATCCTTAATATAACTTACATTAAATAATAGAGAAAATAAACAAAAAATATTTACAGTCAAAATCTGGGGGAAAAAAAAACTTTGAAAGCCAAACTATAACATTTAAGTTTGGATATAGAGGAAGTATTATATATGCCTTTTCGAATGATGAAAAATAAATCTAAAGTTTAGAGTTTAGACTTGCTACGTGTATAGTAATGTGAAATTTGTCACTACGAATGTTTGACTATGTAATGTGAAGGGTACAATCTCGGCTCATTTCGAGTAAAGTCTTATTGAGCTCGGTTCGTAAGTAATTTTAAAAGTTCGAGCCCGAGTCGTTATAAAATAACTATCTTAGTTAATTTGGTAAATCCTATTGTTTCTAGACAAATCAATTATGATTATGTACAGAAATCTTTATATTCAATAATATTAAAATATAAAAATATATAATAATATCCTACTAAATAATTTTTGTTAGATTTTTGTATATGTTTAAAATAAGATGCTCATCAGCTTATTTAAAATCCCAAGCTTACTCGAGTTTAGTGTTCATGACATTTTTACATTTATACATAACTGAATAGATGGTTTTGAAAATAACAACTTTTTGTTATGCATCTCTAATAATTAAGGATATAATTAGAAAATACCAAGTTGTTTCTAGAAATGGATACTTAAAATGAGACAAACATAAATAGAAATGTAAACACTTTGAAATTGAACGGAAGAGTAGTTCTTTTCATGATATTTAGGTGTTGGTGCGGCAATTTTTAACCGATTTGGGTAGTAGTGATGATAAAAAATTGCTTTAATGTTGTTTGTGTTGTTTTTGAGCGTTTTTTTTGTCTGTGTGTGTGTTCAAATGTAGCCATGCTCTCTAAATCATGTTAGGGGCAGCCTTATGTCAAGACTCATCCTCAGTATGACTAGTACTAATCACCGCCACATCAGCAAAAAACCATCCAAGGACTAATCCCCCTAAAGCCAACATTATACCAGGACTAGTCTTGGACCCATCATTTATTTTAATATACACTCACAAATCAAAAAAAAAAAAAAAAAATCAAAAAGCTTTAAACTACTCGTCCATGGGGGACGAGTGACCAAGGACGAATCCAAGGATGAGTCCAACCCTATGGTGTTTCACGGAGGACGAGTCGAGGACGGGTGTATAAGGCAGCTCCTTAGAGCTTCAAAACTATATCCCCAAACACTCTTTTAAGTCTTTAGTATAGCATCATCTAAATCTATTCAGTTTGGGGGGCTTCAAGCCTACTCCTACCTTGGTCTCATCAAGAGCACTAGGGGCCCAATTACCATGATCCATTTACATCTCAACATACGAGAAATCAATTTGGATTTACTTTTCAGATGGAACCTCCTTGGTGATGGCAAAACTATCCTTTATTTGGCACTTTGATCAGCTTAGCTTGCGAGAACATCCTCGTGCTCTTTTTCCCTGTTATACAAGTACACTGGTGGAACTACATTACATATACCGGGCTAATGATCCACTAAATCCATGTACAACGTTTGTCATAAAAAAATGTGTGCTACTGGTCACTTTAAATACCGATTCCGTCACTGTACGAGTATTGTTGGACGTGTTAATTGTCTAAGTCTTGTTAGAAAATTAAAGTCGGTTATAGTTAGTTATAGTCGGTTATTAGTTTGAATAGTTATGTCCTTTAAGCTAGAAAGTTGTGTCTATTGATAGAAAAGATGTGTCTATAAGGAAAGGGTATAATGGTTCAGGTACCAACGAACCAACACATCTCTTCATTAATACCATTTCATTGTGTATAAATATGTGGGTCATTTGTATAGTTAGTTTGAGTATGACAAGATGAAAGTATGCACAACAATTCAGAAGTGTATATACGATAACAAGTATTCATTCAAAGTTTATTACATATTTCTTGTTTTTGATCCTATTTTGGGACCAACAAGTATCTCCTTGACTCCAACTGAATTGTAATGTTATATGTATCAGTGTATCACGGGTTTCTTGAAGTCAAAGATAATTATGCGGTTAGAAGATTATTTTTCATCTTATTTATTTATTTATTTTACTTAAACTATCTTTATACAATTATATCATTCAATTGTACCAAGATTACTAAAAGAGACAACTTTTTAATTTCTTTTTTCTTTAAAAAAAAACACAATGTGTGTTTATTTATTATATAAACATAAATAATTACATAGAAATAGAAGGCAAACGGACAACAAGTTGCGCCGCCACTCCTTTTTGAATAGCAAAATGAGACGTTTAAAAACTACATTCATCGATCGTGGCGTCATAACATTACTATGGTCTATGCATGACCCGTTGGACCCTTCCAAGTACCTCGACGGCCTCAGGTGCAAGAAACCCAAAGGTATCAAATGCAAAGGTAAACACGTGTTGGCTGTCAAGAAACCCTTCCAAGTAGAAGTTTAGGTTTTTTTTTAACAACAAATGTACTCTGCTTATTAGTTACCACATGTCAGGGATTAAACCTTCACTTCTATAGGCATGAGTCTTTATTAAATGGGCTAATTATACATCGACTTTAATGGTTTAGTAATGCTCAAAATTTGGGTTTATATGAGCCTAATTTTCTACCAAAAAAGTAACGCCGTATGTATATTGATGTGGGCGGTCACTCACTCACTTGGCCCAATTCCAAACCCAAATTCTCCCTCTAATGAAATTTTTTCTATCGACTTATACTGTAATTATTTTCTGAATAGAAGTAAGAGTTGTAAATTTCTTAGTTTCATTTTCTTTTTACAATTGTACCTTTTAACTTTGAGTTAATTACACTTTTGGTCCCTGTCGAGCGTTAAAAATTACCGTTTTCATCCCTACCTTTCATATATTACCGTTTTGGTCCAAAAAACTTTGCTATGTCAACGCTTTTGGTCCAAATTTTAAACGGACGTTAAAGTACCCATCACGTGACATGCACATGATGGGTATTTTAGTCTTTTTCGTACATCAAGGACTAAAAGTGTAATTACTTTTGACCTGCACTGCACAACATATCCATTCCAAATCTCCAATCTATTCTTATCACCTCATCTCTAAAAACAACCTACTAATCAAACACATACATTCTTACAGAAAAGTTAAGTACTACATCCCAAACAATTTGAATCCACAACAATTGATTTATTCTAAATTTAATTCCATTAATAATAATAATTATAATGCAAAAACTAATAAGAAAACAAAGCAAAGCCATTTGCTGACAAATAAAAACAAACTAACCAATCCAGGAACTTACAAGTTACAAGCAAGCAAAATGACATAAAGAAAAAGAATATTGACCACTATATTCTTTCGGTGATACATCGAACTATCGAAGGATATTGAAGAAAAATAGGTGGGCCTTTATCTTCTTTCTCTCCAATTTTCATTATAGGAAAACTTTATAATCAAGTCATATACATATATACATATATATAGTGATGATGATCAAGAAGAAAATGGTGGTACAGATCCGGTCCGGTAAACCACCACCATCCTAGATCCGGCCACCACCATCTTAGATACGGCCACCACCATCTTAGATCTGCTACCGCTACCACCACGTTAATATTCGATCACCACCATCTTAGATTAAACAAGAAGAAATGGGTAAGGGAGAGGAAGAAGAAAGATGAATTGGAGGGAAGGGGATAATGATGATGATGGTGGTGGTAGTTGGGTCGGCGGCGGCGGTTTAGCCGGAAAAGAAAAAGATGATATACAAACAAACTTCATATCAGATCTTATTGGTGGTGGTTGCCAGATCCGACCACCGTGAGTCCGTGACTATCTCCTTTTCGGACAACCACCGCCACCATATCAGACCTGATGTATCATCTGACCGTTGCCATCTTTGGATCACAATATCTCCATTTTACGTATGTGTTTGTATATATGTGTTTTTGTGTATGTATGTATATTATGGAAAGTGATCAGATCTTATTGGGAGTAATTATTGTATGGATACTATTTGGATTTGGGGGTTTTGAAAACACTATTTTGGAATTAGGAATTAATAAGAAGATAAAGAGGCACTAATAAAATGGATTTCAATCGTTGTATGTATATATTGATTTTTGATGTGGATACAGATATACATATAAATGAATGTATGTATGGATTAGTTTATTTGTTTTGATTTTAGTTTGTTTAGTTGGCTTAAATTATGCAGGGATATAGATATATATTTGTTGTTGATGAAGATTGAAAGAAGGAGACGATGCTGATTGATACAAGACCAAAAGTGTAATTACGCTTTTGGTCCCTGTGTTAAGAAAAGACCAAAATACCCATCACGTGCAGATCACGTGATGGATGTTTAACGTCCGTTTCGAGAATTGGACCAAAAGCGTTGACGGAACAAAGTTTTTTGGACCAAAACGGTAATATATGAAAGGTAGGGATGAAAACGGTAATTTTTAACCCTCGACAGGGACCAAAAGTGTAATTAACTCTTTAACTTTTAATGTTTGCACTCTTTTGATTTTGAATGCTTTGTAGGGGGTGTCGGATGCAGGTTTGTAATTTCAAATCAATTTTGACGTTGTTTTGGGAACTTTTGTGATTGACCACTTCTTAAGATAATTACTTAATTAGATAACTATTTTTGATAGCCTTGTGAATGATACTCGTATATAAATCTGTCACCATCCTTAAGTCTTAGCTCATGTAGCTAGTAATATGTATATATGATGTAGTAATATTAATTGATGACTCAATAATTTATAAGTTGTGGGTTTAAGTTTCATGCCGAACACTTTATAAATATGTATGATATTTGTATAGATTTATCAATTCTCTGATATACAGAAACATACCAACTAATATCATATACGTATTTGAAACATAATGTTCAATTATCACCACTGTTTTATGGTCGACCAATGTTATTTTTCAACCATCATAAGTTAGATAAATAAAAAAGAAAAATCACGTTTGTGAGACAATCATGAGCCAACTTTGGGATAAGGAAAACAATCAAGATGCCAAAGGTTTTTGGAAACGAATATACATAAACTTTACTAGCTAAACTTCACCAAAACAAACTACATACGAAGTATTTCTTGAATGGAAAATAGAAAAATTGAGGTCAAATCCGAAAAATTTTGTGCATCAACGTCTTGGTTTGAAGGCCATCGACAATTAGCTAGTCTTAAACGACGCCATTATGCAAGCAACTTGTTGGAATATGATCACGTTAAATAAACGCATGTCTGGAAAGTATTTAAGCCTACGGGGTCACACGAAATGACACGTATACTCTATGTAATTAATTAATATGTTAATGTAATATATTAATTAATATGATCACGAAATGATTAATAAACAATAGTTAAATGTTAAATAAATGTTTATTAATTAAAAGAGAAGGATTAAAGTGTAAATTAGAAGTTTCCTAATTATACTAAAAGAGAGGGGGGCCGAAATTTGAGGGAGTTTCCTAATCCTCCTCAAACTTGTTCACCAAGTCATAAAACCCTTACAATTAATCACTATATATAGAGGTTAAGGCTTAAGGGTTTTTGACACACATACAAGACTTTTAGACTTGTAAATCTCTCCTCTCTCTCTTCCTCTTGTTCGACCGAAACCATAAAGAAAAAGGGGGTTTTCGGTTTTGGGGTTTTTAACTACAAGGGTTATACACAAAGGGTTATGAGTTCGTGATCGGGTACTTGAATACATTCATAGGGGTGTCAAGTGTGCGATCGTAGATGAGTTTTACTTTAAACCCTAACTAATAATAATAATCTTATTATTAATATTATTGGAAGTTAAGCTATGATTCTATTCTTTACTTTGTTAATTAATTATATTGCATATGATTCTTTCCGCTGCGTACTCGTGATTATTTATATGATAATTGTGCTTGAATCCTAACAGTGGTATCACGAGCCTAATATGTGATATATTAGTTACAAAGTTCAAAACTTGAAGGGGGGTTTAGGGTTGGTTCGAATTTAATTAATTATTAAATATTAAATTGTTTTTTATTTATTTTATAAAAATTGAATTAATAAAAATAAAATTAGGGTTTTGTTTTTATTATTAATTCAACCTATTTAATGTTAATGGTTAATTAAAACCCTCTATGCAAGTTTTGATTGTGTTAATTGGATTGTTTATTTGATAAATTGCATGTTTTTATGTATCTTTTATTTAATGTTGTTAAATTGAAGTAAAAATCATAAGGAATTCATGCAAAATTCTTTATGATTATTACTTAGATATATTGATATAAATTGCTTAGTTTAATGGTCCAATAATTAGGGTTAATTATTTGATAATTGTGTGACTATGTGAATTTTTCGTGTGATTTTTCCTGTTTGACACCAGTTCACTAAAAAATTCATATAAAATCAACCGTAATGAGTTAGGAGCTCTCCTTTGGACTGTAGATGCACGACTCATAGGGCTACAACTTTGTAGTTCTGGTCGAAGCCTGATTCCGACTACAAATAGGACTAAACTAGTCGTGAAGCTGCTGGATATTTCCAGTCAGCATGTTTATATGTATTTATTTGATAATTGTTTGTTTAAAGGCTTACGCAATCAAGCTAACTTGATGTATGTGGTCCTCTTCTTTGAAGGGGGAGCCAACTTAGACATATACATTAACCATAGTGACCATGATTTAGGTGGCCTACCATAAATCGTTGCATGATTAATTGTTAATAGTTAGTAAGTTTATTATTTTGCTTTTATTGTAAATGGTGATGCAAAATTGTTTTAAGAAAAGAATAAACTTGACTAAGAAATATCGAAATATGATTTTGTTTTAATAAAATTGGTGTCTTACAATCAAAAGATACACCGGCTCACCCATTTGAACAAACTCTAAGAGAGGTATAAGTCGGGATGCGCTAGCTCCCTAAAGAAGTGGGTACTTAATTGCTTCGCGCAAACCTTACTTCTGCGCTTCTTTGTGCGTTCAAATGGAGCTACCGAGCTCTTTTGTGTTGTTAAGACTATAAAATGATTTTATTAAACATTATGTTATGAAGATTATGCATGAGTCTTCATACATAAACTTTTGATTCACATCAAATGCATTACCCATTTAAAGTTAAGTCTTTGCTAAGAACACTTGCAAGTGCTTTTTGCTCTACGTGAGACGTAGGTGAATTGTAACTCCAAGGTAAATTACTACTCATCGTGAGACGGTGGTAGACTATTTACAAGTTCTTAATTGGGCGACTTAAAGCGAGTTAAGCGGTGAGACCTTGACCCGTGGCATAAGATGGGAAAAAACATGTTTAAAAAACACTTAATACCCCTATAAGTGTTGTTGTAAGTCCCATAAATCTAGGAATTGCACTTGTAATGCAATTACTGATCGTCACTTACCTTTTGAGTATGTCATTTCTAGTAGACAACTGATGAAATGATGGTATGTCAATTGGATCCTAGCCTTAATGAAATTAATTGTTAAATGATTTAACATTGGGTAATTATATTTCTTAAGGATTTATTATCGAAAATACCGATAATTGAACTTGAATCTGTTTGGTAAATGGCAACAAATCCTTCACAAAACATACACCAATCGGCTTTCAGGTCGATGCTAGAAAGAGGATAACTTTCTGGAACCAATTTCAATGACTGTTTTGTCAATTGAGAATTGTCCTAAGAGTTGAAAAGAAAACTGATGTCCTTGAAAATCAGATGCCCGATATCCCTGATGCTAGTGCTACTGCAGCACAGTTGGCAAAATTCAAAACTCAGTACGATAGACATAATGAGGTTGCTTGTTTGATGCTAGTAGCATGACTCCTGAGCTTCGAAAAGCAATTCGGATTGCACATTCCGTATGATATGATCAGAGAACTCAAGTCTATGTACAAAAAACAAGCTGGAGTTGAATTATTTGAGCTAATTGAGTCACTCCATGATTGTAAACACGAGTATGGGAAACCGGTGAGTCCTCATGTACTCAAGATGAAGAGTTACTTTGAGCACTTGGAAAGGCTAAACTATGCGTATCCTCTGCCTATTGCTATTGGCATGATTCTTAAGTCTCTTTCAAGATTTTGAGAGTTTTGTGCGCAATTACAATATGCACAGCATGAGCAAAACCATAGCTGAACTTCATGCCATGTTGATTGAGTATGAGAAAAACCTTCCCAAGAAATCTGCTACACCCCAAGTTCTTATGATCAAAGGGGGAAGGGTTCGGAAAGGAAAACAACCGAAAGCTAAGGGCAAGAACGATGGTAAGGGAAAGCAAGGTGCTTCAGTCTCAAAACCTAAAAAGACCCCTCCGGCGAAAAAGGAGCATCCGGCTAAAGACAAGGCTTGTCATCACTGTGCTGAAGTGGGACACTGGAAGAGGAATTGTCCTAAGTATCTAGCTGAGTTGAACAAGAAGAAGAAGCAAGCTGGTTTAACCAGTTCTTCAAGTATCTTCACAATTGAATTATATGTGTTGTTGTGAATCAAATGATAATTCAATAGCAAAAGAGTCAAACTTAACTTGGACTCTACCTATCTTTGGCATTGTCATCTTGCTCATGTTGGCAAGAAACGCATTGAAAGACTTCAACGTGAAGGGATCTTACAATCAAATGATGAATCATTTGAAAATGCGTGTCTTGTGTTTCCGGAAAAATGACAAGAAAACCTTTTCCGCATAAACCGGAGAGGGCTAAAAAGCTACTTGGACTTATACATACCGATGTATGTGGCCCATTTAAACATGTGTCAAGGAAAGGTGCTAACTACTTCATGATTTTTATGGATGATTTCAGTCGTTATGGTTATGTTTACTTGCTTAAACATAAACATGAAGTCTTTGAAACATTCAAAGAGTTTAAAAATGAAGTAGAAAATCAACTCGGTAAAACCATCAAGATTCTTCATTCGGATCGAGGTGGAGAATACTTAAGCCAAGAGTTTAAGGATTATCTAAAAGCTTGTGGAATTATTCAACAGCTTACTCCTCCATATACTCCACAGCATAATGGTGTATCTGAGAGGAGAAATCGAACCTTTGGACATGGTGAGATCAATGATGAACCTTACGACTCTCCCATTTTCATTTTGGGATTATGCTCTAGAGACTGCTGTACGCATTCTCAATATGGTTCCAACCAAGAAGGTTGACAAGACACCGCATGAATTGTGGCATGGAAGTGTCCCTAATTTGTCATACTTAAGGGTATGGGGATGTGAGGAACTTGTGAAGCGAGATACGCTTGACAAACTTCAACCTAGATCAGTTAAGTGCATTTTTGTAGGATACCCAAAGGAAACAATGGGTTACTACTTCTACTTTCCTACCGAGAACACTGTTAAAGTTGCTAGATACGCTGAGTTCTTT
>CM067168.1:44374340-44413799 GCA_034093135.1 Erigeron breviscapus
ACATGTATTACTGTATTAGTCGACATCAACATTACTTAATCAATTGGAAAAATAAAACAAAAAAGGACGTTGCTTTTAAACACAAATAAAAATAACTAAAAAAAAGATAATTTATTTTCATAGTACATCATTTTATATCAAAATAGTTTTAGTTATCAATGTTAATTTACATGTAAGAAATCATATACGTCATTTTGATGGACCTTTGACCATTCATTAATTAAAAAGGTTAAAATAAAACACTTTATTAAAAAGCTTTTATAACACTAATGATGGTAATACCAAGCGTAGAGGTTCTTATAAGATGACCCAAACATAATTTGATGGGCCTTTAACCATGTATCCGTTAGAAAGGTAAAAGAAAAAAACACTATTTAAAGAGCTTTTATAATACTAGAGATGGTATTACCAAGCGTATAAGTTGTTATGAGATGACAATCCTCACCAAACATCATCACCTACCAATAACATTTTGTCATGTCATTTCAATCCTTAACCTTAAAATATGATGATGGTGTTAGCAATTGCGGTCGTGTTCTCGAAAGGTTTGTGAAACATGTGGCAACCAAACCGTTTGGAAACCAAACGGCCAGATGACACCCCACAATCCCACCACATTGACATACCGATTCTCAGGGCCGGCTTAACCTTTTTAGTGGCTATAGCCTATAGGCGGAACCAAATTTGGGGGCTTTTTTATAAAGTCTCAAACAAAACTCTACTCTTTTATTTGGGGTTAGACCAGCAAAAATAAACTAAAAAACTTAGACAGCGGAGTTATAAAAATGACCAAATTCATCACTGATTTGGGTCGACATTGATAATCAAATAGTTAAACTTAGAGACAAAAAATAACTTAATAATCAAACGATGAAACAAAAATGAGAAAAAAAATACTTAGAGGAAACACTCGTTAAATGACGTTAAAGTAGTTGAATTACTTTTTAATAGATATAAATTAGAATTATCTATGTTGGAGAATGTTTACTATTAATGATTTAACCTAGGTTCAAGGAAAGTCAACTTGCCTTTTGGTTTTCTTGAATCTACAATCGTCCATCTATAATTTGATAGTACGTGTCTAATTGACAGTAATGAAAGTTGCATGTGCTTTAATTTATTATAAGACTAATTTTAATTTGTTAGTTCATAAGTCCGATTGCCTTTTGGGGCCTTTACTATTAGTTGGGGGCTCTAGGCCCACGCCTAGTGGACTTCTCCTTTGAGCCGGCTCTGCCGATTCTTGTGATCGTTGGCCTTGTCGACCTCGGATTGAGCCATTCCACCTGTTCACATCTATATCGTTACGCATTCTCTAAAACAGAAAAAAAAAAAAATTAAGAAAAGCATGGCTGGCTAAAAGGGTGGACGAAGTGGTCGACCGGCCGAAGCCTGATTTTTTAAGGGGTCCGATTTTTTATTTTTTAATGTTATACATGTTAAAAGTTATATATTCGTATATGTAATTAACAAAGCCATTAAGAATTTTAACACTCATCTACTAATTAAACAATATAATTATTTAACCTACATAAAAAAAACCATTTACACATCTTTTGTGGATAAAAGAAAAAAAGGTTATTCAGAGTGTCATCTTGGAACTGCTAGTCAAGCCGTTGAGACCTGTCACTTCACTATTTATCACTTTTCTTTTTGCAAGGTAAAGAATCACTTTCCTCTTTATTGTAATCAATATATATGTATATAAAATCATTAGATAATATATATGATATTATCATTAATTAAAGAAAATAATAGCATAGCAGTTGTTGCTTGTCGTTTTTCAAAGACTTTTTTCTTGTTGTTTACGTTTTGTATTTTTTTTATACAAATTTAGTTTTTGATTTTAAATTTTAGGACTTAGAATTGATCTCAAGTTACTAATTGCTTCATAATTTAATCTTTGATTGTTAGTTTATTTACTATAATTCGTTGCACCTAGCCTATGAGTTTTTTTTTCTCGGCCTAGGTCCATAATTCCTCAGAGACGGCAGCTTTGAAAGCTGGTAATAAAATTTATCAAAAAAAAAAAAATCATAATAAATATAAATAGCTTTTATTAAGGTGTTATACTTGTCCAGAACAACATTAACTCATGTAAGAACATTAACTTATGTAAGAAATGATACATCACTTTGATGTATACAAGTACCTAGCTATAAGGCTATAACAATGAAAGTAATAAGTTTGAGATTCTTAAAGTAAATGCAAGATATCGGAGTACTTGTCATTTTAATGATGAATCTGGAGGTATCAACTACCATTTTCAATGCAGAATATGAAATGTAACATATACAAGTACATCGTATACGTATTTTATACAAAAATCTTTATTTATATTACTCCGTAATTAATGTATAGTTTTAGTTAAAAGTTAGTATTAGACATTTCTTAATTAGACTTTACATGAGTTGTATATCTTATAGTTTGTACATGCATCTAAGTAATGTTGTAAAAATCAGTGTTACTTGGTGAATATTCAGGGAATACTCCTCACTCGGGGTTCTGAGGAGTCGAGTCAAGCCGACTTGTGTATTTGTTTTATACAAATTTAGTTTTTGATTTTAAATTTTAGGACTTAGAATTGATCTCAAGTTACTAATTGCTTCATAATTTAATCTTTGATTGTTAGTTTATTTACTATAATTCGTTGCACCTAGCCTATGAGTTTTTTTTTTCTCGGCCTAGGTCCATAATTCCTCAGAGACGGCAACTTTTAAAGCTGGTAATAAAATTTATCAAAAAAAAAAAAATCATAATAAATATAAATAGCTTTTATTAAGGTGTTATACTTGTCCAGAACAACATTAACTCATGTAAGAACATTAACTTATGTAAGAAATGATACATCACTTTGATGTATACAAGTACCTAGCTATAAGGCTATAACAATGAAAGTAATAAGTTTGAGATTCTTAAAGTAAATGCAAGATATCGGAGTACTTGTCATTTTAATGATGAATCTGGAGGTATCAACTACCATTTTCAATGCAGAATATGAAATGTAACATATACAAGTACATCGTATACGTATTTTATACAAAAATCTTTATTTATATTACTCCGTAATTAATGTATAGTTTTAGTTAAAAGTTAGTATTAGACATTTCTTAATTAGACTTTACATGAGTTGTATATCTTATAGTTTGTACATGCATCTAAGTAATGTTGTAAAAATCAGTGTTACTTGGTGAATATTCAGGGAATACTCCTCACTCGGGGTTCTGAGGAGTCGAGTCAAGCCGACTTGTGTATTTGTTTTATACAAATTTAGTTTTTGATTTTAAATTTTAGGACTTAGAATTGATCTCAAGTTACTAATTGCTTCATAATTTAATCTTTGATTGTTAGTTTATTTACTATAATTCGTTGCACCTAGCCTATGAGTTTTTTTTTTCCTCGGCCTAGGTCCATAATTCCTCAGAGACGGCAGCTTTGAAAGCTGGTAATAAAATTTATCAAAAAAAAATTCATAATAAATATAAATAGCTTTTATTAAGGTGTTATACTTGTCCAGAACAACATTAACTCATGTAAGAACATTAACTTATGTAAGAAATGATACATCACTTTGATGTATACAAGTACCTAGCTATAAGGCTATAACAATGAAAGTAATAAGTTTGAGATTCTTAAAGTAAATGCAAGATATCGGAGTACTTGTCATTTTAATGATGAATCTGGAGGTATCAACTACCATTTTCAATGCAGAATATGAAATGTAACATATACAAGTACATCGTATACGTATTTTATACAAAAATCTTTATTTATATTACTCCGTAATTAATGTATAGTTTTAGTTAAAAGTTAGTATTAGACATTTCTTAATTAGACTTTACATGAGTTGTATATCTTATAGTTTGTACATGCATCTAAGTAATGTTGTAAAAATCAGTGTTACTTGGTGAATATTCAGGGAATACTCCTCACTCGGGGTTCTGAGGAGTCGAGTCAAGCCGACTTGTGTATTTTTTTATACAAATTTAGTTTTTGATTTTAAATTTTAGAACTTAGAATTGATCTCAAGTTACTAATTGCTTCATAATTTAATCTTTGATTGTTAGTTTATTTACTATAATTCGTTGCACCTAGCCTATGAGTTTTTTTTTTCCTCGGCCTAGGTCCATAATTCCTCAGAGACGGCAGCTTTGAAAGCTGGTAATAAAATTTATCAAAAAAAAATTCATAATTTAATCTTTGATTGTTAGTTTATTTACTATAATTCGTTGCACCTAGCCTATGAGTTTTTTTTTCCTCGGCCTAGGTCCATAATTCCTCAGAGACGGCAGCTTTGAAAGCTGGTAATAAAATTTATCAAAAAAAAATTCATAATAAATATAAATAGCTTTTATTAAGGTGTTATACTTGTCCAGAACAACATTAACTCATGTAAGAACATTAACTTATGTAAGAAATGATACATCACTTTGATGTATACAAGTACCTAGCTATAAGGCTATAACAATGAAAGTAATAAGTTTGAGATTCTTAAAGTAAATGCAAGATATCGGAGTACTTGTCATTTTAATGATGAATCTGGAGGTATCAACTACCATTTTCAATGCAGAATATGAAATGTAACATATACAAGTACATCGTATACGTATTTTATACAAAAATCTTTATTTATATTACTCCGTAATTAATGTATAGTTTTAGTTAAAAGTTAGTATTAGACATTTCTTAATTAGACTTTACATGAGTTGTATATCTTATAGTTTGTACATGCATCTAAGTAATGTTGTAAAAATCAGTGTTACTTGGTGAATATTCAGGGAATACTCCTCACTCGGGGTTCTGAGGAGTCGAGTCAAGCCGACTTGTGTATTTTTTTATACAAATTTAGTTTTTGATTTTAAATTTTAGAACTTAGAATTGATCTCAAGTTACTAATTGCTTCATAATTTAATCTTTGATTGTTAGTTTATTTACTATAATTCGTTGCACCTAGCCTATGAGTTTTTTTTTTCCTCGGCCTAGGTCCATAATTCCTCAGAGACGGCAGCTTTGAAAGCTGGTAATAAAATTTATCAAAAAAAAATTCATAATAAATATAAATAGCTTTTATTAAGGTGTTATACTTGTCCAGAACAACATTAACTCATGTAAGAACATTAACTTATGTAAGAAATGATACATCACTTTGATGTATACAAGTACCTAGCTATAAGGCTATAACAATGAAAGTAATAAGTTTGAGATTCTTAAAGTAAATGCAAGATATCGGAGTACTTGTCATTTTAATGATGAATCTGGAGGTATCAACTACCATTTTCAATGCAGAATATGAAATGTAACATATACAAGTACATCGTATACGTATTTTATACAAAAATCTTTATTTATATTACTCCGTAATTAATGTATAGTTTTAGTTAAAAGTTAGTATTAGACATTTCTTAATTAGACTTTACATGAGTTGTATATCTTATAGTTTGTACATGCATCTAAGTAATGTTGTAAAAATCAGTGTTACTTGGTGAATATTCAGGGAATACTCCTCACTCGGGGTTCTGAGGAGTCGAGTCAAGCCAACTTGGGGTCAAACTTGTGTCAACAAGTGAAACTTGGTTAAACTCGGTCAAAACTCAGGTCAAATTGGTCAAATCTGGTAAAGATTCATAATTTTTTTTTTAACTTTTTTGTTTGATGTATTATGTTTATTTGTCAAAAAAAAAATTAAGTTTGAACTTTGAAGTATTATATTTATGCTTAAATTTGAAGTTGTAGTCTATTTCTAAATTTATGTCGCATATAATTTAAGAATTTTTTTTTTATATATAAAATTTTTAATTTGAGTACTTCCCAATTACTCCTCGAGTTACCAAATTAAAATTTCGAAATCCACATCCTACCGATCTGATTTCGAATCATGAGTTCTCAAACATCACATCTAAGGAACCTTCAAAGGCATATATACCTCCTCATCATTTAGACTAGTCGATTAATCATCATTATAACAATAATCAAAAATAATCTTTATTTATAATATGTAAATGTAACTATAAACAACAATCGTCCTCTTTTAATTTGTTGTAGTCAACCATTGTTTTATCTGAAGAAAAATTGGTGAGAATATATGATGATGACATGTAAACCAATGTCACTAGTTCATGTTGACATTTTTATATATGAAATGACATACCACGTTGAAAGTTAACATATGTCTAACGTTAAAATCAATTGATATTACTCTTATTAAAAACATTTTAAAACTAAATTCTTCTAATTATCGAAACCTAAATAGTCCCTCAATTATGAATTTTGAGCAAAAAAATTCTCTTTTTATAGATTTTTTCCCATGAAAAAGTTGTTCGACAAATTAAACCCTTTTATATATTACACTTACACTACGTACATTAATCTTTCCATGTTCTAATACGTACACCATAATTTTGTTTAAGTTTAATAAAACTTTTAATTAATTTACATAATATTAATTCTTAAATAAATTAAAAGTATTGTGAAAATCTTTTGTTCAATTGGTCATATACATCCACATCTAGTGACTAACGTTTGACCATTGACCGTTTGTATTGTAAAATACAAATAAACACACTCATGGTTATATGCCTATATATAGACACACTTTTTCTCTTTAAAGCTTCACTTCATCTCCGCGAGATCACAACCACATCTCTTTCATACTATTAAGGCCTCTCCCTAAGCTAGAACACCCAACACCTCTTCCACACCTCTTCCACCCTGCCACATCAGCTTTTATCTCTCTTCATCCACCTCTTCCACAATCACTCCCTATAACCCCTCTTCCACACCTCTTCCACACCTCTTCCACAACTCACAAAAACCCACATCTGACCCCACCTCTTCTCTCTTTTTCTCGTCATTCCTCATCGATGGAACGAAGCAAGCGGACGAAGAACATGGTCGACGAAGATGCTACCTAAGGTGTCTTTGTCGAAGAGGCAATGAAGAGGGGTCGACGAAGAGCTTAGGGAGAGGCCTAAGTAACCCCATCTCTTCAAACCTGCCCTTGCTTTTTTCCTTATTGTTATTATAAACGACAAGTAACTTCTCAAGAACAAACCAAGACAAAGAAAATATGATCTGTGGTACGGTGGTAGCGGATAACTTCTATCTTCTCAACTCCTAATTTTTTAGAATAATAATAATAATAAAAAAAATGGGAGATGAAAGTTTGAAGTTATCCGTGCTACCACCATTTTACAAGTTATTTGAGTTGGAAACGGTGCAAAACTAGACGTACGTCAAGCAAAAAGTTGCCATTCATTTGAGTTAATAATACGGTATTATATATACTTCCCTCTCTTTCTTTTATTTTTAGGCTAAGTCTAAAAAATAGCAATTTCTTTTATTTTAATTTGGGTATATGATCACATTATGTGTTCTTATGAATAGTTGCACGTACTTTAAAATTTTAAGTTCGTTCAATAAAATTTATTAAATTATTTTGGCTATAAAATTGACTTTAAGGTCTCTACAAATAGGGTGTTATCTCAACCAATTACAGCCTACTTGACACTACCATCCGTCCATCACATTACTCCCTCACACATTACTCCCAAAATATAAAACCAACTCCATAATATGTACTATCAAACACAGTCACACACATGGTTTCATAATTTCCGGCATCACTCTCTCACTCCAAGAAAATAAAATCAACTACAAATTTCTTCAAATTCATCCACATTTCTACAACCAAATGTCCTCCACATTATTACTATAAGCAACCTCATTTCTCTTCAAACCTGTCCTTGCTTTCCCACTATTCTTATAAAAAACCACTGTAACCCCTCAAGAACGAACCAAGACAAAAAACAGATGGGAGTTGAGAAGATAGAAATTATCAACAAAATGTCAGGCAAAAGGACACAAAGTCACCATCTATTATACATGATATGGTATTGTACTTCTATCTCTCTTTTTAATTTTTGGCTTAAGTCAAGAAATTAAACAAAAATTTATTCTAACTTTTGTTCCAACATAACTAATGTACTCTTAGTTAACAATAATTCAGTTAACTAAGAGTACATTAGTTATGTTGGAACAAAAGTTAGAATAAATTTTTGTTTAATTTCTTGACTTAAGCCAAAAATTAAAAAGGGATAGAAATACAATACCATATCATGTATAATAGATGGTGACTTTGTGTCCTTTTGCCTGACATTTTGTTGATAATTTCTATCTTCTCAACTCCCATCTGTTTTTTGTCTTGGTTCGTTCTTGAGGGGTTACAGTGGTTTTTTATAAGAATAGTGGGAAAGCAAGGACAGGTTTGAAGAGAAATGAGGTTGCTTATAGTAATAATGTGGAGGACATTTGGTTGTAGAAATGTGGTTGCTATAGAAGTATGTTTGTTTTGTTCGGTGTTTTGAAAATCGGACCGGGTCGGCCGGCCATGAAACTGGTTCCGTTAACTCGGTTAAACTACCTTTAAATATCGAACGAGTCAACCCGGACCAAACGGTTAGAGGTTGAACCGGTTTCTTCTACCAAATCCAAACACCAAAATGAAAATTCCAATATCAAAACATAAACACTTATAAAAGCACAAAATAGTACAAATCTAAGAAAATGGCCATAATAAAACTAAAAATATTAACTCTTAAAAATTGTTCAAAACAGAATATAATGAAAACTGCAGTGTGTCGCTCGCTAAGCATAGACACCCAAATGATTTTCAAAAAAGAATGAGCGGATGAATTTGAAGAAATTTGTAGTTGATTTTATTTTCTTGGAGTGAGAGAGTGATGCCGGAAATTATGAAACCATGTGTGTGACTGTGTTTGATAGTACATATTATGGAGTTGGTTTTATATTTTGGGAGTAATGTGTGAGGGAGTAATGTGATGGACGGATGGTAGTGTCAAGTAGGCTGTAATTGAACTGAACAGTTCATTAACCGTTCGGTGGGAAGTTCGTTCGTGTTCGTTTGTGTTCGTTCGTTTAGTTAAATGAACGAACATGAACAAAGCTCTCGTTCGTTCATTTACGTTCGTGAACATTTGATAATCTGTTCGTGAACGTTCGTTCGTTTATGTTCATGAACCGTCGTTTGTGAACAATATTCGTGAACAATAGTTTGTTTATATTCGTGAACATTAGTTCGTTATGTTCATTTACAAATATAAATATTTGCTTTATATAACATATATATTATTTACCTAACTACTTAAGAAAAAGTTTAAATAAAAATACTCAATATAAATATTTCGTTCGTTTGTGTTCGTTCATTAGTGTTAGTTCGTTCGTGTTCGTTCGGTTCGTTTACAGCCCTAGTGTCGAGTATGATACAATTCGGTTGAGATAACACCCTATTTGTAGAGACCTTAAAGTCAATTTTATAGCCAAAATAATTTAATAAATTTTATTGAACGAACTTAAAATTTTACATTTTATATATAAAAACTTTAAGTATATACGAGTAGCATTTAATGAAAATGATATGTTAAGACTACCTTATGTATAAAGGTGTTAACAACGTATACATTATGTGGTGGGAGTCGAGCAAAGTAGTCACTTATTTGTGAATTGTAGTTGGTTTTATTTTTGGGAGTAATGTGTGAGGAGTATGATACAATTCGGTTGAGATAACACCCTATTTGTAGAGACCTTAAAGTCAATTTTATAGCCAAAATAATTTAATAAATTTTATTGAACGAACTTAAAATTTTACATTTTATATATAAAAACTTTAAGTATATACGAGTAGCATTTAATGAAAATGATATGTTAAGACTACCTTATGTATAAAGGTGTTAACAACGTATACATTATGTGGTGGGAGTCGAGCAAAGTAGTCACTTATTTGTGAATTGTAGTTGGTTTTAGTTTTTGGGAGTAATGTGTGAGAGAGTATGATACAATTTGGTTGAGTCAATTTTATAGCCAAAATAATTTAATAAATTTTATTGAACGAACTTAAAATTTTACATTTTATATATAAAAACTTTAAGTATATACGAGTAGCATTTAATGAAAATGATATGTTAAGACTACCTTATGTATAAAGGTGTTAACAACGTATACATTATGTGGTGGGAGTCGAGCAAAGTAGTCACTTATTTGTGAATTGTAGTTGGTTTTATTTTTGGGAGTAATGTGTGAGAGAGTATGATACAATTTGGTAAAGTCAATTTTATAGCCAAAATAATTTAATAAATTTTATTGAACGAACTTAAAATTTTACATTTTATATATAAAAACTTTAAGTATATACGAGTAGCATTTAATGAAAATGATATGTTAAGACTACCTTATGTATAAAGGTGTTAACAACGTATACATTATGTGGTGGGAGTCGAGCAAAGTAGTCACTTATTTGTGAATTGTAGTTGGTTTTATTTTTTTATTTATTATTATTCTTTTTAGTATGGATAACTTTGTAGTTGACAAGAAACGTGATTTTAATTCATTAAGAAGTTTGTTAGTTTACCGATTGTTGAAGATTTGACACGAACTAAAGTGAACGATATATCTTATGTTTAATATACGATAGTATACATTTATACATGGTCTATGTCTTGATTTTTGTGGATTGCAAACTTTCAAAAATGTATCAAAAAATTGGAAGCAACAAAAAACTGCCCGACCCGATCTCACATAATTAGCTGTTTAACACACTCTATTAGAACTGTCATACCATAAGTAATTTGGACACACATGATTTTGAATCCTAAATCCGTACTGTTGATGGTAGATGATATGGAGTGGGTTTTAGTTTTTGGGAGTAATGTGTGAGAGAGTATGATACAATTTGGTTGAGTCAATTTTATAGCCAAAATAATATAAATTTTATAGCCAAAATAATATAATAAATTTTATCGAATGAACTTAAAAGTTTACTATTTTATTTATGAAAACTTTAAGTATATAGCATTTAATGGAAATAATATGTTAAGACTACCTAATGTATGTATTAACAACGTATACATTATGTGTGGGGGTTGATGAACCCAATTCCTGCATAAAGCCGTCCATGGATTGGGTGTGGTACGGAAACCCACGGCTTCACAAATTGGCAATTTTTTAAATACCGGTATATACAGACCGGTATTATCGGTACTGAAAGGTATTTTGGTATTTTAAGCCCGGTATTTTCCGGTATTTTTTACTATTAGATACCGGCCGGTATTTCCGGTATTTTCCGGATATTTCGTATTACCTTTCTGGTATTTTCCGGTATTTTCATTTTTTTTTGAATTTTTTTAAAATTTATTTATGATACTTTAAAGTTATTATTTGTTATTTGTAAATTTTAAAACTTATATTTTGTTATGAAATACCTATTTGTTATTATTTTTGAGTGGATTATAGTTGTATTTTGACTAATTTTGTTAAATTGTAACAAGCTTTGTAGGATCTTTATAAAAAAATATTAAAAAAATTAAAATAGTCGTACCAGCGGTATTTCCGTAATACCGAAAATTTTTCACACACCGGTATGACTAAATACCGGTTTTTAAAACAATTGGCTTACAAATCGGTAGTATCCTTGTTGTATGGTATACTTGTATAGTGTATATCTCTCTCGCTCTTCCCCTTGTGTGGGTCCTCTGTCTGGGGTTGCTGCTGTCCCCACCGTTCCCCGCTGTCTCTTCCCCCCCGTCCCCGTGCTGTGTCCTCGGCGCCCTTGGTTCCCCCAGCGCGCGTCTTTCCCCTCCGTACCTTTTTTGTCTTCTCCTCCCCGCCTGGCTGCTTCCCTCGCCCACCCTCCGTCCACCGTCACCAACCCATGCCCATCAGATTATCTCAACTCCTACAAGAGCAAACCTGTCAATAGTATGGAAAAACCTCATAGGTCAACATGAAACCCCGATTTTGTTGTCACATGGGACTTGAACTCATGAGCTTCCCGTTATAGAAGTGATTTGTATATTACGTTTTCTATACTAAAGAATATAATCTAAGGATTAAACAATAAAATCCATCCAAATCTGTTACTTAAGTTTTCATATTTGTCTTCAATATTGGGGCATTTTGTTTGAACACGCGCTTGAAAATGTGCGGTTTAAATGAGAATAATGAAAAAATAGGTACAATCGTATGAAGAAATACTTTTCTGTTAGTTTAAACTGAAGCTTAACAATTCCTTCAATAAAAAATAAGAGGTTACGTGAGAGAGAAATTTTTATTAAAAAAAGAAAACTCAACCACATTTTTATATTAAAAATCTTTTTTATGAATAGCAATATATTATAAATAAACAAATGCGATATCTAGCAAAACACTAAATATCGCATGGATAAGTACAATTGCAATTACATAATCTAGGATCCCGACACATACGGGTCACAAGTACAAAAGAGGGTTTTTGAACCAATCAGCCCGAAAAATACATAATTTCCTACACCTGCTTGTAGCCCACAAATGCGATTGAGAGACAATGATGTCGAACAAGTGGTCTTTTCGGATATGCCCCGATGAGAAAACCTGATCGTTGCGATATTTCCATATAGTCCAAATCAAGCAAAAAATGATGGATAGAGATTCTCTATAGTTGTACCAACTTCATAGGTGAAGTTGGACAACCTTTGACCCTTTAATTGAAATCAAAGATCAAGATTTAAAACTCAAATTTGAATCTTGACCTTTGATATTAATCCAAAGGTTGAGATTGTACCAACTTCACCTATAACTTTAGTATTGTAACACCCCAAGCCGGAGCTCGAAATGTCACGGAAATCATACAGCACCCGGTGGAATTACAATAGAACAACTAAATGCAATTAACGATTCAGTGAATCCAAAACATAGTAAAACAAGTAACAAAATACAACAGGAGCAAATAGCCATCAACGTTAACATAACACATCCAAGGATGGCAAACGATCCTAAGTATAATGCAAAAGGAGGGTCAATGAATCCTTGATCCATGAGTCCAAGTCCGGGTTAGACAGCAAGCAAGCAACTAAACACCACGTCCGGGGAGTACCTGATTACCTGAAAAGTGTACTAAGCATAGTCAACACAAGGTTGGTGAGTTCGTAGTAATGGTTCATAACGAACCAGCATCAATAATCACAATGTAAGAATAGAGGCTAGACATGACTTACAGCGAGCCTCTAAGCAACCAATATCGTCCAACAACAAGATTACACAAAAGAAATGAGAGTGTAATGAGGATGCACAAATGATGTATGTATCAATGCAAGTGCCAATGTATGAATAAGCAAATATGCCTATCCCAAGCGTGCCCTTCAATCACGTATGCAACGATACCCCTCTGCCATCGCCATGGACAGGGCTGTATCTCAAAAACATCGAGATATATATGTCTATATACTCGGGGTCAGGTCTACATCCAAAATGGGTGCATACATCTATGCACCAGGATGCCGGCAATCCCCTGCCGAGGGTCCAACAATAATGTATGCAATGCTTACAAACAATGTAAATGCATACTTCATAAACCAACAACCAATATGCGATAACCTGTGCCAACAATCAATATTCCTCAACATAACCCAGAATCAATGTATGATAACCAAAAGCCAACGACAATAATCAACAAAACATGAGCCACAAATCACAATATAAACCAACTATACGTACATATACTTCAGAGGATTCTACTTTCTTCAAGTCCCAGATGCTTATGTATAGGGTCACCCGCAGCTTTCCCACCACATCTAAAACCCAAAGGAAGGCATAACCGACTTCCATGTATGTACGTCTATCCTAATGTATAAGTAATACTTAACGAAAACACAACCCAAGTCAATCAAACGAACAGATACGTCACATCAATCCGACAATCAAGTCAAACAAACAATGCATCAATAAATACAAGTAAACACGCCAGGTTTACACTTTTCAGCCCGAATCCCAAGCGGGTAGGGAGATACGAAACTCACCTTGATTGGCAAAGAAGCTAGTAAAGGATTACAAACGAGTAATGGGTCCACACGTCCACAACCTATAATTATACATCATAATACCATAATGTCAACTCTACAATCATAAACAAGTTGGTTTAGCACAATTAGGTCAAGTCACAACCCTAAACGCCTTTACAACTTAAACGAGTAGGAACAAGACGCATTCGACTCGACCTTTTTAGAAATGACAACAGATTCATACAAAAGAGTGTTACTACAAGAAACTAGACTCTCTTACGATTCCAACGATAGGTCATACGACTTATTTGGACTTACGGATCAAAAGTTATTAACGTTTGAAAACTGACGCGCCAAACAGATGAAACTCGCGGCGCGAGGAGCACGAGCTCGCGGCGCGAGGAGCAGGAAAGCTCGCGGCGCGAGGCTGGACGCGAGAAAAGTCACTGACTTCGACTGGACATGGACTCGCGGCGCGAGGAGCAGGAGCTCGCGGCGCGACTGGGCTCAGACCTGGAGATTTTTGAGTACAAAATGCGATCCAACTTCACCCAAACCCCATTTTCGAACCCCAAATCGTCAAGCGATGATCCAAGACTCATTTTGAAGCTTAAACAAACATGTTTTAACATAACTACCCATAACCCACACCTAGATTCCATTCCACAACATCAAAATCATACCAAATCATTTCAACCCTAAACGAAACACCCCTTTACCAAATCGTCCATTCGACTCGATTCAAGACTTGCAACTGCACCAAATTAACTAGAAACAAGTAAATGAACATAAATAGAAGTAAATGGGTTGATTTAGACTTACCAAAACTCTTCCTAGTGCTCAAATCCGAAATTAGGTCAAAAATGGGTAAAATGTTAGAACTTGGCCTTTGATTCTTCAAAGATGGCGACAATGAGAGATGATGATTACGATTCTTGTATTATAGCAATTCCAAAACACAATTTAGATGGAATAAAATGGAAATTAGATGGGGGGTTTCTTTTACTAGAGAGGATAGAAGAGAAAGAGAGAGAGATGAGGGAAATGAGAAAAGGATAAGGGGAATGGGTCTTGGGGAGGGGCTGGTGGGTCATGGACTACCCACGGGCCGACCCGTTTCCCTTCTCAACCACAATACCATTAGTTGCACAATTAAGTACCGACTACACATACGACGACCCGACTAATATACCACATAGTCATAAAATCACAAAACGACCCAATTAATTCATTAACTTAAATTGTTAGTCATATTACACGAAAAGTCAACGGGTCAAAATTCGCGGATGTTACATTATTCCCCCGTTAAAAGAATTTCGTCCCGAAATTCAACAAAACCCTAATTTACAAATAAATGCGGATACTTGGACTTCATATGGTCTTCTCTCTCCCAAGTGAACTCGGCTCCACGTCTAGCATTCCATCTTACTTTCACGATGGTGTAGCGCTTCTTCTTGAGCTTCTTTTCTTGGCGGTCCATGATCTCTACCGGTTCTTCAACAAAGTTCAAGTTTGAATCAACCCTAATTTCATCCATAGGCACATGATGTGTAGGATCCGCCAAACACTTGCGTAAGTTACAAATATGGAACACATCATGCACCCCACTAAGCTCTTGGGGCAATTCTAGCCGATAAGCAACTTTCCCAACCCGTTCAAGAATCTTGAAAGGACCAACATACCTTGGTGCAAGTTTTCCCCGCTTCACGAATCGTACGACTCCTTTCCACGGTGACACTTTCAAAAGTACAAATTCACCAACTTCAAACTCCAACGGTCTTCGTCTCACATCGGCATACTTCTTTTGACGTTCACGGGCCAATTGCAACTTCTCCTTAATTTGAGATATTACCTTGATAGTTTCAATCACAATTTCCGGCCCGATAAGTTGACTCTCTCCAATTTCCGCCCAAGCTAAAGGAGAACGGCACACCCTACCATACAAGGCCTTAAAGGGTGCCATTTGAATAGTAGCGTGGTAGCTATTGTTGTATGAAAACTCAACTAACGGCAAATGGTCTTCCCAACTTCCACCAAAATCGATTGCACACGCCCTTAACATGTCTTCAAGTGTTTGAATGGTCCTCTCGGTTTGCCCATTCGTTTGAGGGTGAAACGCCGTGCTCATGTCAAGTCGAGTACCCATGGCTTTTTGAAAGGCTTCCCAAAATTTTGATTTAAAACGGGCATCCCTATCCGAAATGATAGAAATCGGCACTCCATGCTTAGATATTATTTCCTTGATGTACAACGAGCTAAAGTGTCAAATTTATCGGTTTCACGAATGGCTAAAAAGTGAGCCGATTTCGTTAACCGATCTACTATCACCCAAATCGTGTCACGGCCACTTCTTGTCTTTGGTAGCTTAGTAATAAAGTCCATTGAAATGTGCTCCCATTTCCATTCGGGCATCACCGGTTGTACCAACAATCCGGGTGGCTTCTTGTGATCGGCTTTGACTTGTAAGCAAGTAAGACACTCACTCACATACCTTGCCACATCACGCTTCATGCCCGGCCACCAATACAATTCCTTCAAGTCAAAGTACATCTTATCCGACCCGGGATGGACCGAATAAGGTGATAGGTGGGCTTCATTCATAATAAGCGTCCTTAAATCGCCGAATATAGGAATCCAAAGTCTTTCCACCATGTAAAGCCCATTATCATTCTTTCGGTCAAATAGTTGCTCCATGCCATCTAGGTTTTCGTTTCCAAAGTTTTCCGGTAGGGTGGCTTGGATTTGGGCTTCAATAATCCGATCACGAATACTTGGCCCTATCGTGAGGCTCATAGCTCTAGCCCGTCTTGGTTTCACTCTCTCCTTTCGGCTCAAGGCATCGGCTACTACATTTGCCTTGCCCGGGTGATAACGGATGTCGCAATCATAATCACTAAATAGCTCTAACCAACGCCTTTGCCTCATGTTCAATTCACTTTGGTTGAAGATGTGTTGGAGACTTTTATGATCGGTATAAATCACACATTTGGTACCATAGAGATAATGTCTCCAACATTTCAAAGCAAACACAACCGCTCCCAATTCCAAATCATGTGTCGGGTAGTTCTTCTCATGCACTTTCAATTGACGAGAGGCATAAGCAATGACTTTACCCCTTTGCATAAGAACGCAACCCAACCCTTGCCCCGAAGCATCACAATAAACCACAAAATCTTCTATCCCATCCGGTAGCGTCAAAATAGGAGCATCACATAACATATCCTTAAGGGTTTGGAAGGCGTTCTCTTGTCTTTCGCCCCATTCGAAGTTTCTATCTTTTTGAGTCAAGAGAGTGAGTGGCTGTGCGATACGGGAGAAATTTTCAATAAATCTTCTATAGTAACCCGCCAATCCAAGGAATTGGCGGATCTCGGATGGCGTTTCGGGTCTTCTCTAATTCTTAACCGCTTCAATCTTGCTTGGGTCCACATGAATACCATCCTTGCTCACTACGTGACCAAGGAAGTGGACCTCTTCCAACCAAACTCACACTTGGAAAATTTTGCATACAACTTCTCCTTCCTTAGTAATTCAAGCACTTCGCGCAAGTGCTTAACATGCTCCTCCTTTGTCTTCGAGTATACAAGTATGTCGTCAATGAACACAATAACGGACTTGTCTAAATATGGTTGACACACCCGGTTCATCAAGTCCATGAACACCGCCGGTGCATTAGTCAACCCAAAAGGCATTACGGTGAATTCAAAATGGCCATACCGTGTGCGAAAAGCCGTCTTGGGAATGTCATCTTCATGTACCCGGAGTTGATGATAACCCGAGCGAAGATCGATCTTTGAGAAGTGCTTAGCTCCTTGAAGTTGATCAAACAAGTCATCAATTCTAGGGAGAGGATATCGGTTTTTCACGGTGAGCTTGTTCAATTCCCGATAATCAATACACATTCGGAAGGATCCGTCTTTCTTTTTGACGAAGAGAACAGGAGCACCCCAAGGAGATTGACTAGGGCGAATGAAACCCTTCTCTTGGAGTTCCTTGAGTTGAGTTTGTAGCTCTTGCATTTCGGTTAGAGCTAGTCTATAAGGAGCTTTTGCTATGGGCGCGGCTTCGGGAATAAGATTGATACGAAAATCAAGTTCACGGGGCGGGGGTAACCCCGGTAAGTCGTCCGGAAAGACATCGGGGAAATCACAAACAATAGGAACGGTCTTCAATTCTACCTTTGTGGTGGTAGCACTAAAGACTTTAGAATTTGGGGAATCGGAGATTTCGCCTTGAACCCTAAGAATTTTACCGTTGGCCAAAGGTATCTTAACAACTCTCTCACCACAATCAATCGTCGCATTAACCGCCGCTAACCAATCCATACCCACTATGATATCAAAACTACCAATGTCAAGAGGCATAAGGTCAATGAAGAAGTCAACGTCTTCCAAGGTCAAAACACAATCACGGAGTATTTGGCTAATTCTAGTTAGTGACCCGTTCACCATTTCAATGTCAAGCACATAGTTTAGAGCACAAGGATGCACATCAATCAAAGGAACAAAATTAGAAGACACGAGGCTATAATCGGCCCCGGAATCAAATAAAACGGTGGCATAGAGACCATTAAGGAGAAAAGTACCTGCTACAACGTTAGGATCATTGCGGGCTTCATTTACATTGGCCGCAAAGGCTCGGCCGCGTGGTTGCACTTGGTGGCCTTGTTGCCCCCGGTTTTGATTAGGCCCAACCATTTGGAGTTGATTGGGGTGGACGGCTACTTGGACTTGTTGTCCCACCCATCGAGGACAATCATTACGATAGTGGTCACCGGCTACCACATTCAAAACACTCGCCCCTTCTTTGGTTACCTTGAGGAGGAACGGCCCGAATAGGAGCCGCATTCATTGGGCCCGTTCTTGGAGCCCTACAGTTCTTGGAGGCGTGCCCAACTTGGTGGCAATTGTAGCATGCACCACATGGAGTGGTGGCGGGATGGTGCCTGTTGCACCTCCCACAGAAAGGATGAGGCCCGGTATAAGGCCTTACCTCAGCCAAGTTTGGCTCAGGAGCTCCACCACGACCCCTACCACGGCCCCTACCACAGCCTCTACCACGGCCTCTACCACGGCCTCTACCTCAGCCAAGTTTGGCTCAGGCTCTACCACGACCCCTACCACGGCCCTACCACGCCTCTACCACGGCCTCTACCACGGCCTCTACCACGGCCTCTACCACGCCTCTACCACGGCCTCTACCACGGCCTCTACCACGGCCTCTACCACGGCCCTACCACGGCCTCTACCACGGCCTCTACCACGGCCTCTACCACGGCCTCTACCACGGCCTCTACCACGGCCTCTACCACGGCCTCTACCACGGCTCTACCACGCCTCTCCAGGCCTCTACCACGGCCTCTACCCCGGCCTCTACCACGGCCTCTACCACGGCCTCTACCACGGCCTCTACCACGGCCTCTACCACGGCCTCTACCACGCCCTACCACGGCCTCTACCACGGCCTCTACCACGGCCTCTACCACGGCCTGTACCACGGAGCTCTACCACGGACCCTCTACCACGACCCCTACCACGGCCTCTACCAGGCCTCTACCACGGCCTCTACCACGCCAGTACTCCAGGTCTACCACGCCTCTACCACGGCCTCTACCACGGCCTCTACCACGGCCTCTACCACGGCCTCTACCACGGCCTCTACCACGGACCCTCTACCACGGCCAAGTCTACCACGGCTCTACCACGCCTCTACCACGGCCCCTACCACAGCCTCTACCACGGCCTCTACCACGGCCTCTACCAGTTTGGCTCAGGAGCTCTACCAGCCTTTGGCTCAGGAGCTCTACCACGACCCCTACCACGGCCTCTACCACGGCCTCTACCACGGCCTCTACCACGGCCTCTACCTCCACCCGGCTCTAGCCCGGCTCTACCACGGCCTCTACCACGGCCTCTACCACGGCCTCTACCACGGCCTCTACCACGGCCTCTACCACGGCCTCTACCCGGCTTGACTTCACGGCCTCTGACCACGGCTTACCTCAGCCAAGTTTGGCTCAGGAGCTCTACCACGACCCCTACCACGGCCCCTACCACGACCTCTACCACGGCCTCTACCACGGCCTCTACCACGGCCCTACCACGGCCTCTACCACGGCCTCTACCACGGCCTCTACGCTCTACCACGGCCTCTACCACGGCCTCTACCACGGCCTCTACCACGGCCTCTACCACGGCCTCTACCACGGCCTCTACCACGGCTTACCTCAGCCTTCCAGGCCTCTACCACGCCTCTACCACGGCCTCTACCACGGCCTCTACCACGGCCTCTACCACGGCCTCTACCACGGCCTCTACCACGGCCTCTACCACGGCCTCTACCACGGCCTCTACCACGGCCTCTACACGGCCTCTACCACGCCTCTACCACGGCCTCTACCACGGCCTCTACCACGGCCTCTACACGGCCTCTACCACGCCTCTACCACGGCCCCTACAACGGCCTCTACCACGGCCTCTACCAAGTTTGGCTCAGGAGCTCTACCACGACCCCTACCACGGCCCCTGCCACGGCCTCTACCACGGCCTCTACCACGGCTCTACCACGACCCCTACCACGGCCCCTACCACGGCCTCTACCCCGGCCTCTACCACGGCCTCTACCTCCCTGTACTTTCGGTTGAGCTTCCGGTTGAGGCCTCTACCAGGATTACCTCAGCCAGTTTGGCTCAGGAGCTCTACCACGACCCTCTACCACGGCCCCTACCACGGCCTCTACCACGGCCTCTACCACGGCCTCTACCACTTACCGCCAAGTTTGGCTCAGGAGCTCTACCACGACCCCTACCACGGCCCTACCACGGCTCTACCACGACCCCTACCACGGCCCCTACCACGCCTCTACCACGGCCTCTACCACGGCCTCTACCACGGCCCCTACCACGGCCCCTACCACGGCCTCTACCACGGCCTCTACCACGGCCTCTACCACCTTGTACTTCCGGTTGAGCTTCCGGTTGAGGCTCTACCACGACCCCTACCACGGCCCTACCACGGCCTCTACCACGGCCTCTACCACGGCCTCTACCACGCCTTACCTCAGCCAAGTTTGGCTCAGGAGCTCCACCACGACCCCTACCACGGCCCCTACCACAGCCTCTACCACGGCCTCTACCACGGCCTCTACCAGGCCTCTACCAGCCTCTACCACGGAGCTCTACCACGGCCCTACCACGGCCTCTACCACGGCCTCTACCACGGCCTCTACCACGGCCTCTACCCCGGCCTCTACCACGGCCTCTACCTCCCTGTACCGGTTGGCTCCGGACTCCTCTACCACGCCACTACCACGGCCTCTACCACGGCCTCTACCACGGCCTCTACCACGGCCTCACCAAGTTTGGCTCAGGAGCTCTACCACGACCCCTACCACGGCCTCTACCACGGCCTCTACCACGGCCTCTACCACGGCCTCTACCACGCCTCTACCACGGAGCCTCTACCACGACCCCTACCACGGCCTCTACCACGGCCTCTACCACGGCCTCTACCACGGCCTCTACCACGCCTCTACCCCGGCCTCTACCACGGCTCTACCACGGACCCTCTACCACGGCCCCTACCACGGCCTCTACTACGGCCTCTACCACGGCCTCTACCTCGGCCAAGTTTGGCTCAGGAGCTCTACCACGACCCCTACCACGGCCCCTACCACGGCCTCTACCACGGCCTCTACCACGGCCTCTACCAGGCTCTGAGCTCTACCACGGCCTCTACCACGGCCTCTACCACGGCCTCTACCACGGCCTCTACCACGGCTCTACCACGGCCTCTACCACGGCTCTACCTCCCTGTACCACGTTTGAGCCTTACCTCAGCCAAGTTTGGCTCAGGAGCTCTACCACGACCCCTACCACGGCCCCTACCACGGCCTCTACCACGGCCTCTACCACGGCCTCTACCTCCCTGTACTTCCGGTTGAGCTTCCGGTCTTTGGCTCCACGGACCCTCTACCACGGCCCTACCACGGCCTCTACACGGCCTCTACCACGGCCTCTACCACGGCCTCTACCACGGCCTCTACCACGGCCTCTACCACGGCCTCTACCACGGCCTCTACCACGGCCTCTACCACGGCCTCTACCACGGCCTCTACCACGCCCTACCACGGCTCTACCACGGCCTCTACCACGGCCTCTACCACGGCCTCTACCACGGCCTCTACCACGGCCTCTACCACGCCTCTACCACGCCCTACCACGGCCTCTACCACGGCCTCTACTACGGCCTCTACCTCCCTGTACCTCAGCCAAGTTTGGCTCAGGAGCTCTACCACGACCCCTACCACGGCCCCTACCACGGCCTCTACCACGGCCTCTACCACGGCCCTACCACGGCCCCTACCACGACCTCTACCACGGCCTCTACCACGGCCTCTACCACGGCCTCTACCTCCCTGTACTTCCGGTTGAGCTTCCGGTTGAGGCTCTTCTTCTTCAGTCCTATAGTTTGTTCGTACTCTCCTTGGTCTTTCCATTTCTATAAAACAAGTGACACGTTGACCCGAGAGTTAGTCTCAAATGCTCACATGTTAGTCACACAAGTAGTCATGCCCTCATACCGATACCACATACTCAATTCATAACATTATGCTAAGGCAATAGTGTTAGGATCATAAGGGGTTTTCACATATCATAACATCACGTTGCATTTATTACCATATTTTATCATTAAATTAAGTACTCATGTTCATTTCATCATGTCATTAAACAACTAACACGAATGATTCAAGGTATAATCCGAATTCGATATGCTCTCTAGTTATTGACCGGGTATGTATACAAGGTGTACCAACGGCTAACCTTCCACCCAAATCAACTTCCATTAAGCATATCGGTTCCTTATTATACTTTAAGCCACACGTGCGCAATCCACGATGTCATGAACTTGCTATAGTATCGGGTAACCATAAAAGAGTTGATCGGGTTCTTTTAGGGTTGCCACAATATTATACTAAGTTAATGGCATCCCTTCATTTTGCCCTAAATCATCACATTAGTTTCAACAAATAACAACAACACATCATAGTAACCATATTCATCACTTTGAAATCAAGCTATCACACAAATGGTCTTAACTACGAACTCACACGGGGATTCACAAAATTCATATTGCACACGAATTTCCTAACCATGCATGCTATATGAAGAGTTTTAACTTAAGCCGTAGTCTAGGTCAAACCACCTAATTCTCTACGACCACGCATGGGCCACCATTCTGTAACACCCCAAGCCGGAGCTCGAAATGTCACGGAAATCATACAGCACCCGGTGGAATTACAATAGAACAACTAAATGCAATTAACGATTCAGTGAATCCAAAACATAGTAAAACAAGTAACAAAATACAACAGGAGCAAATAGCCATCAACGTTAACATAACACATCCAAGGATGGCAAACGATCCTAAGTATAATGCAAAAGGAGGGTCAATGAATCCTTGATCCATGAGGTCCAAGTCCGGGTTAGACCGCAAGCAAGCAACTAAACACCACGTCCGGGGAGTACCTGATTACCTGAAAAGTGTACTAAGCATAGTCAACACAAGGTTGGTGAGTTCGTAGTAATGGTTCATAACGAACCAGCATCAATAATCACAATATAAGAATAGAGGCTAGGCATGACTTACAGCGAGCCTCTAAGCAACACAATATCGTCCAACAACAAGATTACACAAAAGAAATGAGAGTGTAATGAGGATGCACAAATGATGTATGTATCAATGCAAGTGCCAAATGTATGAATAAGCAAATATGCCTATCCCAAGCGTGACCTTCAATCACGTATGCAACGATACCCCTCTGCCATCGCCATGGACAGGGCTGTATCTCAAAAACATCGAGATATATATGTCTATATACTCGGGGTCAGGTCTACATCCAAAATGGGTGCATACATCTATGCACCAGGATGCCGGCAATCCCCTGCCGAGGGTCCAACAATAATGTATGCAATGCTTACAAACGAATGTAAATGCATACTTCATAAACCAACAACCAATATACGATAACCTGTGCCAACAATCAATATTACTCAACATAACCCAGAAATCAATGTATGATAACCAAAAGCCAACGACAATAATCAACAAAACATGAGCCACAAATCACAATATAAACCAACTATACGTACATATACTTCAGAGGATTCTACTTTCTTCAAGTCCCAGATGCTTATGTATAGGGTCACCCGCAGCCTTCCCACCACATCTAAAACCCAAAGGAAGCATAACCGACTTCCATGTATGTACGTCTATCCTAATGTATAAGTAATACTTAACGAAAACACAACCCAAGTCAATCAAACGAACAGATACGTCACATCAATCCGACAATCAAGTCAAACAAACAATGCATCAATAAATACAAGTAAACACGCCAGGTTTACACTTTTCAGCCCGAATCCCAAGCGGGTAGGGAGATACGAAACTCACCTTGATTGGCAAAGAAGCTAGTAAAGGATTACAACGAGTAATGGGATCCACACGTCCACAACCTATAATTATACATCATAATACCATAATGTCAACTCTACAATCATAAACAAGTTAGTTTAGCACAATTAGGTCAAGTCACAAACCCTAAACGCCTTTACAACTTAAACGAGTAGGAACAAGACGCATTCGACTCGACCTTTTTAGAAATGACAACAGATTCATACAAAAGAGTGTTACTACAAGAAACTAGACTCTCTTACGATTCCAACGATAGGTCATACGACTTATTTGGACTTACGGATCAAAAGTTATTAACGTTTGAAAACTGACGCGCCAAACAGATGAAACTCGCGGCGCGAGGAGCACGAGCTCGCGGCGCGAGGAGCAGGAAAGCTCGCGGCGCGAGGCTGGACGCGAGAAAAGTCACTGACTTCGACTGGACATGGACTCGCGGCGCGAGGAGCAGGAGCTCGCGGCGCGACTGGGCTCAGACCTGGAGATTTTTGAGTACAAAATGCGATCCAACTTCACCCAAACCCCATTTTCGATCCCCAAATCGTCAAGCGATGATCCAAGACTCATTTTGAAGCTTAAACAAACATGTTTTAACATAACTACACATAACCCACACCTAGATTCCATTCCACAACATCAAAATCATACCAAATCATTTCAACCCTAAACGAAACCCTAGCTTTTGACCTAAATCGTCTTTTGACTCGATTCAAGACTTGCAACTGCACCAAATTAACTAGAAACAAGTAAATGAACATAAATAGAAGTAAATGGGTTGATTTAGACTTACCAAAACTCTTCCTAGTGCTCAAATCCGAAATTAGGTCAAAAATGGGTAAAATGTTAGAACTTGGCCTTTGATTCTTCAAAGATGGCGACAATGAGAAGATGATGATTACGATTCTTGTATTATAGCAATTCCAAAACACAATTTAGATGGAATAAAATGGAAATTAGATGGGGGGTTTCTTTTACTAGAGAGGATAGAAGAGAAAGAGAGAGAGATGAGGGAAATGAGAAAAGGATAAGGGGAATGGGTCTTGGGGAGGGGCTGGTGGGTCATGGACTACCCACGGGCCGACCCGTTTCCCTTCTCAACCACAATACCATTAGTTGCACAATTAAGTACCGACTACACATACGACGACCCGACTAATATACCACATAGTCATAAAATCACAAAACGACCCAATTAATTCATTAACTTAAATTGTTAGTCATATTACACGAAAAGTCAACGGGTCAAAATTCGCGGATGTTACAGTATAACTTTAGAGGATCTTTATCTTTATGATAGCCTCAACGCGCATTAACTTGCTATTTTTAATATGTATGTCAAGTCAAATTGCAACTAACCTCCAAAGTTGAATAGTAATATCACAAATTTTTCATCTTTTTGTTTAAAAGCTACCTTTCAATAATGTTTCGTTTTTACTTTCTTATTTAGGAATACAGGAAAGGTACATCTTATAAGTTACGAGAAAAAGTATCCGCACATTATGGCGGTGAGATGATGGGGTGATAGGTCATAGGAGGTGATAGGTCATAGTGTGATAGCCGAATGTCTTAGCCGTACGGGCTCCGTCCTCGGATTTAAAAATTCGTCGAAAGTATATCGAATGACCTCACTAATGAAAGACTATGAAATTTTAAGAACACCCATCTAGTCTTCATTTTTCTTCCATCTAAATTGTGTTTTGGAATTGCTATAATACAAGAATCGTAATCATCATCTTCTCATTGTCGCCATCTTTGAAGAATCAAAGGCCAAGTTCTAACATTTCACCCATTTTGACCTAAATCGCCATTTGACTCGATTCAAGACTTGCAACTGCACCAAATTAACTAGAAACAAGTAAATGAACATAAATAGAAGTAAATGGGTTGATTTAGACTTACCAAAACTCTTCCTAGTGCTCAAATCCGAAATTAGGTCAAAATGGGTAAAATGTTAGAACTTGGCCTTTGATTCTTCAAAGATGGCGACAATGAGAAGATGATGATTACGATTCTTGTATTATAGCAATTCCAAAACACAATTTAGATGGAATAAAATGGAAATTAGATGGGGGTTTCTTTTACTAGAGAGGATAGAAGAGAAAGAGAGAGAGATGAGGGAAATGAGAAAAGGATAAGGGGAATGGGTCTTGGGGAGGGGCTGGTGGGTCATGGACTACCCACGGGCCGACCCGTTTCCCTTCTCAACCACAATACCATTAGTTGCACAATTAAGTACCGACTACACATACGACGACCCGACTAATATACCACATAGTCATAAAATCACAAAACGACCCAATTAATTCATTAACTTAAATTGTTAGTCATATTACACGAAAAGTCAACGGGTCAAAATTCGCGGATGTTACAGTTAACTTCAGAGATCTTTATCTTTATGATAGCCTCAACGCGCATTAACTTGCTATTTTTAATATGTATGTCAAGTCAAATTGCAACTAACCTCCAAAGTTGAATAGTAATATCACAAATTTTTCATCTTTTTGTTTAAAAGCTACTATAAAATAGTGTCTTTTTGACTTTTTTAGTTTTTTCTCTGAACATTTTTCCTTTCTTAATTAGTACGGAGTAAATGGTAAAAAGGTACATTATATGACACCAAAATAAATGCTCTTGTATGGTTACTTTCCTAATTGGTGAATGTTGACTCCAATGATACATGTTGAATGAAGATTCATTAGAACGAAACTTCAAATTGAAGAGTTAATTGCATGAATGGCCCTTGTGTTACTCTTTATTCTTTTATTTACATTTGTGAATTTTTAATGTCATTAACCCTCCTTATATTTCAAATCTTATACCTCATATGTTCATTTCACCATATATATATATATAATATATATATATATATATCATCTCAATAGTATTTAACAAACATTCACCATGAAAATTCACGTAGTCACGTCTCTAAAATCAACCATCATCAAGTCTACAATGAAATCTGAAAATTATTTCACAAAAAGATACCCAAAAATCAATTTGACAATATTCAGCACAAGATTTTCTGCAAAATTCATTAATGTATCGATAAAAAAACACCTCTAATTTAATTTAACTTTTGGTCCCAATCGTACCAACTTATAGATTTTTTAGACCTAATTCATCTTTTCCTTATAAGGCTAACCGGAGAGAGACAACTTCCCAAGGAGAGGACTTCAGCCATGTGGCGCCACGTAAGCAACAAGATTTTGCTAGGAAAATGAAGGATTGGGGCTATCCATGGAGGGGTTAGAGCCGATGTTCCCACTGAGCTAATAGCCCGTCATGCGGGCTCCCACTAGGGGCATGTTTCAATACTTGGATACACATTTTAATTGCAACAAAGGTCTCCTAGGCAATCTTGCAAGTAGTTATTAACAATGTCTTCAATTACATAGTTATTTCCTAGTCAAAGAGACGGACTGACAATTGAAACAAGAAAGGAAAATTGTGAGATTATAAATCTTGAAGTGTTAATGTTATTTCAAAGAACATTTTATACTTCAGTAAATAAAAAATTTACCACTTCTAATGTTTTCAACATTGAGTTATGCCAAGTTCCACTAATACTTCGGCGATCTTATCCTGGATTTAGCTTCTAATACAGTGATCAAAAACTACAGTAATAATGTAACGCCCCTAACTTACAAAAAGTACAAAATGAAACTTACAGACAAACTGGGCGTTAATCTTATTCAAAAGTCAAACCAAAGTCAAATTGACAAGGTATTCAAAGTACTAATTCTTCAATTAACTCTAAAGCAAAGGGTTGCTAAAATCCACTTCTATCTACCCTCTTCTCTTGATCCCAAAGCCTTCCTGATAACATGCCGTATAAGAAAGAAAAATGAATACGGCTGAGCAAAAAGCTCAGTGAACGGATATGACAAAAACTGAAATATAATATGAAAAGAATAGACATATTTCAAAGACAAACTTATTTCAAAACAAACTTATTTTCGAATCAAAATACAAATAGGTTTATACTTAACAAATATCTTATACTTAACAGATATCTTATACTTAACAAATATCTTATACTTAACAAATATCTTATACTTAACAAATCCAATTCCATAAAATAATGCACACAAGAGCCAAAACTTATAACTTATCTGAAGGGTCCTAGTGAATTCATAGGGTAGCTACTCCACTAATCATTCACTAATGGTGCCAAACGTTTCGTATGACACTACGATAAACGTCCACCGTCAAACTTACCAACTATGCCTAGGATCGATCCATTCGCCCCCTATCTGAATATAATATAACCACTAACCACCCGGTGGTCATAAAGGAGACGCCGTAGATTAATCAAATACACTGCTACGGGCAGTGCCACGTCATCCGTGTCACAATAACGCGCCCATGGGACCTCCATGGATAGGTACTCTCTTATATGCATATCTTAAGAAACCGTTTTGACCAAATTATATACTTAAATATATCAAATATGTTTCCATATGACAAAATTTATTTTCGGACAATTAAACAATAATTATATATATTTTGAGATATTTTAAATATAAACTTAAAACCACATCTCCATCACCTAATTCTCATAAATATATAATGGGGCCATCATGACTCATAATATGCGACTGTATTACTTTTTCGGAGCCAATAATCTAGGGACATATATGAGTGTACAAATTTGGGAAAACACTTGTACGAATCACCGCATCAAATGTAACACCAAAACGTAACTCTTTCGGGACTATTATCAAATTGAGTTTCAAGAGATGGTTTTGACACAATTATAAATAATTTTATACAAAGGCTGACAAACAAATAATATTTCAAAGATTATATAGATATTGACGTAATTAATAAACAAATTTTGTGAAGAAAGATTTTTAGCATAATACGAACAAATATTTCGAATAAAACATACTAAGGAATGCTGAAAGAATTAAAGGGATTTAAATGACAGTTTCAATATAATTATATATATTTTGATATATTTTAAATATAAACTTAAAACCACATCTCCATCACCTAATTCTCATAAATATATAATGGGGTCATCATGACTCATAATATGCGACTGTATTACTTTTTCGGAGCCAATAATCTAGGGACATATATGAGTGTACAAATTTGGGAAAACACTTGTACGAATCACCGCATCAAATGTAACACCAAAACGTAACTCTTTCGGGACTATTATCAAATTGAGTTTCAAGAGATGGTTTTGACACAATTATAAATAATTTTATACAAAGGCTGACAAACAAATAATATTTGTTTATCAAAATTTAGGGTATTAATTCTTCCCCTTAACAAATAGAAGGTCAATCAACCTCTCCAACGAATTTTGACCATAAATCGGTATTAAATAATATTGCTTTTAATTCATCTAATTTAAAAGTTAGATTTTCAAATTTTCAATTTTCAAATTTCGAATTCACCTTTTCCCCCTCTTTCCATTTCGACTGTTAAAACTGCTCTTATAGGCTAACCGGAGAGAGACAACTTCCCAAGGAGAGGACTTCAGCCATGTGGCGCCACGTAAGCAACAAGATTTTGCTAGGAAAATGAAGGATTGGGGCTATCCATGGAGGGGTTAGAGCCGATGTTCCCACTGAGCTAATAGCCCGTCATGCGGGCTCCCACTAGGGGCATGTTTCAATACTTGGATACACATTTTAATTGCAACAAAGGTCTCCTAGGCAATCTTGCAAGTAGTTATTAACAATGTCTTCAATTACATAGTTATTTCCTAGTCAAAGAGACGGACTGACAATTGAAACAAGAAAGGAAAATTGTGAGATTATAAATCTTGAAGTGTTAATGTTATTTCAAAGAACATTTTATACTTCAGTAAATAAAAAATTTACCACTTCTAATGTTTTCAACATTGAGTTATGCCAAGTTCCACTAATACTTCGGCGATCTTATCCTGGATTTAGCTTCTAATACAGTGATCAAAAACTACAGTAATAATGTAACGCCCCTAACTTACAAAAAGTACAAAATGAAACTTACAGACAAACTGGGCGTTAATCTTATTCAAAAGTCAAACCAAAGTCAAATTGACAAGGTATTCAAAGTACTAATTCTTCAATTAACTCTAAAACAAAGGGTTGCTAAAATCCACTTCTATCTACCCTCTTCTCTTGATCCCAAAGCCTTCCTGATAACATGCCGTATAAGAAAGAAAAATGAATACGGCTGAGCAAAAAGCTCAGTGAACGGATATGACAAAAACTGAAATATAATATGAAAAGAATAGACATATTTCAAAGACAAACTTATTTTAAATCAAAATACAAATAGGTTTATACTTAACAAATATCTTATACTTAACAAATATCTTATACTTAACAAATATCTTATACTTAACAAATATCTTATACTTAACAAATATCTTATACTTAACAAATATCTTATACTTAACAAATATCTTATACTTAACAAATATCTTATACTTAACAAATATCTTATACTTAACAAATATCTTATACTTAACAAATATCTTATACTTAACAAATATCTTATACTTAACAAATATCTTATACTTAACAAATATCTTATACTTAACAAATATCTTATACTTAACAAATATTTATACTTAACAAATATCTTATACTTAACAAATATTTATACTTAACAAATATCTTATACTTAACAAATATTTATACTTAACAAATATCTTATACTTAACAGATATCTTATACTTAACAAATATCTTATACTTAACAAATATTATACTTAACAAATCCAATTCCATAAAATAATGCACACAAGAGCCAAAACTTATAACTTATCTGAAGGGTCCTAGTGAATTCATAGGGTAGCTACTCCACTAATCATTCACTAATGGTGCCAAACGTTTCGTATGACACTACGATAAACGTCCACCGTCAAACTTACCAACTATGCCTAGGATCGATCCATTCGCCCCCTATCTGAATATAATATAACCACTAACCACCCGGTGGTCATAAAGGAGACGCCGTAGATTAATCAAATACACTGCTACGGGCAGTGCCACGTCATCCGTGTCACAATAACGCGCCCATGGGACCTCCATGGATAGGTACTCTCTTATATGCATATCTTAAGAAACCGTTTTGACCAAATTATATACTTAAATATATCAAATATGTTTCCATATGACAAAATTTATTTTCGGACAATTAAACAATAATTATATATATTTTGAGATATTTTAAATATAAACTTAAAACCACATCTCCATCACCTAATTCTCATAAATATATAATGGGGTCATCATGACTCATAATATGCGACTGTATTACTTTTTCGGAGCCAATAATCTAGGGACATATATGAGTGTACAAATTTGGGAAAACACTTGTACGAATCACCGCATCAAATGTAACACCAAAACGTAACTCTTTCGGGACTATTATCAAATTGAGTTTCAAGAGATGGTTTTGACACAATTGTAAATAATTTTATACAAAGGCTGACAAACAAATAATATTTCAAAGATTATATAGATATTGACGTAATTAATAAACAAATTTTGTGAAGAAAGATTTTTAGCAGAATACGAACAAATACTTCGAATAAAATTATACTAAGGAATGCTGAAAGAATTAAAGGGATTCAAATTACAGTTTCAATATAATTATATATATAACAACTAAACTTAATAACCTCTAGAATATCCGTACCTTATTGCCGATCATAACGAATTCAAAATGCAAGATCCCCCAACGAAACGCGATCACCTGCTCAACTTTGAGTTCCTACTCCATTAAAGTATTAATTTTGTGAATTTTTGTGTAAGGATATTACAATCTTACCTCCTTAAAAAAATTCGTCCTCGAATTTAATTATACGAATAATATTTGTTTATCAAAATTTAGGGTATTAATTCTTCCCCTTAACAAATAGAAGGTCAATCAACCTCTCCAACGAATTTTGACCATAAATCGGTATTAAATAATATTGCTTTTAATTCATCTAATTTAAAAGTTAGATTTTCAAATTTTCAATTTTCAAATTTTTCAAATTTCGAATTCACCTTTTCCCCCTCTTTCCATTTCGACTGTTAAAACGGCTCTTATAGGCTATATAAATAACATCACAACACATAACTCTTCACACAATTTCAACTTATCATTCTCTCTTAGTCTTAAAATCTAATCAAACGCTTATCCAAAATGTTGAACCCATTTATGACTATGATTTACATAATCATCTTTGCCTGGTTGTTTCTGGTGGCTCAACTTCCATGGGAAGAAGCTTATCCATGGTTGATCTTATTTGCCCTCGGTGTGGTTCCTCTACTGTTCGTGGCCACCTGGGTTTCTTTGTATGGTTTTTAAATGTGTTGTAGTTCCAATTGTTGTATTTCCGTTTCAAATAATGTAACGAGTTTTACTCGTATTGTACCAATAATGAAATACAACTTTTCTTGATTTTTAACGAAATTTAGGGTTAACTACAAAATTTAAAATATCTTAACACTGTAACAATAATTACAGATTTAGTTTCTGGACACGTGTACTTTTAACCGGTCATTATAACAATAATTTCAATCTACTGTATTTTATGGACACCTGTCCGTTCTTACAGGTCACGCTTGCTTTTTATCCTCTATATAATAACGCGTTTTGTTAAAGAGAATGCACACCAAATCTTCTTCTCTAATACTTTACTTTACTTATTCTTCTCTTGGTAATTTGTTGTAAGCTATCCCGCTCACAAGCCTTTTGTGTTCTTAAAAGATCCCCGATCTTATCTGGTAAGCTATCTTTTGTTCTTTTACTCATCTTAATTTATATACTGTCCATTTATATGTTTATATAAAACATTTATCTTTTAATTCATGTTCACTTAATTTAACGATATTGTTACACCAAAATTAATATTGTTAATTTATCACAAGAAAATGAAAAATTCTGGCGCCTCATCTAGCGACCCAAAAGGCAAAAGACCAATGACACAAGACGAACTCGAAAACCTTGAAAAATTGGCTATAGAAAATAATAGGGTCAAAAGAATCTGTAACATCCCAAACTTTTATTTAACGGTTGACTCGAGTTGTTAAGTCAACACCTCGTGTTCGTTAAGTCTCTATGAGATTTAATGCTTATATGTGTTTAATGTGCTATATGTGTGAGGCTTTAATGCCTTAATTATGTATATGTTAATGTGTTTATATGTTTAAGGATTTCATGAGATGTGTTTTAAGATGGTCTAGACATGCTTGAAGTGTTGTATGTATCCCCAGTAGCTAGTTTAAGCTTTAAATGTGAAGTTTAAAAGTAGAGGGACTAGATAAGTCATTTTGGAAACTTTTACAACTGATTATATTGATCATTGATCTATTATTAATCAGTTCATACAATCATTTTACACACAACAACAACACTAAAAGAGGAGACTTTTCTCAATTCCCGTTTTTAGCTACAGCAGCCCAGAAAATGCTCGATCCCCGGAGATCAAACCGTTGAAATTGCTTCAATTTTTGACAGTAGCTTCCTGACACATAGGTTAACATTTCCAACCGTTGAATTTGTCCCTGGATGTCTAGAAGTCGAGTTATAGCCGGAACAGTAGCCTGAAAATTTGGTTGACTTTAATTTTATATTACCTTTAATCATTCCTTTGATCAAGCTTTTGCATCCTTTGATCAAGTCCAGGTATTTGAGGTATTATTTCAGTGATTCCATGTTCTTTTCAATCCTTTGTATCATTCATTTTTGGTCTTGAGGATTGATTATGATTAGATTATGTTTTTAAATCGAAATTGATAGTTTTCGAGTATATAATCGATTCCATATTGTTTGCAAATGATTTGTGGATCAAATACTGGAATCAATTCATCAAATGAGTTATATTTTGAGTGTATGTATGTTCTTTAGGTTGGTGTGGCTGCTATAGATGTTTGATGGTCGAAATAGTTTGCAAAACAATGGTTTCTTTAGGACATAAATTTCTATCATCTTGCAAAAATCATATCTGCTTCGTCTGGAGGAGTTAGGAGATAAACCTTACATTTTTGAAAACCCCCAGATGTCCCTTAAATTTGATATGAACAATGTTTCTTCTGGTTCTGCCCAGAAAAGTGACAAAATGACAATTTCCATAATTGGTCAGTTTTCAAACGAATGCTGTAGGTCTGTGTTGCAAAGATCATAGATTCTTCATCTAAACTAGTTAGAAGATGAACCTTACATCTTTTTGAAACCCCTATGTGTCCAGTAAATTTTATATGAACTAGTTTTCTTTTGGTTTTGCTCAGATATGGGCGTAAAATGCTAATCTCCAGAACTGGTCGGATTCTGGACGAATGCTGCAGTTCTGTTTTTGTAAAAATCATATCTCACTCATTACAGATTATTATGAGTCAAACCTTACATTTTTGAAAAGCTCTTTGAGTACCCTGCAAATGTTCAGAACTGAGTTTTGTTGTATCTGGTAGTCTTGGGCTCGAAAATTCGTTGGCAAGTGAATAGTGCAAAGTTGGAAACGTGCTGAATTTTCCTGGTTTAGTACTTATGTTTGGTTGTAGCTTATAGGTTGATCTTATATTTGTTCTAGGTACCCGGGAATACTTGTCAAGCACAATAACTTGTTAAATTGGTTGTGGTTGAACTCCTTTAAGGTAAGATACACTACTTTGACACGCTGAGGGTTCAACAAAACATAGTTTTCTACCCAAATGATATCTTGTTTACTTATGGGTTCGGGATTATACGGGAGGTGATATGGGCTATGTAGATGTATATCGAAGCCTAAAATGCTACCCCGATGTTATGTATTGTTAAGAGATGATATGAGATGATATGTATTGTTATGAGATGATATGAGATGATATGTATTGTTGTGAGATGCTATGAGATGATATGTATAGCTATGAGATGATAGATGATATGAAAAAAATATGTGATATGAGATGATAGATGATAGATGATATGAATGATATGTAATATGAGATGATAGATGATATGAAAAATATGTGATATGAGATGATAGAAGATATGAATGATATGTGATATGAGATGATAGATGATATGATTGATATAGCATATGAGATGAAAGATGATATACAATGACTTACGATATGTGATGAGCTATTATATGCAATGATAGATGATATGTATATGTGCATGTGTAGATGTGAAATGTGATAATTACATGGCTTGTTCATCTAGTTCACTAGACTTTGTAAGTTGCCATGACACGTGCACGTTTAAGGGCCCAAACGTTAAGATGAAACTATATGATGAATGTTTAGGAAATGTGCACACCTAAACTATAAGAGATGTGAAATCGAGCTCGTAATTTAGATGTGAAAGTGTTAAGCTTAACCCGTACTTGCCCTTGCCCGGTTAAGTGCGTAGATGTGGTTGCTTGGGTGGCTCCTTGCAACATGGTTTGAGATGTGAAGAGTAATACGGGAGGTCTGACCAGCCCCATTTGTCTTGAACATACGGATTACTCAGGGATTGGCTTGCCATTCCTTAACGACATCGATGTGCAGCCGTAAGGTTTGTCCATCTAGTCGGGTGTGACTTATGTCACACTACAAAGATGTATATGTTATATGAGATGCGTGGCTTAAGTCACAACTATAAAGATGTTTAGATGTGATATACGAAGATGCTAAAGATGATTAGGCACATTTAGGTTGATCTATCTTATATGAAAGATGTTAAATGCAAATATGTGATGTTTTGAGATGATATGTGCCTTAATGACGTAATACGACTTTTCATATTGTTTAAATGGATAAATGATTTATTAACCATGTGTTATCTTACTTAGCTAATTCGTTAGCTAACACTTGTTTCTTAAAATGTGTTGCTCCCTCAGGTTTAGCAAGCTTGAGCTAGATGATGAATAAAGTGCGAGGCATGGGTAGATTACAATGAGGATGGCTATAGTTTACCCATAGTTGCTTCTCATTAGACATTTGATGTTTATTTAGATGTTATTGACTATGTAATTTTCTTGATGTCGATTGTTTAATGTTGAACAATTGTTGGATTTCCATGTGAACTATTCGTGATGACATTGCTGGTAACACCATTTAATAAACGAACCAAACCGATCCTTTTGGTTTGATCTTTTAAAGTTTACTTCCGCTATCTTTTGACGTCGTTAGGCGAAAATTTTTAGAAATCCATATTTTTAAACGACGGGTGTTACAAGTGGTATCAGAGCAATGGTTTAAGTGAACCAATGACTATTTTTGCCATAGGATTTGGACTTAAACCGTTAGGGGACCAATTAGGCTTAAGTAGGTATGCTTAGCCTTTGAGATGAAATGCTTTAGGATGGGTTTGGGATGAGTGAGAGTGTAGGATTAAGGCTATATGATAATTGTTTTGATGATATGTGAATATGTCTTTTAGCCTTTATTCTTCTGTTTCTCGCTTCTCCGTCTCTAAATTATTTTATTGCTACGATAGACTGTCCACGAAGTGACGTGTCATTGCTCTAACTGAATGTGATAAATGTGCGATGTAGTTTATGTGTGAGGTGTTTGAAATGAAAGAAAGTTGGAGGAATAGGTGAGATGGTCGCGTGAATGGATTTGGTGAAGAGAAGGCGATACACAAATGTGGTAACGAACATGCAAGTGAAAAGATACAACTACAATTATGGTCCGGAACATAATTGCAAGCGTATCACGACGCGAGCATGTTTGTGTGGCCATGCTTGTGTTGACCAGTGTAGAAAGTAACGAAGTTGGTAAGATCTCTATGAAGTGTTGTATCGTGGTGTGGAGCCCACGGGCTTAAAGGACATGGACTTGAAGTTTGACGAGTAGAGTTGATGCTGGATACCTGAAGGGTTGTAAGTAGGTGACGCATAGAAGGGTTACCGGGCACATGTATGAAAGGATACAACTATAATTCCGGTCGCGAACATAATTGTAAATGTATCAAGACACGTGTGTGTCTGTGGCTATGCTTGTGTTGACCGGTGTGAGGTATGATTGAGTTGGTGATAATTATATGAAGTAATATACTATTATGCATTGAAAGTAGTTAGTGTGTTATAACGTAAGCAATGACGTCAAACGGCTCTAATTTTCAAATGGTCGACAAAGAATAACTCACCAGCAATAAAGTAGATGGGAATAAGACATGCAAAAATTAATATCAGTATACGCAAGTCAATAAAGTAAAAGCATAAGTGACAAACAAGACTAGTAATAGTTGAAGTTTGAAAACAACAATGGAAGCTATGATAAAATTATATTTCATTGCATAGAAGTAAATTTGTAAATTTGAGAAATTTAAATATTTAATTACCTATTTACTGCATACTTGTTAGTCCCAAGTTTAACCCAATGATCCTTCAAGTCAATCGGATAATCAAGATCGTAACCTAATAACAACAAATTCTCTATGACCTTTTTGAATGTAGTACGACCCATTCTTCTTCCTGGAAACCTTACAATACGACTTGGTCTGACATATGTTGGCAATGGATACATGGAAAGAGTAGATGTACAACAAGTGGAGGTCCATCCCTCTTTACTCCACCCGCGACAGGTTTTAGGTGTCCCTGTGCATGAGCATATCGGTGTTGGCATATCTGATATGTCTATTTCATCTCCAAATACTACCAAAGTAGTATTAGGTTTCCTAAACTGGTAAGACCTTTTCGACCTTACATTTCTTTGGGCTGTCGAGGACGATGCTTCTGCGGACTTTTTCTTACGGCTATAAATTTTGCTAATATAAGGCCATGATTCTTCTATATGCTTCTCAAACTCTGGGCCGCTATCTGTTGTATCAATCAACTCCACTATTTTCGAAGTAGAGGCACAATGATGTTCTTCACCGACAGGATTTTCAAACTGTATATTAGAGTTTGACATTGGTTGTTTACCTTTTGCTTTGTTACCTTCCTCAAAGGTTTCTGGTTGTATTGATGGTTCTGGCTGGAATGTCGGTTCAGGTGTGCTGAGAAGCCAATCTTGATTAAAGGAATCTATAGGATTTGAGGATGAAGCTTCAGGATATGCTGCCCCTAAAGGATTTGGGAACAATGCATTAGCATTTTCTTTGGGAATTTCTGGTTGTGATGCTGGTAGTGTATTATGAAGAAGCCATTCTTGGCAAAAGTCATCGAATGTTGTATCCCACTCGTTAGATTCAAACATTGGATTTTGAAATGCGTCCATAATTGTCTCGAATTTTGACCTGTAGTAAAGAATGACTAGATAAGTGACATGTCAAATATTCAAGGAACAATTGCAACTATGATATGTTGTTAAAAGAGACATTTAGAACAACTCAAAATTTTTTTTATAGAAAAACATAATAATTTATATTTCGAATAGATTATACAAATATTTCTTGGTTTAAGAGTTGGAAGTTCCGTCAGAACTCGACTCCGACATGTTGCTTTCTCCGGCAGCATCTCTGTTCTTTTTCCTAAGAGGTTGAACATTGAGATCTTCTTCATCTTCAGATGACATAGCAAAAATGGATTTCTCCATTTTTGGTGGCTCATCTTGTTCTTGCTGAGCTAGCGTTTTTGCCAAGATTGCATCATCTTTTATTTGGCGGTTGACAAGATTCATCTTCAGTATTTTGCTTCGCTTGTTTCTCAACAAATTCAGCTTCCTTTATGTCCACGATTACTTTACAATTTTCATAAGAGACACCTCTCAGCTCGGCCTCTTGCCTGATTCTTTTGACCCTATTATTTTCTCTAGCTAGTTTTTCAAGGTTTTCGAGCTCGTCATGAGTCATTGGTCTTTTGCCTTTTGGGTCGCTAGATGAGGCGCCAAAATTTTTCATTTTCTTGTGATAAATTAACAATATTAACTTTGGTGTAACAATATTGTTAATTAAGCGGACATGAATTAAAAGATAAATGTTTTATATAAACATATAAATAGACAGTATATTATTTAAGATAAGAAAAAGTACAAAAGATAGCTTACCAGAGAGAAGATCGGGGATCTTTCAGGACACAAGCTGGCTTGTGAGCTGGATAGCTTACAACAAATTACTAAAGGAAGAGCTAAGTGAATTAAGGAGATAGAGAAAGAAGATTTTGTGTCCATTCTTCTTTAACAAAACGCGTTATTATATAGAGGATAAAAAGCAAGCGTGACCTGGAAGAACGGACAGGTGTCCATAAAATACAGTAGATTGAAATTATTGTTACAATGACCGGTTAAAAGTACACGTGTCCAGAAACTACAGTAATGAGTA
>CM067168.1:44414799-44448042 GCA_034093135.1 Erigeron breviscapus
TACTCATTACTGTAGTTTCTGGACACGTGTACTTTTAACCGGTCATTGTAACAATAATTTCAATCTACTGTATTTTATGGACACCTGTCCGTTCTTCCAGGTCACGCTTGCTTTTTATCCTCTATATAATAACGCGTTTTGTTAAAGAAGAATGGACACAAAATCTTCTTTCTCTATCTCCTTAATTCACTTAGCTCTTCCTTTAGTAATTTGTTGTAAGCTATCCAGCTCACAAGCACTTGTTCTAAAAGATCACCGATCTTCTCTCTGGTAAGCTATCTTTTGTACTTTTTCTTATCTTAAATAATATACTGTCTATTTATATGTTTATATAAAACATTTATCTTTTAATTCATGTCCGCTTAATTAACGATATTGTTACACCAAACTTAATATTGTTAATTTATCACAAGAAAATGAAAAATTTTGGCGCCTCATCTAGCGACCCAAAAGGCAAAAGACCAATGACTCATGACGAGCTCGAAAACCTTGAAAAACTAGCTAGAGAAAATAATAGGGTCAAAAGAATCAGGCAAGAGGCCGAGCTGAGAGGTGTCTCTTATGAAAATTGTAAAGTAATCGTGGACATAAAGGAAGCTGAATTTGTTGAGAAACAAGCGAAGCAAAATACTGAAGATGAATCTTGTCAACCGCCAAATAAAAGATGATGCAATCTTGGCAAAAACGCTAGCTCAGCAAGAACAAGATGAGCCACCAAAAATGGAGAAATCCATTTTTGCTATGTCATCTGAAGATGAAGAAGATCTCAATGTTCAACCTCTTAGGAAAAAGAACAGAGATGCTGCCGGAGAAAGCAACATGTCGGAGTCGAGTTCTGACGGAACTTCCAACTCTTAAACCAAGAAATATTTGTATAATCTATTCGAAATATAAATTATTATGTTTTTCTATAAAAAAAATTTTGAGTTGTTCTAAATGTCTCTTTTAACAACATATCATAGTTGCAATTGTTCCTTGAATATTTGACATGTCACTTATCTAGTCATTCTTTACTACAGGTCAAAATTCGAGACAATTATGGACGCATTTCAAAATCCAATGTTTGAATCTAACGAGTGGGATACAACATTCGATGACTTTTGCCAAGAATGGCTTCTTCATAATACACTACCAGCATCACAACCAGAAATTCCCAAAGAAAATGCTAATGCATTGTTCCCAAATCCTTTAGGGGCAGCATATCCTGAAGCTTCATCCTCAAATCCTATAGATTCCTTTAATCAAGATTGGCTTCTCAGCACACCTGAACCGACATTCCAGCCAGAACCATCAATACAACCAGAAACCTTTGAGGAAGGTAACAAAGCAAAAGGTAAACAACCAATGTCAAACTCTAATATACAGTTTGAAAATCCTGTCGGTGAAGAACATCATTGTGCCTCTACTTCGAAAATAGTGGAGTTGATTGATACAACAGATAGCGGCCCAGAGTTTGAGAAGCATATAGAAGAATCATGGCCTTATATTAGCAAAATTTATAGCCGTAAGAAAAAGTCCGCAGAAGCATCGTCCTCGACAGCCCAAAGAAATGTAAGGTCGAAAAGGTCTTACCAGTTTAGGAAACCTAATACTACTTTGGTAGTATTTGGAGATGAAATAGACATATCAGATATGCCAACACCGATATGCTCATGCACAGGGACACCTAAAACCTGTCGCGGGTGGAGTAAAGAGGGATGGACCTCCACTTGTTGTACATCTACTCTTTCCATGTATCCATTGCCAACATATGTCAGACCAAGTCGTATTGTAAGGTTTCCAGGAAGAAGAATGGGTCGTACTACATTCAAAAAGGTCATAGAGAATTTGTTGTTATTAGGTTACGATCTTGATTATCCGATTGACTTGAAGGATCATTGGGTTAAACTTGGGACTAACAAGTATGCAGTAAATAGGTAATTAAATATTTAAATTTCTCAAATTTACAAATTTACTTCTATGCAATGAAATATAATTTTATCATAGCTTCCATTGTTGTTTTCAAACTTCAACTATTACTAGTCTTGTTTGTCACTTATGCTTTTACTTTATTGACTTGCGTATACTGATATTAATTTTTGCATGTCTTATTCCCATCTACTTTATTGCTGGTGAGTTATTCTTTGTCGACCATTTGAAAATTAGAGCCGTTTGACGTCATTGCTTACGTTATAACACACTAACTACTTTCAATGCATAATAGTATATTACTTCATATAATTATCACCAACTCAATCATACCTCACACCGGTCAACACAAGCATAGCCACAGACACACACGTGTCTTGATACATTTACAATTATGTTCGCGACCGGAATTATAGTTGTATCCTTTCATACATGTGCCCGGTAACCCTTCTATGTGTCACCTACTTACAACCCTTCAGGTATTCAGCGTCAACTCTACTCGTCAAACTTCAAGTCCATGTCCTTTAAGCCCGTGGGCTCCACACCACGATACAACACTTCATAGAGATCTTACCAACTTCGTTACTTTCTACACTGGTCAACACAAGCATGGCCACAAACAAACACGTGTCTTGATACGCTTGCAATTATGTTCCGGACCATAATTGTAGTTGTATCTTTTCACTTGCATGTTCGTTACCACATTTGTGTATCGCCTTCTCTTCACCAAATCCATTCACGCGACCATCTCACCTATTCCTCCAACTTTCTTTCATTTCAAACACCTCACACATAAACTACATCGCACATTTATCACATTCAGTTAGAGCAATGACACGTCACTTCGTGGACAGTCTATCGTAGCAATAGAATAATTTAGAGACGGAGAAGCGAGAAACAGAAGAATAAAGGCTAAAAGACATATTCACATATCATCAAAACAATTATCATATAGCCTTAATCCTACACTCTCACTCATCCCAAACCCATCCTAAAGCATTTCATCTCAAAGGCTAAGCATACCTACTTAAGCCTAATTGGTCCCCTAACGGTTTAAGTCCAAATCCTATGGCAAAAATAGTCATTGGTTCACTTAAACCATTGCTCTGATACCACTTGTAACACCCGTCGTTTAAAAATATGGATTTCTAAAAATTTTCGCCTAACGACGTCAAAAGATAGCGGAAGTAAACTTTAAAAGATCAAACCAAAAGGATCGGTTTGGTTCGTTTATTAAATGGTGTTACCAGCAATGTCATCACGAATAGTTCACATGGAAATCCAACAATTGTTCAACATTAAACAATCGACATCAAGAAAATTACATAGTCAATAACATCTAAATAAACATCAAATGTCTAATGAGAAGCAACTATGGGTAAACTATAGCCATCCTCATTGTAATCTACCCATGCCTCGCACTTTATTCATCATCTAGCTCAAGCTTGCTAAACCTGAGGGAGCAACACATTTTAAGAAACAAGTGTTAGCTAACGAATTAGCTAAGTAAGATACACATGGTTAATAAATCATTTATCCATTTAAACAATATGAAAAGTCGTATTACGTCATTAAGGCACATATCATCTCAAAACATCACATATTTGCATTTAACATCTTTCATATAAGATAGATCAACCTAAATGTGCCTAATCATCTTTAGCATCTTCGTATATCACATCTAAACATCTTTATAGTTGTGACTTAAGCCACGCATCTCATATAACATATACATCTTTGTAGTGTGACATAAGTCACACCCGACTAGATGGACAAACCTTACGGCTGCACATCGATGTCGTTAAGGAATGGCAAGCCAATCCCTGAGTAATCCGTATGTTCAAGACAAATGGGGCTGGTCAGACCTCCCGTATTACTCTTCACATCTCAAACCATGTTGCAAGGAGCCACCCAAGCAACCACATCTACGCACTTAACCGGGCAAGGGCAAGTACGGGTTAAGCTTAACACTTTCACATCTAAATTACGAGCTCGATTTCACATCTCTTATAGTTTAGGTGTGCACATTTCCTAAACATTCATCATATAGTTTCATCTTAACGTTTGGGCCCTTAAACGTGCACGTGTCATGGCAACTTACAAAGTCTAGTGAACTAGATGAACAAGCCATGTAATTATCACATTTCACATCTACACATGCACATATACATATCATCTATCATTGCATATAATATCATCTCATATCATCTCATATTCATATCATCTATCATCTCATACTATACATATCATCATATCATCTATCATCTCATATCACATATCATTCATATCTTCTATCATCTCATATCACATATTTTTCATATCATCTATCATCTCATATTACATATCATTCATATCATCTATCATCTATCATCTCATATCACATATTTTTTTCATATCATCTATCATCTCATAGCTATACATATCATCTCATAGCATCTCACAACAATACATATCATCTCATATCATCTCATAACAATACATATCATCTCATATCATCTCTTAACAATACATAACATCGGGGTAGCATTTTAGGCTTCGATATACATCTACATAGCCCATATCACCTCCCGTATAATCCCGAACCCATAAGTAAACAAGATATCATTTGGGTAGAAAACTATGTTTTGTTGAACCCTCAGCGTGTCAAAGTAGTGTATCTTACCTTAAAGGAGTTCAACCACAACCAATTTAACAAGTTATTGTGCTTGACAAGTATTCCCGGGTACCTAGAACAAATATAAGATCAACCTATAAGCTACAACCAAACATAAGTACTAAACCAGGAAAATTCAGCACGTTTCCAACTTTGCACTATTCACTTGCCAACGAATTTTCGAGCCCAAGACTACCAGATACAACAAAACTCAGTTCTGAACATTTGCAGGGGACTCAAAGAGCTTTTCAAAAATGTAAGGTTTGACTCATAATAATCTGTAATGAATGAGATATGATTTTTACAAAACAGAACTGCAGCATTCGTCCAGAATCCGACCAGTTCTGGAGATTAGCATTTTTCGCCCATATCTGAGCAAAACCAAAAGAAACTAGTTCATATAAAATTTACTGGACACATAGGGGTTTCAAAAAGATGTAAGGTTCATCTTCTAACTAGTTTAGATGAAGAATCTATGATCTTTGCAACACAGACCTACAATATTCGTTTGAAAACTGACCAATTATGGAAATTGTCATTTTGTCACTTTTCTGGGCAGAACCAGAAGAAACATTGTTCATATCAAATTTATGGGACATCTGGAGGTTTTCAAAAATGTAAGGTTTATCTCCTAACTCCTCCAGACGAAGCAGATATGATTTTTGCAAGATGATAGAAATTTATGTCCTAAAGAAACCATTGTTTTGCAAACTATTTCGACCATCAAACATCTATAGCAGCCACACCAACCTAAAGAACATACATACACTCAAAATATAACTCATTTGATGACTTGATTCCAGTATTTGATCCACAAATCATTTGCAAACAATATGGAATCGATTATATACTCGAAAACTATCAATTTCGATTTAAAAACATAATCTAATCATAATCAATCCTCAAGACCAAAAATGAATGATACAAAGGATTGAAAAGAACATGGAATCACTGAAATAATACCTCAAATACCTGGACTTGATCAAAGGATGCAAAAGCTTGATCAAAGGAATGATTAAAGGTTATATAAAATTAAAGTCAACCAAATTTTCAGGCTACTGTTCTGGCTATAACTCGACTTCTAGAATTCCAGGGACAAATTCAACGGTTGTAAATATTAACCTATGTGTTAGGAAGCTACTGTCAAAAATTGAAGCAATTTCAACGGTTTGATCTCCAGGGATTGAGCGTTTTCTGGGCTGCTGTAGCTAAAAACGGGAATTGAGAAAAGTCTCCTCTTTTAGTGTTGTTGTTGTGTGTAAAATGATTGTATGAACTGATTAATAATAGATCAATGATCAATATAATCAGTTGTAAAAGTTTCCAAAATGACTTATCTAGTCCCTCTACTTTTAAACTTCACATTTAAAGCTTAAACTAGCTACTGGGGATACATACAACACTTCAAGCATGTCTAGACCATCTTAAAACACATCTCATGAAATCCTTAAACATATAAACACATTAACATATACATAATTAAGGCATTAAAGCCTCACACATATAGCACATTAAACACATATAAGCATTAAATCTCATAGAGACTTAACGAACACGAGGTGTTGACTTAACAACTCGAGTCAACCGTTAAATAAAAGTTTGGGATGTTACAGATTCTTTTCACCCTATTATTTTCTATTGCCAATTTTTCAAGGTTTTCGAGTTCGTCTTGTGTCATTGGTCTTTTGCCTTTTGGGTCGCTAGATGAGGCGCCAGAATTTTTCATTTTCTTGTGATAAATTAACAATATTAATTTTGGTGTAACAATATCGTAAATTAAGTGAACATGAATTAAAAGATAAATGTTTTATATAAACATATAAATGGACAGTATATAAATTAAGATGAGTTAAAGAACAAAAGATAGCTTACCAGATAAGATCGGGGATCTTTTAAGAACAAAAAAGGCTTGTGAGCGGGATAGCTTACAACAAATTACCAAGAGAAGAATAAGTAAAGTAAAGTATTAGAGAAGAAGATTTGGTGTGCATTCTCTTTAACAAAACGCGTTATTATATAGAGGATAAAAAGCAAGCGTGACCTGTAAGAACGGACAGGTGTCCATAAAATACAGTAGATTGAAATTATTGTTATAATGACCGGTTAAAAGTACACGTGTCCAGAAACTAAATCTGTAATTATTGTTACAGTGTTAAGATATTTTAAATTTTGTAGTTAACCCTAAATTTCGTTAAAAATCAAGAAAAGTTGTATTTCATTATTGGTACAATACGAGTAAAACTCGTTACATTATTTGAAACGGAAATACAACAATTGGAACTACAACACATTTAAAAACCATACAAAGAAACCCAGGTGGCCACGAACAGTAGAGGAACCACACCGAGGGCAAATAAGATCAACCATGGATAAGCTTCTTCCCATGGAAGTTGAGCCACCAGAAACAACCAGGCAAAGATGATTATGTAAATCATAGTCATAAATGGGTTCAACATTTTGGATAAGCGTTTGATTAGATTTTAAGACTAAGAGAGAATGATAAGTTGAAATTGTGTGAAGAGTTATGTGTTGTGATGTTATTTATATAGCCTATAAGAGCCGTTTTAACAGTCGAAATGAAAAGAGGGGGAAAAGGTGAATTCGAAATTTGAAAATTGAAAATTTGAAAATCTAACTTTTAAATTAGATGAATTAAAAGCAATATTATTTAATATCGATTATGGTCAAAATTCGTTGGAGAGGTTGATTGACCTTCTATTTGTTAAGGGGAAGAATTAATACCCTAAATTTTGATAAACAAATATTATTCGTATAATTAAATTCGAGGACGAATTTTTTAAGGAGGTAAGATTGTAATATCCATACAAAAAAAATTCACAAAATTAATACTTTAATGGAGTAGGAACTCAAAGTTGAGCAGGTGATCGCGTTTCGTTGGGGGATCTTGCATTTTGAATTCGTTATGATCGGCAATAAGGTACGGATATTCTAGAGGTTATTAAGTTTAGTTGTTATATATATAATTATATTGAAACTGTAATTTGAATCCCTTTAATTCTTTCAGCATTCCTTAGTATAATTTTATTCGAAGTATTTGTTCGTATTATGCTAAAAATCTTTCTTCACAAAATTTGTTTATTAATTACGTCAATATCTATATAATCTTTGAAATATTATTTGTTTGTCAGCCTTTGTATAAAATTATTTATAATTGTGTCAAAACCATCTCTTGAAACTCAATTTGATAATAGTCCCGAAAGAGTTACGTTTTGGTGTTACATTTGATGCGGTGATTCGTACAAGTGTTTTCCCAAATTTGTACACTCATATATGTCCCTAGATTATTGGCTCCGAAAAAGTAATACAGTCGCATATTATGAGTCATGATGACCCCATTATATATTTATGAGAATTAGGTGATGGAGATGTGGTTTTAAGTTTATATTTAAAATATATCAAAATATATATAATTATTGTTTAATTGTCCGAAAATAAATTTTGTCATATGGAAACATATTTGATATATTTAAGTATATAAGTTGGTCAAAACGGTTTCTTAAGATATGCATATAAGAGTAACCTATCCATGGAGGTCCCATGGACGCGTTATTGTGACACCGATGACGTGGCACTGCCCGTAGCAGTGTATTTGATTAATCTACGGCGTCTCCTTTATGACCACCGGGTGGTTAGTGGTTATATTATATTCAGATAGGGGGCGAATGGATCGATCCTAGGCATAGTTGGTAAGTTTGACGGTGGATGTTATCGTAGTGTCATACGAAACATTTGGCACCATTAGTGAATGATTAGTGGAGTAGCTACCCTATGAAATTCACTCGGCCCTTCAGATAAGTTATAAGTTTTGGCTCTTATGTGCATTATTTTATGGAATTGGATTTGTTAAGTATAAGATATTTGTTAAGTATAAGATTTGTTAAGTATAAGATATTTGTTAAGTATAAGATATTTGTTAAGTATAAACCTATTTGTATTTTGATTCGAAAATAAGTTTGTTTTGAAATAAGTTTGTCTTTGAAATATGTCTATTCTTTTCATATTATATTTCTGCTTTTGTCATATCCGTTCACTGAGCTTTTTAAATATAAGATATTTGTTAAGTATAAGATATTTGTTAAGTATAAGATATTTGTTAAGTATAAACCTATTTGTATTTTGATTCGAAAATAAGTTTGTTTTGAAATAAGTTTGTCTTTGAAATACGTCTCTTCTTTTCATATTATATTTCAGTTTTTGTCATATCCGTCACTGAGCTTTTTGCTCAGCCGTATTCATTTTTCTTTCTTATACGGCATGTTATCAGGAAGGCTTTGGGATCAAGAGAAGAGGGTAGATAGAAGTGGATTTTAGCAACCCTTTGTTTTAGAGTTAATTGAAGAATTAGTACTTTGAATACCTTGTCAAATTGACTTTGGTTTGACTTTTGAATAAGATTAACGCCCCTTTTGTCTGTAAGTTCCATTTTGTACGTTTTGTAAGTTAGGGGCGTTACATTATTACTGTAGTTTTTGATCACTGTATTAGAAGCTAAATCCAGGATAAGATCGCCGAAGTATTAGTGGAACTTGGCATAACTCAATGTTGAAAACATTAGAAGTGGTAAATTTTTTATTTACTGAAGTATAAAATGTTCTTTGAAATAACATTAACACTTCAAGATTTATAATCTCACAATTTTCCTTTCTTGTTTCAATTGTCAGTCCGTCTCTTTGACTAGGAAATAACTATGTAATTGAAGACATTGTTAATAACTACTTGCAAGATTGCCTAGGAGACCTTTGTTGCAATTAAAATGTGTATCCAAGTATTGAAACATGCCCCTAGTGGGAGCCCGCATGACGGGCTATTAGCTCAGTGGGAACATCGGCTCTAACCCCTCCATGGATAGCCCCAATCCTTCATTTTCCTAGCAAAATCTTGTTGCTTACGTGGCGCCACATGGCTGAAGTCCTCTCCTTGGGAAGTTGTCTCTCTCCGGTTAGCCTTATAAGGAAAAGATGAATTAGGTCTAAAAAATCTATAAGTTGGTACGATTGGGACCAAAAGTTAAATTAAATTAGAGGTGTTTTTTTATCGATACATTAATGAATTTTGCAGAAAATCTTGTGCTGAATATTGTCAAATTGATTTTTGGGTATCTTTTTGTGAAATAATTTTCAGATTTCATTGTAGACTTGATGATGGTTGATTTTAGAGACGTGACTACGTGAATTTTCATGGTGAATGTTTGTTAAATACTATTGAGATGATATATATATAGATATATATATATGGTGAAATGAACATATGAGGTATAAGATTTGAAATATAAGGAGGGTTAATGACATTAAAAATTCACAAATGTAAATAAAAGAATAAAGAGTAACACAAGGGCCATTCATGCAATTAACTCTTCAATTTGAAGTTTCGTTCTAATGAATCTTCATTCAACATGTATCATTGGAGTCAACATTCACCAATTAGGAAAGTAACCATACAAGAGCATTTATTTTGGTGTCATATAATGTACCTTTTTACCATTTACTCCGTACTAATTAAGAAAGGAAAAATGTTCAGAGAAAAAACTAAAAAAGTCAAAAAGACACTATTTTATAGTAGCTTTTAAACATAAATAGTAAAAAGTTCTTTGTTAAGCGATTGTTAAATTGATTTTAAGTAATCTTTTGTGAAATGATTTTTACATTTCATGATGGACTTGATGATGACATTAGAGATGTGGCTTTTCATGGTGGATGTTTGTTAAATATAATTGAGGTGATATATATTTGGTAAAATGTTGAGGGAGGGAGGGAGGGAGGGGTAATGATAAATTAAAAATTCAAAAACGTAAATAAAATACAAAAATAACTCTTCAAAAACGTAAATAAAACACAAGATGCAATCACACAATTAACTCTTCAATTTGAGATTCGTTCAGAGGAATCTTCATTCAACCCATGTCATATTATTCACGTCAACATTCACCAATTAAGAAAGTCATCATAAAATAGATTTTTTTTTTGGTGTCATTATATGTGTGTACCTTTTTACCATTCACTAATTAAGATGGTAAAAAAAAATACTTCAAAAGTAGCTTTAAAACGAGAATTTAAAAACAATTCTTTTTTAACCGATTGATGTTAAATTGATTTGGGGTTATCTTTTGTGAAATGATTTTCAGATTTCGTGGACTTGATGACGGTATGTTTGTTAAATATAACTGAGATGATATATATTTGGCAAAATGAAGATATAAGATTTAGAATGTTGAGGGAAGGAGGGGTAATGTTAAGCTAAAAATTCAATAATAATGTATATAAAATTTAAGGATAATGGGTAAAACAAGAACCAGTATGGTGAATCTTTATTTCATCTATGTCATATTATTTCAATCAACATTCACCAATTATGAAAATTTCATTTAGTTGTTGACGTCCACGGGACATGATCGGCTTCCAAGGTGAAAGTAGTCATACAAGTGCATTTATTTTGGTGTTACCTCTATCTTTATTACATTATAAAGTATTTGTTTCCTTTAAAAAAATTTAACTTTTCAACTTTTTTACTAAGTTTTACCTAAAATAACTATAATACCCTTAGATAAAATCTCAGCCACTCATTTTGATCTCTCTCCTCAAATCTAAACCACTTAATTTTTTTTTTCTCTCCTCCATAAATCATTTTATTCCTCTAATTCATTCAAAATCTTTATCTCAAAAACCGTACATCGATAAATTATAAAAATTATATGGTGTTCTTAAATTTTCATTCTCTTTCATTAGAGATGTCATTCGATATACTTTCGACGAATTTTTAAATCCGATGACGGAACCCGTACGGCTAAGGCATTTGGCTATCACATTCTATGACCTATCACCTCCTATGACCTATCACCCCATCATCTCACCGCCATAATGTGCGGATACTTTTTCTCGTAACTTATAAGATGTACCTTTCCTGTATTCCTAAATAAGAAAGTAAAAACGAAACATTATTGAAAGGTAGCTTTTAAACAAAAAGATGAAAAATTTGTGATATTACTATTCAACTTTGGAGGTTAGTTGCAATTTGACTTGACATACATATTAAAAATAGCAAGTTAATGCGCGTTGAGGCTATCATAAAGATAAAGATCCTCTAAAGTTATACCAACTTTATAGGTGAAGTTGGTACAATCTCAACCTTTGGATTAATATCAAAGGTCAAGATTCAAATTTGAGTTTTAAATCTTGATCTTTGATTTCAATTAAAGGGTCAAAGGTTGTCCAACTTCACCTATGAAGTTGGTACAACTATAGAGAATCTCTATCCATCATTTTTTGCTTGATTTGGACTATATGGAAATATCGCAACGATCAGGTTTTCTCATCGGGGCATATCCGAAAAGACCACTTGTTCGACATCATTGTCTCTCAATCGCATTTGTGGGCTACAAGCAGGTGTAGGAAATTATGTATTTTTCGGGCTGATTGGTTCAAAAACCCTCTTTTGTAACACCCCAAGCCGGAGCTCAAAATGTCACGGAAATCATACAGCACCCGGTGGAATTACAATAGAACAACTATATGCAATTAATGATTCGGTGAATCCAAAACATAGCAATACAAGTAACCAAATACAACAGGAGCAAATAGTCATCAATGTTAACATAACACATCCAAGGATGGCAAACAATCCTAGGAATAATGCAAAGGAGGGTCAATGAATCCTTGATCCATGAGTCCAAGTCCGGGTTAGACAGCAAGCAAGCAACTAAACCACCACGTCCGGGGAGTACCTGATTACCTGAAAAGTGTACTAAGCATAGTCAACACAAGGTTGGTGAGTTCGTAGTAATGGTTCATAATGAACCAGCATCAATAATCACAATATAAGAATAGAGGCTAGACATGACTTACAGCGAGCCTCTAAGCAACACAATATCGTCCCACAACAAGATTACACAAACGAAATGAGAGTGTAATGAGGATGCACAAATGATGTATGTATCAATGCAAATGCCGAATGAATGAATAAGCAAATATGCCTATCCCAAGCGTGACCTTCAATCACGTATGCAACGATACCCCTCTGCCATCGCCATGGTCAGGGCTGTATCTCAAAAACATCGAGATATATATGTCTATATACTCGGAGTCAGGACTACATCCAAAATGGGTGCATACATCTATGCACCAGGATGTCGGCAATCCCCTGCCGAGGGCTCATCAACAATGTATGCAATGCTTACAATCAAATGTAAATGCATAAATCATAAACCGACAATCAATAGCCGTCAACCATAAACCAATAATCAACATTCGACAAACATGAACCAACAAACAATAATCGTAACGGGCATACTTGTCAACAGAGGGACAAGGCCGTATCTCCATATACATAAGTCAAATCCCCTTAACAGTGGGACATATGTACAACATATGCATCAATCAAAATTAATCATTAATCACAATATAAACCAACTATACGTACATATATTTCAGAGGATTCTACTTTCTTCAAGTCCCAGATGCTTATATATAGGGTCACCCGCAGCCTTCCCACCACATCTAAGACCCAAAGGAAGGCATAACCGACCTCCATGTATGTACGTCTATCCTAATGTATAAGTAATACTTAACGAAAACACAACCCAAGTCAATCAAACTAAAGGATACGCCACATCAATCCAACAATCAAGTCAAACAAATAACACATCAATAAATGCAAGTAAACAAGCCAGGTTTACACTTTTCAGCCCGAATCCCAAGTGGGTAGGGAGATACGAAACTCACCTTGATTGGTTATGAAAGATAAGATCGCTATAAAGTTAAGTTATCTCCGAACGAAGTTCACCTCGCGTCCAACACCTAATTATGGATCATATACATTCTTATCAACACATAAACACAATGACCATCCACTGCGCCGCAGTGGGCCAGAACTATGCCCACTGCGCCGCAGTGGCTAAACTGAACCAGGACCCGAGACAAAGCATTGCGCCGCAGTGAGCAAGGACCATGCCCACTGCGCCGCAGTGGACTAAGAAGCAATGTAACATCCCGAACTTTTATGTAATGTTTGACTAATGCCGTTAAGTCAATTGGGGTGTCGTTAAGTCTTTACTTAATATTTGAATGTAGCTATGTGTGATTAACGTAGATAAAGTAGTTAGGTTTGAGAGCCTAAATGCTAATGACGAATAAAAGTGTGTTTAATGTCGCTTAAAGGCTATGTAGTGCCTTTTAATGAAGGACTAATGTTGTATATGGTCAATAATGCAGTTTGTGACCAATAATGAAGGGTTTAGAAGTCCAGGACTGATTTTGACATAGGTTGAAATCTAAAAACGGGATTAAGGTTTTGATAAGTGTAATTAGGTCTACTTTGGCAGCCATTATCAAATAATTAAGCAAATAATCCTTTCTTGAATCCTAAAGCAATTAATCTAGTTTTTGGGGCTAACAATTGTGTGTTTTGGTGTGGTAATCGGTCGATCATCGAGTCAAGCAGGTAATCATTGATATATTGATTGTATTTTCAGATTTAGAGGTTGATATTTATGAATCAAATCTGATTAAAAAGGGATTATGCAAGTAATTAGGGTTTATGTGGTGTTTTGGGGTAATTAACACCGAATGTGATGTTAAACGAGTCTATGATCGATCCAATTAATCAAGAGATGTTTATTTGTGTCAAAAACATGTTTGGAAGGAAGTCTTGATCGATCAAAATCTGGAAAATCGAAGAACTTAGTCGTTTTATGAATTCTGGTCGAATCTGATGTTAAATTCGTTTTCTGGTGCTATCTTCGTTTGACAAACGAAGATCATTTTCGTTTGGACTATATTCGTTCAAGCTTAAAGTCGTTTGATGAAGCCTAAGTTCGTTCAAAGTTATTTTCGTAAAATGAAGCCAAACGAAGTTATGGTCTAAATTCGTAAGTTGTAAAGTAACGAATTTAAAGGTTAAGTTCGTAAGAACAATTGAAACGAAGATAAGAACTAAGTTCGTTAGGTGTAATTCTGGAACTTTACGTAGTCAGTCTTAGTTCGTACGAGGGTCCATTTAAGGTCCTAAATGACTTATACTTTATATGTTAATGTACGATAGGTGTCGGGGAGTACTAATTAGCACTGTTAGCTTTTGTGCGCGCATTCACTACTATCAGGTAAGATACACTACTTTTGTCACGCTGGGGGATCAACTAAAAGCAGGTTTCAAACTTACATACTTCCAATTGGTAACTTATAATGCATGTGGACTTATGGGGTTACTTGGGAGGTATTATGGGATTACGTAGTTGACCATGAGACCTGAAATGCAGTCCCTAATGTAGAAGAATGAAATATTGCCTAATGTAGTGATCTATTATGCAGTTATGTAGTATAATGAAGTATTGCTTAATGTAGTATGACGCTATGCAGTTGATGTAGTCTAATGAAGTATTGTATTATGCATGAAATGTCGAAATGAAGTTGATGAATGTTGTGTGCATGTTTGTATGGCTTGAACACCTAGTGCACTAGACTTGCTAGGTTGCCATGTCACTTGCACGTTTAAGGGCCCAAAATGTAAAAGCAGTAACGCAGTAAATGTTTAGGTAATGCAGTCACCTAAACTAAATAACGTAGGTTCGAGCTCGTTAAACTTTGATGCAGTAAAGTGTTAAGCTTAACCCGTACAAGTCTTAGCCGGATGAGTACGCTAACGCAGTTGTTGCTTGGGTGGCTCCTAGCAACGTGGTCACACGCAGTTTGAGTAATTAACGGAGGATTGACCCCCTCAGGATTTTGGATTACTCTCGGATTGGCTTGCCATTCCTTAACGACATACGATGGGTGGCCTTTTGGTGAACCATCAAGTCGGGTGCAATGTAGAGCACACTTAATGCAGTTAATAACGTAGTAAAGCAGAAATGTAGAAAGCAGATATGTGGTTAATGAAGTAATGCAGGATAGGCACATTTAGGATGATTATCCTATTTGATATGAAGTTGTTATGCAGATTTGTGTGATGTGTGACGTGCCTAAAGAACTTGTCTAATAATGAAGATTGTTTTAATTGGACAAATGCTTTTAAATTAAGTGTTATCTTACTTAGCTATTTTAATAGCTAACACTTGTTTCTTTTAATGTGGTTGTTCCCTCAGGTTTAGCTTGAAGGAACTATATGCAGAACGAGTGAGGCTTGGGTAGATGCAATGCAGGAGCCTTAGCTACCCTATAGACGCTTTGTTTAGACATTCGTTTACATTCAGTACTTAATGTCGAATTTATGTAATGACGTTTGGACGGTTGTTTTATGTTGGGCAACTGTTGGGTTTTCCTTTGAACTATTCTATGATGTCGCAAGTAACACCAACTAAATGCAGAAACCAAAATGTTTTATTGGTTTTGACTTTTAAGGTCCTTTCTTCCGCAATATGACACCGTTAGGTGAAAAGTTTTTGAAAACCCATATTTTTAAACGACGGGTGTTACAAGTTGGTATCAGAGCAGTAGTTTAAGTGAACCAAGGCCTATTGACCATAGGGTTTGGACTTAAACTTAAGGTGTGCATGCTAGGTACTCGTAGGATGCCTTAGCTAGAGATGACATGTGATGTAGGATGGGTTGGGATGAGTGCGAGTGTAGTAGGGCTTACGAGATGTTTACGTTACGATGATATGTTTTAGCCTTATCTCGACGAGCTTTTTGGTTTTATTTTGCGCTTATCGACTCCACCATTTTATTGAAGGAAAATGGTAAACACTCGCAACCGCAACATCCAACGCGACGGAGCTACTGCTAGCGTTACTCCACCTGTCCATCCGGGTGCAGGTGCTTCTAATGCTGCTAATGCCGCTGCTAATGCTAATGTGAATCGTGTGAACCCCCGCCGTGTTAATCAACCAGGCTCATTGGGTCCGATGCCTCCACCACCTGGCAATCCTCCGAGAGTTAACGATGTAGCGGTGGAGCAGATTCCCAATCAGATGGAGATGTATAATCTTGTGCTAACTCTTCAGGCCCAGTTGGCCCAAACACAAGAACAGTTGAATCAGGCGTTGGCAGCTAACGCAGAAGGAACTGGTAACAGTCACTCTGTGCCTTCTCACCACACTGAGCCACCGGTCGATAATGTTGTTATTCCCCATGCTAATGTTAATGTGAATCGTGTGAACCCCCGCCGTGTTAATCAACCAGGCTCATTGGGTCCGATGCCTCCACCACCTGGCAATCCTCCGAGAGTTAACGATGTAGCGGTGGAGCAGATTCCCAATCAGATGGAGATGTATAATCTTGTGCTAACTCTTCAGGCCCAGTTGGCCCAAACACAAGAACAGTTGAATCAGGCGTTGGCAGCTAACGCAGAAGGAACTGGTAACAGTCACTCTGTGCCTTCTCACCACACTGAGCCACCGGTCGATAATGTTGTTATTCCCCATGCTAATGTTAATGTGGTTCCTCCTAATGATGTTCGCGCCCCTCGATTCAAGTTTGAAAGTTTCCAGAAGTGTGGAGCTCAGAAATTCTATGGAACACTTAATGCAGTAGGTTGCATGGAATGGCTTGATGATACTGAGATGGTTTTTGAAGCTTGTGATTGTCCCGAGGATAAGAAAGTGTTATGTGCTAGCAGGATGTTGAAGGAAGGTGCTCGGGACTGGTGGAAGAGCATTACTATTTCGATGACTCCGGCTATGGTATCTGCTATCTCGTGGGCTAACTTTAAGCAGAAATTCATTGAGGAATATATTGGGGTACATGAGCAGCGTAAATGGAAAAAGAGTTCCGTGCTTTGACAGCTGAAGTTGGCAAAATTAATGATTATGCTCGTTCCTTTATGGAGAAGATGAAGTTCGTAGGCCATCTGTTCCGTACTGATGCGGATCAGGTTGCTTGCTATGTTGATGGTTTGCCTCCGAGTTATCGAGGTATCTGCAGGCAGCACAAAACTCTGACTGAAGCTATCAAGGAGTCTAAAAAGCTTGACGATGATTTTGCTTCGGACAAGAAAGTAGTTGAGAAAGTCGACGACAAGAAAGTGGGATTTAAAAGAAGAGCAAACTGGTCCTCTAATAACAATAATAATAATAAGAAGTTCCGCGGAAATTCTAGCTCAAGCGGTGACAAAGATAAGAAGAAGAAGGGATCGTGGTGTGCTTCATGCAAGAGTGTGCATGAAGGTACATGTTCCGACAAGACTAGAAGGTGCCATAATTGTGGGAAGTCGGGACACCTTGCAGTTGAATGCAGAGACAAAGCTCGTTGTTATAAGTGTCAAGAAACGGGTCATCTCATTGCCGATTGTCCACAGATGAAGAATGCTGGAAAGAAGACCGCCACGACAGCAACAAAAGTGAGAGCTCTTCAAATGACGATTGATGACGCAAGGAACAACGATGAAGTGGTAAGTGGTACTTTCCTTGTTAACTCAAAGCCTGCCTCTGTTTTATTTGATTCAGGTGCAAATAGGTCGTTTGTGTCCACATTATTTGCTCCTAAGCTAGAAAGAGTTACTACTCCCTTAGATTGCTCAATAGAGGTAGAAATTGCTAATGGTACGATTAATAATATACGTGTGGGATATGACGATTGTAACATTGAGATTGAAGGTCGTTCTTTTCCGGTCCAACTATTGCCTACTACCTTAGGTGGTTTTGATGTAGTGATTGGTATGGATTGGTTGGCTAGAAATGAAGCTAGTATTTTATGTTCCCAAAAGATAATTCGATTGCCTATATCCGAGGGTAATGTGATAACGGTGTATGGAGACAAGAAGAGAGGAGGAATAAAGATTATTAGTATGATGAAAGCTATTAAATGTATAAGGAAAAACAAGAGCCATTTCTTGGCTTATGTCATTGATGCAAGAAAAGAGAAGTCTTCAATCGCTAGTGTTGAGGTAGTATCAAATTTCCCCGATGTGTTTCCCGACGATCTACCAGGTATTCCTCCCGATCGTGAAGTTACTTTTCAGATAGATCTTGTTCCCGGTGCCACACCCGTTGCTAAAGCACCTTACCGATTAGCTCCTACAGAAATGAAGGAATTAATGACGCAACTACAGGAGTTACTTGACAAAGGGTTCATACAACCTAGTTCCTCGCCTTGGGGAGCTCCGGTTCTCTTTGTTAAGAAGAAGGATGGATCAATGCGCATGTGTATTGACTACCGTGAGTTGAACAAACGAACGGTCAAGAATAAGTATCCTCTCCCGAGAATTGATGATCTTTTTGATCAACTACATGGTGCTTCGTATTTTTCAAAGATTGATTTGCGGTCCGGTTACCATCAGTTAAAGGTAAAGAAGGAAGATGTAGCAAAGACGGCTTTCCGGACTAGATATGGTCATTATGAGTTCTTGGTCATGCCATTTGGGTTGACCAATGCTCCAGCCGCGTTTATGGACTTAATGAATCGGGTATGCCGCCCCTTTCTAGACCATTTTGTTATTGTGTTTATCGACGATATTTTAATCTATTCTAAGTCAGAGGATGAACACCGTGAGCATTTGAAAGCAGTTTTGGAGGTGTTGAGGGAGAAGAAGTTGTACGCAAAGTTTTCTAAATGTGAGTTTTGGCTCCGAGAAGTGCAGTTTCTTGGTCATGTTATTACATCGGAAGGTATTAAAGTAGATCCTTCAAAGATTGAAGCTGTTTCAAAGTGGGAGCAGCCAAAGACACCTACCGAGATTAAGAGTTTTCTTGGTTTGGCTGGGTATTATAGAAGGTTTATTCAGGATTTTTCCCGAATAGCCAAGCCTATGACGGAATTAACAAAGAAGGGTGTGAAGTACGAGTGGACTGAAAAGCAGGAAAATGCATTCCAAACGTTGAAAAAGAAGTTGTGTGAAGCTCCTATCCTTGCCTTGCCTGAAGGTACTGATGATTTAGTGGTATATAGCGATGCTTCTATTACGGGTTTGGGTTGTGTCTTAATGCAGAGAGACAAAGTGATTGCTTATGCTTCACGTCAATTGAAGCCTCATGAGAAGAATTACCCTACCCATGATCTTGAGTTAGCGGCGGTTGTGTTTGCATTGAAATTATGGAGACATTACTTATATGGCACTAAATGCACACTTTACACCGACCATAAGAGTTTACAATATATGTTTACTCAAAAGGAGATGAATGTGAGACAAAGAAGGTGGATGGAATTACTTAAAGACTATGATTGTGAAATCAAATACCATCCGGGTAAAGCCAATGTAGTGGCGGATGCACTAAGTAGGAAAGTGCAAAGCTCTTCTTGTAAGTTAATGAGCATGCAAGTTCAGGCCAAGTCGGGTCTATTAGATCGAATTAAAGAAGCACAAGAGAGGGCATTAATGAAGGATAATATTGATAACGAGAGTATTGGAAAGAAGAAACGACTTGTGATGGAGACTAATAGTCGTGGGTTTAAAACATACAAGGGTCGCATTTGGGTGCCACTGCTTGGTGGTAACCGAGAGTTGATCCTTGAAGAGGTCCATAGAAGTAGGTATTCGATGCATCCCGGTGTCACCAAAATGTATGCAGATTTGAAGCCGATTTATTGGTGGCCGGATATTAAAGGTGAAGTAGCTCATTTTGTAGCAAAGTGTTTGACGTGTGCACGTGTGAAAACGGACCATAAAAAGCCGTATGGATTGTTGCATCAATTAGACGTTCCCGAGTGGAAATGGGATCATATCACGATGGACTTTGTAACGAAGTTACCGAAAACGCCGAAAGGGAATGATATGATATGGGTGATTGTAGATAGATTGACGAAGAGTGCTCATTTTCTAGCTACCCGACAAGATGTGCCTTTAACGAAGATGGCAAAGATGTACATTGATGAAGTAGTTGCGAAACATGGAGTTCCTTTATCGATTGTTTCGGATCGAGACTCGAGGTTTGTGTCAAACTTTTGGAAGGGTCTTCAACGGGAGTTGGGTAGTAGAATAAATTTGAGTACCGCCTATCATCCCCAAACCGATGGGCAAAGTGAGAGAACCATTCAAACCTTGGAGGATATGTTAAGAACGTGTGTACTTGAATACGGTGGAGCATGGGATGAACACTTGAAGTTGATTGAATTTGCTTATAATAATAGTCACCATGCAAGTATTGGAATGCCACCATTTGAAATGTTATATGGAAGGAGATGTAGGACTCCAAGTTGTTGGATGGAGCCCGGTGAGAAGCAGTTGACCGGTCCCGAAATTATTGAAATTACCTCTGAAAAGGTTAATGTAGCTAAAGAAGCCTTACGTGTGGCAAGAGAAAGGCAGAAAACATATGCAGATAAGAAAAGGAGACCGATGGAGTTTAATGTGGGTGATTTAGTGATGCTGAAAGTATCACCTTGGAAAGGAGTTATCCGATTTGGAAAGAAGGGAAAGTTGAGTCCAAGATTTATTGGACCTTTTAAAGTGGTGAAGCGCATTAAAGATGTAGCATATCAGTTGGAATTACCTCCAGAATTGGATGGAATTCATAACACCTTCCATGTATCCTACTTGAGGAAATGTTTAGCTGAAGAGTCGAGTGTGATTCCTATTAAAGACGTGAGTATTGACCCAATGAAGAGAATAGTAGACGAACCGGTAGCGATACTTGGAAGAAAGCAAAAGAAGTTACGCAGGAAAGTGATAGATCTTGTTTTGATAAAGTGGAAACATAATCATGGAGAAAGCTTGACTTGGGAAACGGAAGCAGTAATGAAGGAGAAATATCCCGAGTTGTTCCTATCTGATGAGATTCCGAGGACGGAATCCTTTTAAGGAGGAGGTAATTGTAACATCCCGAACTTTTATGTAATGTTTGACTAATGCCGTTAAGTCAATTTGGGGTGTCGTTAAGTCTTTACTTAATATTTGAATGTAGCTATGTGTGATTAACGTAGATAAAGTAGTTAGGTTTGAGAGCCTAAATACTAATGACGAATAAAAGCGTGTTTAATGTCGCTTAAAGGCTATGTAGTGCCTTTTAATGAAGGACTAATGTTGTATATGGTCAATAATGCAGTTTGTGACCAATAATGAAGGATATAGAAGTCCGAGGACTGATTTTGACATAGGTTGAAATCTAAAAACGGGATTAAGGTTTTGATAAGTGTAATTAGGTCTACTTTGGCAGCCATTATCAAATAATTAAGCAAATAATCCTTTCTTGAATCCTAAAGCAATTAATCTAGTTTTTGGGGCTAACAATTGTGTGTTTTGGTGTGGTAATCGGTCGATCATCGAGTCAAGCAGGTAATCATTGATATATTGATTGTATTTTCAGATTTAGAGGTTGATATTTATGAATCAAATCTGATTAAAAAGGGATTATGCAAGTAATTAGGGTTTATGTGGTGTTTTGGGGTAATTAACACCGAATGTGATGTTAAACGAGTCTATGATCGATCCAATTAATCAAGAGATGTTTATTTGTGTCAAAAACATGTTTGGAAGGAAGTCTTGATCGATCAAAATCTGGAAAATCGAAGAACTTAGTCGTTTTATGAATTCTGGTCGAATCTGATGTTAAATTCGTTTTCTGGTGCTATCTTCGTTTGACAAAACGAAGATCATTTTCGTTTGGACTATATTCGTTCAAGCCTAAAGTCGTTTGATGAAGCCTAAGTTCGTTCAAAGTTATTTTCGTAAAATGAAGCCAAACGAAGTTATGGTCTAAATTCGTAAGTTGTAAAGTAACGAATTTAAAGGTTAAGTTCGTAAGAACAATTGAAACGAAGATAAGAACTAAGTTCGTTAGGTGTAATTCTGGAACTTTACATAGTCAGTCTTAAGTTCGTACGAGGGTCCATTTAAGGTCCTAAATGACTTATACTTTATATGTTAATGAACGATAGGTGTCGGAGGGTACTAATTAGCACTGTTAGCTTTTGTGCGCGCATTCACTACTATCAGGTAAGATACACTACTTTGTCACGCTGGGGGATCAACTAAAAGCAGGTTTCAAACTTACATACTTCCAATTGGTAACTTATAATGCATGTGGACTTATGGGGTTACTTGGGAGGTATTATGGATTACGTAGTTGACCATGAGACCTGAAATGCAGTCCCTAATGTAGAAGAATGAAGTATTGCCTAATGTAGTGATCTATTATGCAGTTATGTAGTATAATGAAGTATTGCTTAACGTAGTATGACACTATGCAGTTGATGTAGTCTAATGAAGTATTGTATTATGCATGAAATGTCGAAATGAAGTTGATGTATGTTGTGTGCATGTTTGTATGGCTTGAACACCTAGTGCACTAGACTTGCTAGGTTGCCATGTCACTTGCACGTTTAAGGGCCCAAAACGTAGAAGCAGTAACGCAGTAAATGTTTAGGTAATGCAGTCACCTAAACTAAATAACGTAGGTTCGAGCTCGTTAAACTTTGATGCAGTGAAGTGTTAAGCTTAACCCGTACAAGTCTTAGCCGGATGAGTACGCTAACGCAGTTGTTGCTTGGGTGGCTCCTAGCAACGTGGTCACACGCAGTTTGAGTAATTAACGGAGGATTGACCCCCTCAGGATTTTGGATTACTCTCGGATTGGCTTGCCATTCCTTAACGACATACGATGGGTGGCCTTTTGGTGAACCATCAAGTCGGGTGCAATGTAGAGCACACTTAATGCAGTTAATAACGTAGTAAAGCAGAAATGTAGAAAGCAGATATGTGGTTAATGAAGTAATGCAGGATAGGCACATTTAGGATGATTATCCTATTGATATGAAGTTGTTATGCAGATTTGTGTGATGTGTGACGTGCCTAAAGAACTTGTCTAATAATGAAGATTGTTTTAATTGGACAAAATGCTTTTAAACTAAGTGTTATCTTACTTAGCTATTTTAATAGCTAACACTTGTTTCTTTTAATGTGGTTGTTCCCTCAGGTTTAGCTTGAAGGAACTATATGCAGAACGAGTGAGGCTTGGGTAGATGCAATGCAGGAGCCTTAGCTACCCTATAGACGCTTTGTTTAGACATTGTTACATTCAGTACTTAATGTCGAATTTATGTAATGACGTTTGGACGGTTGTTTTATGTTGGGCAACTGTTGGGTTTTCCTTTGAACTATTCTATGATGTCGCAAGTAACACCAACTAAATGCAGAAACCAAAATGTTTTATTGGTTTTGACTTTTAAGGTCCTTTCTTCCGCAATATGACACCGTTAGGTGAAAAGTTTTTGAAAACCCATATTTTTAAACGACGGGTGTTACAGCAATGCCAAGGAATCCACTGCGCCGCAGTGGGGACTATGCCCTCCCACTGCGCCGCAGTGGGACAACCTGCACACCAGAACCAGCAGCTGCAAGTGCAGCAAACGAACCCAAACACCCCCAAAAACAACCCAAAACGATTTGTAAGCGTTTTCAACATAAATTGAAGCATCAATAAGCATTTCTACACATAACCACACTTAACCCATACCATAAATCCGCCCATTAACATCAAAATCATGCCGAATCGTCCCAACCCTAAATAAAACCCTAATTACCCAAAATCGCCATTTGACTCGATTCAAGGCTTGCAACTGCACCAAATTACTAGAAACAAGTAAATGAACATAAATAGAAGTAAATGGGTTGATTTAGACTTACCAAAACTCTTCCTAGTGCTAAATTCCGAATTTAGGTCAAAAATGGGTAAAATGGTAAGAACTTGGCCTTTGATTCTTCAAAGATGGCGACAATGAGAAGATGATTCTTGTGTTAAAATCGATTCACTACTAGTTGATGCAAGAATGGTGAAGAGATTGAAATGGTTCTTTTGCTTTTGAGAGAAAGAGAGAAAAAGAGAGATAGAAAGAATGAGAAGGAAAAAGGAAGGAAAGGATAAGGGGAAAGTGGGTCTTGGGGGCTTGGTGGGTCATGGACTACCCACGGGCCGACCCGTTTCCCTTCTCAACCACAATACCATTAGTTGCACATTTCATACCGACTACACATACGACGACCCGACTAATATACCACATAGTCATAAAATCACAAAACGACCCAATTAATTCATTACTTAATTGTTAGTCATTTTACACGAAAAGTCAACGGGTCAAAATTCACGGATGTTACATTATCCCCCCGTTAAAAGAATTTCGTCCCGAAATTCAACAAAACCCTAATTTACAAATAAATGCGGATACTTGGACTTCATATGGTCTTCTCTCTCCCAAGTGAACTCGGCTCCACGTCTAGCATTCCATCTTACCTTCACAATGGTGTAGCGCTTCTTCTTGAGCTTCTTCTCTTGACGGTCCATGATCTCTACCGGCTCTTCAACAAAGTTCAAGTTTGGATCAACCCTAATTTCATTCATAGGCACATGATGTGTAGGATCCGCCAAACACTTGCGTAAGTTACAAATATGGAACACATCATGCACACCACTAAGCTCTTGGGGCAATTCTAGCCGATAAGCAACTTTCCCAACCCGTTCAAGAATCTTGAAAGGACCAACATACCTGGGTGCAAGTTTTCCCCGCTTCACAAATCGTACGACTCCTTTCCAAGGTGACACTTTCAAAAGTACAAATTCACCAACTTCAAACTCCAACGGTCTTCGCCTCACATCGGCATACTTCTTTTGACGCTCACGGGCCAATTGCAACTTCTCCTTGATTTGAGATATCACCTTAGTAGTTTCAATCACAATTTCCGGCCCGATAAGTTGACTCTCTCCAATTTCCGCCCAAGCTAGAGGAGAACGACATACCCTACCATATAATGCTTTAAAGGGTGCCATTTGAATGGTAGCATGGTAGCTATTGTTGTATGAAAACTCTACTAGCGGCAAATGGTCTTCCCAACTTCCACCAAAATCAATTGCACACGCCCTCAACATATCTTCAAGTGTTTGAATGGTTCTTTCGGTTTGCCCATCCGTTTGAGGGTGAAACGCCGTGCTCATGTCAAGTCGAGTACCCATGGCTTTTTGAAAGGCTTCCCAAAATTTTGATTTGAAACGGGCATCTCTATCGGAAATGATGGAAACCGGCACTCCATGCTTAGATATTATTTCCTTGATGTACAAACGAGCTAAAGTGTCAAATTTATCGGTTTCACGAATGGCTAAAAAGTGAGCCGATTTCGTTAACCGATCTACTATCACCCAAATCGTGTCACGGCCGCTTCTTGTCTTCGGTAGTTTAGTAATGAAGTCCATTGAAATATGCTCCCACTTCCATTCGGGCATCACCGGTTGTACCAACAAACCGGGTGGCTTCTTGTGATCGGCCTTAACTTGTAAGCAAGTAAGGCACTCACTCACATACTTAGCCACATCACGTTTCATGCCCGGCCACCAATACAATTCCTTCAAGTCAAAGTACATCTTATCCGACCCGGGATGGACCGAATAAGGTGATAGGTGGGCTTCATTCATAATAAGCGTTCTTAAATTGCCGAATATAGGAATCCAAAGTCTTTCCACCATGTAAAGCCCGTTATCATTCTTTCGGTCAAAAAGTTGTTCCATGCCATCTAGGTTTTCGTTTCCAAAGTTTTCCGGTAGGGTGGCTTGAATTTGGGCTTCAATGATTCGATCACGAATGTTTGGCCCTACCGTGAGGCTCATAGCTCTAGCCCGTCTTGGTTTCACTCTCTCCTTTTCGGCTCAAGGCATCGGCTACTACATTTGCTTTGCCCGGGTGATAACGGATGTCACAATCATAATCACTAAATAGCTCTAACCAACGCCTTTGTCTCATGTTCAATTCACTTTGGTTGAAGATGTGTTGGAGACTTTTGTGATCGGTATAAATCACACATTTGGTGCCATAGAGGTAATGTCTCCAACACTTCAAAGCAAACACAACCGCTCCCAATTCCAAATCATGTGTCGGGTAGTTCTTCTCATGCACCTTCAATTGACGAGAGCATAAGCAATGACTTTACCCCTTTGCATAAGAACGCAACCCAACCCTTGCCCCGAAGCATCACAATAAACCACAAAATCTTCTATCCCATCCGGTAGCGTCAAAATAGGAGCATCACATAACATATTCTTAAGGGTTTGGAAGGCGTTCTCTTGTCTTTCGCCCCATTCGAAGTTTCTATCTTTTTGAGTCAAGAGAGTGAGTGGTTGTGCGATACGGGAGAAATTTTCAATAAATCTTCTATAGTAACCCGCCAATCCAAGGAATTGGCGGATCTCGGATGGCGTTTCGGGTCTTCTCCAATTCTTAACCGCTTCAATCTTGCTTGGTCCACATGAATACCATCCTTGCTCACTACGTGACCAAGGAAGTGGACCTCTTCCAACCAAAACTCACACTTGGAAAATTTTGCATACAACTTCTCCTTCCTTAGTAATTCAAGCACTTCGCGCAAGTGCTTAACATGCTCCTCCTTTGTCTTCGAGTATACAAGTATGTCATCAATGAACACAATAACGGACTTGTCTAAATATGGTTGACACACCGGTTCATCAAGTCCATGAACACCGCCGGTGCATTAGTCAACCCAAATGGCATCACGGTGAATTCAAAATGGCCATACCGTGTGCGAAAAGCCGTCTTGGGAATGTCATCTTCATGTACCCGGAGTTGATGATAACCCGAGCGAAGATCGATCTTTGAGAAGTGCTTAGCTCCTTGAAGTTGATCAAACAAGTCATCAATTCTAGGGAGAGGATATCGGTTCTTCACGGTGAGCTTGTTCAATTCCCGATAATCAATACACATTCGGAAGGATCCGTCTTTCTTTTTGACGAAGAGAACAGGAGCACCCCAAGGAGATTGACTAGGGCGAATGAAACCCTTCTCTTGGAGTTCCTTGAGTTGAGTTTGCAATTCTTGCATTTCTGTTAGAGCTAGTCTATAAGGAGCTTTTGCTACGGGCGCGGCTTCAGGAATAAGACTAATACGAAAATCAAGCGCACGAGTTGGAGGTAATCCCGGTAAGTCATCCGGAAAAACATCGGGGAAATCACAAACAATAGGAACGGTCTTCAATTCTACCTTTGTGGTGGTAGCACTAAAGACTTTAGAATTTGGGGAATCGGAGATTTCGCCTTGAACCCTAAGAATTTTACCGTTGGCCAAAGGTATCTTAACAACTCTCTCACCACAATCAATCGTCGCATTAACCGCCGTCAACCAATCCATACCCACTATAATATCAAAACTACCAATGTCAAGAGGCATAAGGTCAATGAAGAAGTCAACGTCCTCCAAAGTCAAACACAATCACGGAGTATTTGGCTAATTCTAGTTAGTGACCCATTTACCATTTCAATGTCAAGCACATAGTTTAGAGCACATGGATGCACATCAATCAAAGGAACAAAATTAGAAGACACGAGGCTATAATCGGCCCCGGAATCAAATAAGACGGTTGCATAGAGACCATTTAAGAGGAAAGTACCTGCTACTACATTGGGATCGTTGCGGGCTTCATTTACATTGGCCGCAAAAGCTCGGCCGCGTGGTTGCACTTGGTGGCCTTGTTGCCCCCGGTTTTGATTAGGCCCAACCATTTGGAGTTGATTGGGATGAACGGCCACTTGAACTTGTTGTCCCACCCCATCGAGGACAATCATTACGATAGTGGTCACGGCTACCACATTCAAAACACTCGCCCCTTCTTTGGTTACCTTGAGGAGGAACGGCCCGGATAGGAGCCGCATTCATTGGGCCCGTTCTTGGAGCCCTACAATTCTTGGAGGCGTGCCCAACTTGGTGGCAATTGTAGCATGCACCACATGGAGTGGTGGCGGGATGGTGCCTGTTGCACCTCCCACAGAAAGGATGAGGCCCGGTATAAGGCCTCCTAGCCGGTTCTACCGCCGCCATTATTCTACCCCTGTTAGCATTCTTGGGATCAAACCTCCCCATTTTCCTTAGCCCGCTCGACTCCCCCACTTCCTTCCTCTTGTTCGTTGAGGACTTGCTCAAAACACCACTCCTCAACAAATCTTCAGTCACACTCCCGGCTTGGTTAACCGCATTAGCCAAGGAAGTAGGCATGTTTGAGTTCACATATGATCGGACTTGAGGATTCAAGCCCAATACGAATTTCTGGATGGCTTGCGACTCGGTACCTACCAAGTGAGGAATGAGAGTAGACAACTCTTGGAATCGTCTCACATAGCCCTTATAATCGGCTCCCTCCATGTTGAGATTTGCAAATTCGATTGTTAAATTTTGTAGCTCGTACGGAGGACAAAACTTAGCCTTTACTTTTTCTTTGAAGTCAATCCACTCCAAATCCCGAGTCCGCCCTAGAGTTATTTCCTGGTTCCACCAACTCAAGGCGTCATGTCTAAACATGCCGGATGCATAGGAAATCCGGTCTTCGTAGGTGCAATGGCTCCTTTCTATCACCGCCTCTATTGCCTCGAACCACCTTATACATTCCGTGGGACCACCCTTCCCATCAAACTCCGGTGCCCCACAACTTTTAAAATCCTTAAATATACACCCTTGGCGGTACCCACCATATTGATTATTCATAGGCATACCGATACCAACTCCCACGGGTTCCTCTTCTTCATTATCTTCGGCATAATGTTGAGCATCTTCGTTATTTTCATTTTCTGGGCTTCATTGTTTTGGGGCCCATTATTTTGCCCAAGACTTGCAGTGACTTGAGCAATGATGGTTGGCATGATTCCGGCAACCGTTTGAGCGATTACCTCAGCCAAGTTTGGCTCAGGAGCTCTACCACGACCCCTACCACGGCCTCTACCACGGCCTCTACCACGGCCTCTACCACCTTGTACTTCCGGTTGAGCTTCCGGTTGAGGCTCTTCTTCTTCAGTCCTATAGTTTGTTCGTACTCTCCTTGGTCTTTCCATTTCTATAAAACAAGTGACACGTTGACCCGAGAGTTAGTCTCAAATGCTCGCATGTTAGTCACACCAGTAGTCAATGCCCTCATATCGGTACCACATACACATTACATAATGTTATGCTAAGGCAGTAGTGTTAGGATCATAAGGGGGTTTTCACATGTCATATCATCACGTTGCATTTATTGCCATATTTTATCATTAAATTTAGTACTCATGTTCATTTTGCCCTAAATCATCACATTAGTTCCAACAATTAGCAACAACAAATCATAGAACCATATTCATCACATTGAAATCAAGCTATCACACAAATGGTCTTAACTACGAACTCACACGGGGATTCACAAAATTCATATTGCACACGAATTTCCTAACCATGCATGCTATATGAAGAGTTTTAACTTAAGCCGTAGTCTAGGTCAAACCACCTAATTCTCTACGACCACGCATGGGCCACCATTCTGTAACACCCCAAGCCGGAGCTCAAAATGTCACGGAAATCATACAGCACCGGTGGAATTACAATAGAACAACTAAATGCAATTAATGATTCGGTGAATCCAAAACATAGCAATACAAGTAACCAAATACAACAGGAGCAAATAGTCATTAATGTTAACATAACACATCCAAGGATGGCAAACAATCCTAGGAATAATGCAGAAGGAGGGTCAATGAATCCTTGATCCATGAGTCCAAGTCCGGGTTAGACAGCAAGCAAGCAACTAAACACCACGTCCGGGGAGTACCTGATTACCTGAAAGTGTACTAAGCATAGTCAACACAAGGTTGGTGAGTTCGTAGTAATGGTTCATAATGAACCAGCATCAATAATCACAATATAAGAATAGAGGCTAGACATGACTTACAGCGAGCCTCTAAGCAACACAATATCGTCCAACAACAAGATTACACAAAGGAAATGAGAGTGTAATGAGGATGCATAAATGATGTATGTATCAATGCAAATGCCGAATGAATGAATAAGCAAATATGCCTATCCCAAGCGTGACCTTCAATCACGTATGCAACGATACCCCTCTGCCATCGCCATGGTCAGGGCTGTATCTCAAAAACATCGAGATATATATGTCTATATACTCGGAGTCAGGACTACATCCAAAATGGGTGCATACATCTATGCACCAGGATGCCGGCAATCCCCTGCCGAGGGCTCATCAACAATGTATGCAATGCTTACAATCAAATGTAAATGCATAATCACAACCGACAATCAATAACCGTCAACCATAAACCAATAATCAACATTCGACAAACATGAATCAACAATCAATAATCGTAACGGGCACACTTGTCAACAGAGGGACAAGGCCGTATCTCAATATACATAAGTCAAATCCCCTAACAGTGGGACATATACACAACATATGCATCAATCAAAATTAATCATTAATCACCATATAAACCAACTATACGTACATATATTTCAGAGGATTCTACTTTCTTCAAGTCCCAGATGCTTATATATAGGGTCACCCGCAGCCTTCCCACCACATCTAAGACCCAAAGGAAGGCATAACCGACCTCCATGTATGTACGTCTATCCTAATGTATAAGCAATACTTAACGAAAACACAACCCAAGTCAATCAAACGAAAGGATACGCCACATCAATCCAACAATCAAGTCAAACAAATAACACATCAATAAATGCAAGTAAACAAGCCAGGTTTACACTTTTCAGCCCGAATCCCAAGTGGGTAGGGAGATACGAAACTCACCTTGATTGGTTATGAAAGATAAGATCGCTATAAGGTTAAGTTATCTCCGAACGAAGTTCACCTCGCGTCCAACACCTAATTATGGATCATATACATTCTTATCAACACACATAAACACAATGACCATCCACTGCGCCGCAGTGGGCCAGAACTATGCCACTGCGCCGCAGTGGCTAAACTGAACCAGGACCCGAGACAAAGCACTGCGCCGCAGTGAGCAAGGACTATGCTCACTGCGCCGCAGTGGGCTAAGAAGCAAAAATGGCCGAGGAAATCCACTGCGCCGCAGTGGGGACTATGCCCTCCCACTGCGCCGCAGTGGGACAACCAGCAGACCCAGAACCAGCAGCTGCAAGTGCAGCAGAAACGAACCCAAACACCCCCAAAAACAACCCAAAACGATTTGTAAGCGTTTGCAACATAAATTGAAGCATCAATAAGCATTTCTACACATAACCACACTTAACCCATACCATAAATCCGCCCATTAACATCAAAATCATGCCGAATCGTCCCAACCCTAAATAAAACCCTAATTACCCAAAATCGCCATTTGACTCGATTCAAGACTTGCAACTGCACCAAATTAACTAGAAACAAGTAAATGAACATAAATAGAGTAAATGGGTTGATTTAGACTTACCAAAACTCTTCCTAGTGCTAAATTCCGAATTTAGGTCAAAAATGGGTAAAATGGTAAGAACTTGGCCTTTGATTCTTCAAAGATGGCGACAATGAGAAGATGATTCTTGTGTTAAAATCGATTCACTACTAGTTGATGCAAGAATGGTGAAGAGATTGAAATGGTTCTTTTGCTTTTGAGAGAAAGAGAGAAAAAGAGAGATAGAAAGAATGAGAAGGAAAAAGGAAGGAAAGGATAAGGGGAAAGTGGGTCTTGGGGGCTTGGTGGGTCATGGACTACCCACGGGCCGACCCGTTTCCCTTCTCAACCACAATACCATTAGTTGCACAATTTCATACCGACTACACATACGACGACCCGACTAATATACCACATAGTCATAAAATCACAAAACGACCCAAATTAATTCATTACTTAATTGTTAGTCATTTTACACGAAAAGTCAACGGGTCAAAATTCACGGATGTTACATCTTTTGTACTTGTGACCCGTATGTGTCGGGATCCTAGATTATGTAATTGCAATTGTACTTATCCATGCGATATTTAGTGTTTTGCTAGATATCGCATTTGTTTATTTATAATATATTGCTATTCATAAAAAAGATTTTTAATATAAAAATGTGGTTGAGTTTTCTTTTTTTAATAAAAATTTCTCTCTCACGTAACCTCTTATTTTTTATTGAAGGAATTGTTAAGCTTCAGTTTAAACTAACAGAAAAGTATTTCTTCATACGATTGTACCTATTTTTTCATTATTCTCATTTAAACCGCACATTTTCAAGCGCGTGTTCAAACAAAATGCCCCAATATTGAAGACAAATATGAAAACTTAAGTAACAGATTTGGATGGATTTTATTGTTTAATCCTTAGATTATATTCTTTAGTATAGAAAACGTAATATACAAATCACTTCTATAACGGGAAGCTCATGAGTTCAAGTCCCATGTGACAACAAAATCGGGGTTTCATGTTGACCTATGAGGTTTTTCCATACTATTGACAGGTTTGCTCTTGTAGGAGTTGAGATAATCTGATGGGCATGGGTTGGTGACGGTGTCGCGTCAATCATCCCAGTCTGTTATTAGAAGAAAAAATTTACTTATTTTAACTCGCTCTTTTAACCAATCTCATTATATCACATCACTTTTACCTTTTTTTTAATCTACATCTTTTAACTTTGTTGACATCATCAACCCACACTACATATAACCCACACAATTTTTTAATATATATATATACACTATACAAGTATACATACACACAAGATACTACTCCATTTGTAATGTTTTAAAAACCGGTATTTTAGTCATACCGGTGTGAAAATTTTTCGGTATTACGGAAATACCGGCCGGTACGACTATTTTAATTTTTTTATATTTTTTAAAAATCCTACAAAGCTTGTTACAATTTAACGAAAATAGTCAAAATACAACTATAATCCACTCAAAAATAATAACAAATAGGTATTTCATAACAAAATATAAGTTTTAAAATTTACAAATAACAAATAATAACTTTAAAGTATCATAAATAAATTTTGAAAACAATTCAAAAAAAATGAAAATACCGAAAATACCAGAACGGTAATACAAAAAATATCAAA
>CM067168.1:44449042-44488692 GCA_034093135.1 Erigeron breviscapus
AAACCCATGAGACCTTAAGGTCATCAATGTTTGCCTTACCACTAGGCTAATTCCTTGTTGGTACTGATTGACAAACTATAGTTGGACCTTTATTTACTTCAATAAACCAAACATAGAAGAAAGTTAGTACCCAAACATAGAAGAAAGTTAGTACCCAAACATTAGTTGGTGGGCCGAGCTAACTGGTGGGAACGTGCAAACATATATCAATTAAATATGATTTAGCTGTAACACCCCAACATGGCGGAATCATGGGGTATCACTTAGAAAAGCACAGCACGACATGGAAATTATGTAGAGTCAAACTATATGAAAACATAGGATTGAAACAATCCTTAAACTTGTACAAACGTATAAAATCATGAACATTCATCGAAATACATGTTCAATCAATAATAAAAGGCAATTCAATCGATAGTTGATCCTAAATAACCCATAAAGGGAAATAAGGATCATGGATCCAGAAAGTCCAAAGCTAGTCCAATCCTAGCAAGCAAGCAAGCATGCAATCATTTATTTTGTCTCTGATTAACTTGATTACCTGAAAAGTGTACTAAAGAGCGTCAACATAAAGTTGGTGAGTTCGTAGGGACAAGTAACAAGGAATAACCGTGTCGGGATAACAACCGTTAACGATAAGCGAGGATTAGAATATCTAATCAAGTCCAAAGAAACCCTAAAAGGTTTCACATTAGCACAAATCAATACAATCAACGTTTCAACAACAATATCATTATACATAAACCGTTACGCCTTACCTGTCAAACAGTGCCAGTAAACCGTTACGACTTACATGATAAACAATGCGCCATATATCGTAACCCGTTGCGACTCACATGATAAACAATGCGCCATTATACATTAACCATTACGCATAACATGATAAATCATTTACATGATTATCAATGCGCCATTCATCATAAACCAATACGCCTAACATGATATATCATTTACATGATAATCAAAGCGACATTCATCATTCACCAATACGCCTAACATGATAAACCACTTACATGGTTATGAAAGCGACATTCATCATTAATCAATACGCCTAACATGATAAACCACTTACATGGTTATCAAAGCGACAATCATCATTAACATTCACATCAACAATCAACAATTAAGCAAATTGACATCTCGGTCCATATCATAACAAGTGAATCAACCAACAAATACGATGCACATACACTTCTTATAATTCTACTTAAAAGGAATCATCGATGCTTATATATAGGGTCACCCGCAGCCTTTCCACCACATCTACTATTCATAAAAAGTATAATTATCTTCCATGTATGTACAACTATCTAAAGCACAACAAGTATTCATAACGAAGTCAAAGTTAACCGAGCAACAAGTCAATACATTAAACAAACAATCAATCAACAAGCATGTACACTTTTCAGCCCGAATCTCAATTGAGTAGGGAGGGTTTACGAAACTCACCTTATTCTTGATAGTTCAACAGCAAAGTAGAAGAGATCGATGTAGTCAACGATGACGAGTGAGTCAACTGGCCACGTTACGTATTCCCTAATTTCAATGTGAATTGATTTATATTCGTGCTAAATTCCAAATATAGACATACAACTATAAGGTTATCTTTTTAATACGCTTGTCAACGTAATTTACTTTTTGTGTTTTTATAAGTCTTTGAATTTATCTTTAAGTATCATTTCAAGTATTTTCTAAATGAAAACTCATTTATGTTGCAAAATTTTAAAAGGACTAAATTGTCATTCTTGAAACTTGAGGGACTAAATTGTCATTCTTGAAACTTGAGGGACTAAATTGTCATTCTTGAAACTTGAGGGACTAAATTGTCATTCTTGAAACTTGAGGGGTTTAATTTGTCAAATGTTAAACTTATAAGGACTGAAAATGACAACTTTGAAACTGTAGGGTAAAGATGTAACTTTCCGTTTGTAATACGTATCCGTAGGATATATACAGTATTCCTCCGATATTTCTAAATCCTTTTGAAGTATTTTTTAAATAGTATGTATTATAATTAATACGAAAATGTATTAACTATATAATGAAGAGATACCATGAATGGTGGAGGTGCAACAAATACACTTCATGCCCGGATAATTATACGGAGGGATCTAGTAGGGCGGTAACAACGGGGGCAGGAACTTTAAATCGTTTAATCCAAACCTAGTCCGGCTACAACCCATTATCTCCCCCATCTATATAACAAAAGGCCTGCGATCATGAAGTGCTTTCGTTTAAAGCTTATCAAGGATATTTTCTATCCAAAAACCAGAAAATCGACAATACGAAATAATTCACAAATGATGAATAGTATTAATAGGATATTTACTGTATTTAAATGTAGGTATGTATCAATTGAGTATAAAAGTAAGTTGACAAGCATTTCAATACATAACATATAGTCATATAATCATAAAGCAAAGTATAGTAAGGTTTTATAAAAACACTCACAAGTTTGGAGAATTATAAATTCTAAGATCAAAGTAACGATATAGGAATGAGCTTCAAAGAAGATCTTGAGAGAATCGACTATAACTTGGACTTGTAAACTTGATGAATATGGAATAATCCTAACTCCATGTGGCCATTATAACTAGGCTTGATAAGTTCTTGGAAGAATTCCCAATAACAACGTCGTGTTTACAATTTTGAAACCAACGAATTCAGAACAACTTTGGTTGAATCGAAAGCTTGGGATGATGAAAGGTTGTGTAAGATATGCTTGAACTTTAACAAGTATTGATCTTGGAATGATAGAGATTAAAGAAGAAGAAGTTTGATTATGTGAATTGGCAAGTTTTAAGTCATGGAATGGTGTAGTATTTATAGGTATATATTTACCATGGTTACTAGTTTAGTTTGTTGATAACTATGGTTAAGTTAAGGAATACCATGGGCTAGTTTGATGGTTTTGCAATACCATGGGCTAGTTAACTAACCTTGGTTAACTAACCTTAGTTAACTAACTTTAGTTAACTAATCTTAGTTAGTTAGTACTTAACTTAGGTTAGATGTAAGGTTACGAGTGTTTCGGGTTCGTTTCTTTAAAAGTACAACGAAACAGATCATTCAGATAGCAGATGTTACAATATCTCACTAGTCCGACACACACACATATATATATATATGCACCAAAAATACCCAAAGTTTTCTTATATTCATAAAGTTTGCCATTATCATATATAACAAGTAACGGACTAAAATGGCAAATGTTACATTATTCCCCCGTTAAAGGAATTTCGCCCTCGAAATCTAGATTGTATCGAATAAAATTATACTTAACTTGATTTTCGTTTTATCTCAATGACAATAAATCGATATTAGAGGACATGGCATCTAAGTCTCTATTCTACATTAGACAATTACACATAATTAACAGAAAGATACAAGGCGCATCCCTAATTGATGCCTTCTATTCTCAACAGAGTAAGATGAACTCGTATGATTCTAAATAGAATCCTTCTACTCTCAACAGAGTAGGATGATCTTGCACACAATCCTAAACACGATTAGCATTTATAATTAGCATGTATAACATCCTACAACTTGTACTTATGAAGAAATCAATAGTTTGTACACATATAGTATAGACTATTTACACATCTATGGTATAGATGATCTGTCCGTACACAGGTAAGTCTGACTAAAACACTATACAAAACTTCAAATTCACTTTATCTTCCGTATTTGACCGTTAGAAACGGCTCCTTCTTAGACTATATAATAATACCTTAGCATACTTTTCTCCATGCCATATCAACTTAACATTTTCCTTTCTTCAGAATCTAACCAAAACCCGAAACCTAATATCAAAAATGTTGAGTCCTTTCCTAATCGTAATTTACATTATTATCATAGCGTGGTTAATTACTGTGGCTCAACTACCATTGGATGAGGCTTATCCGTGGTTAGTAGCGTTTGTTCTTGGTGTGGTTCCCTTACTGTTCGTCGCCACATGGGTTTCTTTGTATGGTTTTTAAGTATGTTGCATCTCTAATTGTTGTATTTCCGCTTAAATAATGTAACAAGTTTCACTTGTATTGTACGAATAATGAAATACAACTTTCTTCGATCTCTTTTTGGGGATTGTTGTCGATTAGGGAAATTCCCCAGTTAAAAGGATTTCCCATATTTGTCTTGATAGATTTTTATACTAAGTTCATTTGTCTATTTTAATCGTTGATCGCCCATCATAAATTTTAGCCTTTCAAATAATTCTTATTTTCAAATTTGAAGTTCTTTTACCAAAACACTACTGTTATCCAGTTGGAAAAGTCGACATATTTTTGTTGATAACATTTGTCTCATTTTCTTAAATTCAATCATTAAAGGCGATCCACGGGTCAAAGAAACAAATATTACCTGGATCACTCCTGAAACAATAGTTTGGATCAAAAATTCATCTAGGGTTCAAAAAGATGAATTAGCAATTGATATGGTTCTTGAAAAAGAAGTAGTGAAGAAAAATAGTGATGTGTGGAAGACGGTCTATTCATTAAGCTATTAATTAAGTTGAGGATTTTCTCGACATAGTATACGCTTTTGAGTAAATTGTTCAGCTCTTTTCAACCTTGGTTAAAGGGATGATAAAGTTTAGAAATTTTATCTTTTAGAAAAAAAATATATAATTCGGTAATTACTAATTACCGTAGCAATGATTAAAATTTCTGTAGTTTATGGACACCTGTCCGTTCTTTCAGGTTACATTTCCCTTTTCATCCTCTATATAGAAACGCGTTTTCTTAAGGAAGAATGCACACTAAATCTTCTTTCTCTATCTCTTTTATTTACTTAGTTCTTCATCTGCTAATTTGTTTTTAGCTATTCCGTTCACAGCCAGCTTGTGTTCTAACAGATCTCTGACTTTCTCTTTGGTAAGCTACATTTTTGTACTTTTTCTCATCTTGGATAATATACTATCTATTTATATGTTTATATAAAACTTTTATCTTTTAATTCATGTTCGCTTAATTAACAATATTGTTCCACCGATTTATCATAAGACAATGAAAAACTCCGGTGCCTCTTCTAGCGATCCAAAAGGCAAAAGGCCAACGGCTCAAGATAATCCTGAAAATCTTGAAACAAATAGGGTCAAAAGAATTAAGCGGGAGGCCGTGATGTTAGGTATCTCATATGAAGACTACAAGGTGATGGTAGACGAAGATGTCCACCTTTTTGAGAAGCAAACTTCTGAAGATGAAAAGCTAGCAAGAATTTTATCTCAATTTTTAACAGAGGAGGAATCTATCCTTGTGAATCGTCAAATAAAAGAAGATGAAAAGTTTGCAAGAGCCCTAGCTCAGCAAGACGAAGATAATCTCTCTCAAAGGGAGAAGTCCATTTTTGCCATGTCATCTGAAGAAGAAGAAGAAAATCCCAATATTCCACCTCTTAAGAGAAGAAAAAGAGATGTTGCTGGGGGAAGTAACATGTTAGGGTCGAGCTCTGACAGAACTCCTAATTCTTGAAATCAAGAGGGATTTTATAGAAATATTTGGAATCTGCTATAAATTTTTATAAATCAAATCTTAAGTTGTCCAGAATGTGTTTTTAAATCAGAATAATATTGTTGATAATGTTTCTTATGTATTTGTTATGTCAATTGTCTGACTAAAACTTATTGTAGATAAGAAGAACTCAATATAATCATGGACGCATGGCAAAACCAGATGATTGGTACTAGTGAATGGGGAACATCAATCGATGATTTTTGCCAAGACTGGCTTCTCCAAAATACAGTACCAACATCACAGTTAGAACCCCCAACAAAAAATGTCAGTGCATCGTTCCCAACTCTTGTTGATGCAGTACATCATGGAGTTTCATCTTCAATCCCAATGAACCCTTTATATCAAAACTTCTCTTTCGATACACCGGAAGCAACATTCCAGTTGAAATCAACATTCCAACCGAAACCATCATTCCAACCAGAATCTTCCGAGGAGGGTAACAGGATACCAGGCAAACGTCCAATGTCAGACTCGCCCACACTATACCCCAATCCAATTAGTGACACATATTATGAGGTCTCAACCTCGAACAGGGTGGAACCGGTTGATACGATAATGAATCATGGACCAGAGTTTGAGAAGCTCGTAGAAGACTCATGGGCTTATATTTGCGAGCTTTATAGTCGTAAGAAAAAGTCCGCAAAAGTATCGTCCTCGAAAGCCCAAAGAAATGTAAGGTCGAAAAGGTCTTACCAGTTTGTGAAACCTAATACTACTTTGGTAGTATTTGGAGAAGAAATGAACATATCAGAGATGCCAACACCGATATGCTCATGCACATGGATACCTAGGACCTGTCGCGGGTGGAGTACAGAGGGATGGACCTCCACATGTTGTACAGCTGCTCTTTCCATGTATCCGTTGCCAACCTATGTCGGGCCAAGTCGTATTGTAAGGTTGTCGGGGAGAAGAATGGGTTGTAGTACATTCTCAAAGGTCATAGAGAAATTATTGTTAGCAGGGTACGATCTCGATTGTCCAATTGACTTGAAGGATCATTGGGTTAAACATGGGACTAACAAGTATGCATTGAATAGATAAATGTGTGATCTTCATAGATTCAGGAATTTATTGTACGTATGCTTATATTTAATCATAATAGAACTTTCACAACACTAGGCATTTAGTGCGGTTGGCTAAATGAGCGAAAGGGTGTGGCCTAGACCCAGGTTCGATCCCGGGGACGGCCAATTTCACCATTTTATTTTTATTGCAAACAATTACTATTGAGAGTTATATACATATATAAATATCTAATAATATAGCAATTGAAAAATGATCAAAATACAACTACTAGAACTATTAATAGTCTCAAATTTTGTTCTAGTCGCATTTATTGTACAAGATAGGTACAAAATTTGCAATTTAATTTAGTATAGACAATTTATATACATATATATACTAATTTATATATTTTGTTTGTTTAATAAATGTTAAGAAGCTTAGTTGTTCGAATTGTTATATACATATTTTTGCAAGTATTTATACTTGTAATTATGTGTGTTTTGTATATCTCCAATAATTATGTTGTCATATATATAGATTGTGCAATATATATATTCATACCAAAGTTCTCGCATTCCAATTACCCGCTCTACTCCTGTTCATAGTCTACCCTATTATTGGTTTCATTAAATTATTCTGATAAAGTTATTCAACTTTATCTCATTCAATTCTAGATTTAAATATAATAATGCTAAATAATTGGCTTTATTGGCGAGAAGTTATTCTTTGTCGGCCATTTTGAAAATTATTGTTCTCTGACATCATTGCTTACGTTATATAAGCAGACATCGTAATGAAATAGTATATTTTACTCCAAAGTATAAAGTCTACTAACAATGAAATCTGAGGGACTTTACTATACTGATATCATCTATACAGAAGAACTCATATAATCCTTTAATTACTTAACTTCTCATGACCATTATGTTTGTCCTTGTCCTAGCCATCTCCTTGAACACAAGCCAATTATTACTAAATTAATCTCAATATTCATATTAATAGTGTTTCCAACAATCCGTTCTTATGTTCATACAATTTCACCCACGTACTAGATTACATACCCATTTCATAGTATTTTACTCATTTAAATATCATAGTTTCCAAAAATTCTTGTCTTATTCTATCAGTTAATCATAACTATAAGTTTGAACTAAGTCTATAGTTCATAATAAATCCTTGGTCTAACCATCTTTCCTGAACACACGTGTTAGATTAACAAGTTAAGTCTCACAATTCACACCCGAATATCAAAATTAACCTTCAAGTAATATACAATTTCCACATCAAGTCCTTTTAAATCATTGCATGAATATAGTTATCTCTACGGGGATATTATCATGGCAATAATCTAAGGCTTTATCACTCATACAATTTACAATCAACAACACAATCACAAATCATTTAACACTATATAAAGGGGGTCAAGTCATAACAAAGTGGGTAAAGCATAGTCCGAATCTTAACTTCAACATTCAACACATTAAAGATGTTTGTATACAGGGTGTACCAGCGGCTAACCCTCCACACCGTTAATATATTGAATGGATGTCGGGACTCGGTTCCGTTATGCTCTCTAAGTATTGGTCGGGTATATATACAGGGTGTACCAGCGGCTAACCCTCCACCTAACCAACACTCATTAAGCATACCGGGTTACCTACTATACTTTATCCACGAGGCGCAATCCATGAGATCATTAACTTTATATAACATAGGATAACCATAGATTTGTTGATCAGGCGCCTCTAGGGTTATCGAGTGTTATACTCCGTTAATGCCATCATTTCACTTTGCTGGGGGACAAATAATAAATGCTTCCAAGATTCCACACATCACGTTTATCACGATAATTCCACAATTCACGGTGTATCCCGACACTATCATATACGTCCATCAAGTTGTCACATAACAATCAAGTCATCGAATCATAAGAAACCTACGAACTCCGTTTAAAACAATTTTTATGCATCATACAGTTCACGTTGCACACAAAATTTCCTACCATGCATGCTAATATCAAATGTGGGTGCAATGGCTATAGACTAGGTCAATCCACCTAGCTCTCTACAACCACGGCTCTGATACCATTCTGTAACACCCCAACATGGCGGAATCATAGGGTATCACTTAGAAAAGCACAGCACGACATGGAAATTATGTAGAGTCAAACTATATGAAAACATAGGATTGAAACAATCCTTAAACTTATACAAACGTATAAAATCATGAACATTCATCGAAATACATGTTCAATCAATAATAAAAGGCAATTCAATCGATAGTAGTTGATCCTAAAAGTAACCCATAAAAGGGAAGTAAGGATCATGGATCCAGAAAGTCCAAAGCTAGTCCAATCCTAGCAAGCAAGCAAGCATGCAATCATTCATTTTGTCTCTGATTAACTTGATTACCTGAAAAGTGTACTAAAGAGCGTCAACATAAAGTTGGTGAGTTCGTAGGGACAAGTAACAAGGAATAACCGTGTCGGGATAACAACCGTTAACGATAAGCGAGGATTAGAATATCTAATCAAGTCCAAAGAAACCCTAAAAGGTTTCACATTAGCACAAATCAATACAATCAACGTTTCAACAACAATATCATTATACATAAACCATTACGCCTTACCTGTCAAACAGTGCGCCAGTAAACCGTTACGACTTACATGATAAATAATGCGCCATATATCGTAACCCGTTGCGACTCACATGATAAACAATGCGCCATTATACATTAACCATTACGCATAACATGATAAATCATTTACATGATTATCAATGCGCCATTCATCATAAACCAATACGCCTAACATGATATATCATTTACATGATAATCAAAGCGACATTCATCATTCACCAATACGCCTAACATGATAAACCACTTACATGGTTATGAAAGCGACATTCATCATTAATCAATACGCCTAACATGATAAACCACTTACATGGTTATCAAAGCGACAATCATCATTAACATTCACATCAACAATCAACAATTAAGCAAATTGACATCTCGGTCCATATCATAACAAGTGAATCAACCAACAAATACGATGCACATACACTTCTTATAATTCTACTTAAAAGGAATCATCGATGCTTATATATAGGGTCACCCGCAGCCTTTCCACCACATCTACTATTCATAAAAAGTATAATTATCTTCCATGTATGTACAACTATCTAAAGCACAACAAGTATTCATAACGAAGTCAAAGTTAACCGAGCAACAAGTCAATACATTAAACAAACAATCAATCAACAAGCATGTACACTTTTCAGCCCGAATCTCAATTGAGTAGGGAGGGTTTACGAAACTCACCTTATTCTTGATAGTTCAACAGCAAAGTAGAAGAGATCGATGTAGTCAACGATGACAAGTGAGTCAACTGGCCACGTTACGTATTCCCTAATTTCAATGTGAATTGATTTATATTCGTGCTAAATTCCAAATATAGACATACAACTATAAGGTTATCTTTTTAATACGCTTGTCAACGTAATTTACTTTCTGTGTTTTTATAAGTCTTTGAATTTATCTTTAAGTATCATTTCAAGTATTTTCTAAATGAAAACTCATTTATGTTGCAAAAATTTAAAAGGACTAAATTGTCATTCTTGAAACTTGAGGGACTAAATTGTCATTCTTGAAACTTGAGGGACTAAATTGTCATTCTTGAAACTTGAGGGACTAAATTGTCATTCTTGAAACTTGAGGGGTTTAATTTGTCAAATGTCAAACTTATAAGGACTGAAAATGACAACTTTGAAACTGTAGGGTAAATATGTAACTTTCCGTTTGTAATACGTATCCGTAGGATATATACAGTATTCCTCCGATATTTCTAAATCCTTTTGAAGTATTTTTTAAATAGTATGTATTATAATTAATACGAAAATGTATTAACTATATAATGAAGAGATACCATGAATGGTGGAGGTGCAACAAATACACTTCATGCCCGGATAATTATACGGAGGGATCTAGTAGGCGGTAACAACGGGGGCAGGAACTTTAAATCGTTTAATCCAAACCTAGTCCGGCTACAACCCATTATCTCCCCCATCTATATAACAAAAGGCCTGCGATCATGAAGTGCTTTCGTTTAAAGCTTATCAAGGATATTTTCTATCCAAAAACCAGAAAATCGACAATACGAAATAATTCACAAATGATGAATAGTATTAATAGGATATTTACTGTATTTAAATGTAGGTATGTATCAATTGAGTATAAAAGTAAGTTGACAAGCATTTCAATACATAACATATAGTCATATAATCATAAAGCAAAGTATAGTAAGGTTTTATAAAAACACTCACAAGTTTGGAGAATTATAAATTCTAAGATCAAAGTAACGATATAGGAATGAGCTTCAAAGAAGATCTTGAGAGAATCGACTATAACTTGGACTTGTAAACTTGATGAATATGGAATAATCCTAACTCCATGTGGCCATTATAACTAGGCTTTGATAAGTTCTTGAAAGAATTCCCAATAACAACGTCGTGTTTACAATTTTGAAACCAACGAATTCAGAACAACTTTGGTTGAATCGAAAGCTTGGGATGATGAAAGGTTGTGTAAGATATGCTTGAACTTTAACAAGTATTGATCTTGGAATGATAGAGATTAAAGAAGAAGAAGTTTGATTATGTGAATTGGCAAGTTTTAAGTCATGGAATGGTGTAGTATTTATAGGTATATATTTACCATGGTTACTAGTTTAGTTTGTTGATAACTATGGTTAAGTTAAGGAATACCATGAGCTAGTTTGATGGTTTTGCAATACCATGGGCTAGTTAACTAACCTTGGTTAACTAACCTTAGTTAACTAACTTTAGTTAACTAATCTTAGTTAGTTAGTACTTAACTTAGGTTAGATGTAAGGTTACGAGTGTTTCAGGTTCGTTTCTTTAAAAGTACAACGAAACAGATCATTCAGATAGCAGATGTTACAATATCTCACTAGTCCGACACACACACATATATATATATATGCACCAAAAATACCCAAAGTTTTCTTATATTCATAAAGTTTGCCATTATCATATATAACAAGTAACGGACTAAAATGGCAAATGTTACATTAGCCCCGACCGACTTTGTTCTTTTTGGAGTGGCCTTTATAAGCCCTTTAAGCGAATAAACTGTCAAACAACAAACATACTAATATAGAGGTTATATATAGAGATTATAGAATCCGATATATTTATTATATTCCTTTCAAAGAACGCAACCGAACGGAAGCTTTTTAGGGTTTGGAGTCGCCATGAATCCTTCAAAACGGTGAGATTTTTTTAATTTTTGTGACTCAATTAATTGATAGTAGGAATCGAAAGCTTCATATATCATTGTAATTATTTTGATCAATGATCGACTTTGTAATTGTGATTGAATTAACACTTTTTTTCATAATCCGATATTTATTATATTTCTTTCAAAGAACGCAACCGAACGGAAGCTTTTTAGGGTTTGGAGTCGCCATGAATCCTTCAAAACGGTGAGATTTTTTTAATTTTTGTGACTCAATTAATTGATAGTAGGAATCGAAAGCTTCATATATCATTATAATTATTTTGATCAATGATCGACTTTGTAATTGTGATTGAATTAACACTTTTTTTCATCCCTACAATACTCGCAGTCTTCGTAGCAGCACCAATCACGACAACCCTCACCATCCTCCTCCTGTAAGCATCCCCCACATCTTATTATTATTATTATTATTATTATTATATGAGATTTGAATCGAACGGATGGACTTGTTATTGTTATTATGCTCTATGGCAGCAGCAGAATGATACCGACACACCTTCTTCATCACATCTCAAATTTTCAAATTCTTATATCAATTTATGAAAGTTCTTTCTAAAACAACAAAATTAAAAGAAATGGATAACGTAATGCATAAAATAATGATACTGTTATGAATAAATATTAAATGGATGTCCATGTATGGTAACTAAATGTTTGTATAATATTGAAAGATTTGTTTCTTAGAGAAAACTCCATCTTTGTATCTATATAAACAATGTATTGATGAGATTAATAATAGAATTATCCATTCTCTCTATTTTCTCTTGTCTCTTTATTGTTTAGTTTCTTTAGTTTTATAACAGATACGATTTTGAAAAATATAAAAGTTAATCGATCACTGACCAATAACAAGATTCACATACTTTTTATTGATATTTCTAAAACTATGTTCTGGCTTTTACAATGTATTTGCAAAACTTAAAAATATAGTATATTTCAACCCCGAGATCCTTGCTTAATACGACTACTTGATCAAACAGTTAACAACTTAACATAGGTCACCTATATGCTAATTAGTTTGGGTATTAGCCTAATACCCAAACTTGTCTTGAAGTCTTGAACGTACTATTAATAAACCGTTACAGTGCATAAGTATGAAGTTTAAAAATATGAGTAGAATAATATGACGTTTATAAAAAAAAAATTATTACTAAGCGAACTTGATAAAGAAAAAGTTTATAATATAAACTTTATATCATGTGATGATGTAGTTTACTCCTCACTAACATAAAATATTATGTTGGAATCCATATAGCTATCATGACTATATATGGAATGACACATGATTGTGTTTTGGATGAGCAAAGTTGAGACAAACACGCATAATTGTTTATTAAGTCATCAAGAAATAGATGGTTACCTTATTATTATGTAATTATTATTATTATTATATATTATTATATTATTATTATTATTATTAATTATTATTATTATTATTATTATTTGAGATTTGAATTGTTATTGTTATTATGCTCTATGGCAGCAGCAGAATGATACCGACACACCTTCTTCATCCCCACTCTCAAATTTTCAAATTCTTATATCAATTTATGAAAGTTCTTTCTAAAACAACAAAATTAAAAGAAAGATATAATGACATAAAAATAATGATACTGTTATGAATAAATATTAAATGGATGTCCATGTATGGTAACTAAATGTTTGTATAATATTGAAAGATTTGTTTCTTAGAGAAAACTCCATCTTTGTATCTATATAAACAATGTATTGATGAGATTAATAATAGAATTATCCATTCTCTCTATTTTCTCTTGTCTCTTTATTGTTTAGTTTCTTTAGTTTTATAACAGATACGATTTTGAAAAATATAAAAGTTAATCGATCACTGACCAATAACAAGATTCACATACTTTTTATTGATATTTCTAAAACTATGTTCTGGCTTTTACAATGTATTTGCAAAACTTAAAAATATAGTATATTTCAACCCCGAGATCCTTGCTTAATACGACTACTTGATCAAACAGTTAACAACTTAACATAGGTCACCTATATGCTAATTAGTTTGGGTATTAGCCTAATACCCAAACTTGTCTTGAAGTCTTGAACGTACTATTAATAAACCGTTACAGTGCATAAGTATGAAGTTTAAAAATATGAGTAGAATAATATGACGTTTATAAAAAAAAAATTATTACTAAGCGAACTTGATAAAGAAAAAGTTTATAATATAAACTTTATATCATGTGATGATGTAGTTTACTCCTCACTAACATAAAATATTATGTTGGAATCCATATAGCTATCATGACTATATATGGAATGACACGTGATTGTGTTTTGGATGAGCAAACTTGAGACAAACACGCATAACTGTTTATTAAGTCATTAAGAAATAGATGGTTACCTTGAATTCCAAACTTTTTGGTAAGTCCAAAAATCCGAACGCAATCTAACATGTAAAAACACCAACTACTTATTTTTTCCTTGTTTAAAACTCTCAACATATATTAATGTCGCGTCCAATCTAGATTCTATTATCTTTCACATTTTCGGATAACAAGACTAGTAAGTTTAACTGGAACATAAACGTAAGAAACGCTAGAATCGTGAACCACCAAATGTGTGTGTTAGCTCACCAAAAAGCAAGAACATGTGCATTTATATGCAAAATATTGCAATTATATGTGGAAATTTCAATATATATATATATACATATATATATATATATATATATATATATATATATATATATATATATATATATATATATATATATATATATATATATATATATATATATATATATATATATATATATATATATATATATATATATATATATATATATATATATATATATATATATATATATATATATATATATATATATATATATATATATATATATATATATATATATATATATATATATATATATATATATATATATATATATATATATATATATATATATATATATATATATATATATATATATATATATATATATATATATATATATATATATATATATATATATATATATATATATATATATATATATATATATATATATATATATATATATATATATATATATATATATATATATATATATATATATATATATATATATATATATATATATATATATATATATATATATATATATATATATATATATATATATATATATATATATATATATATATATATATATATATATATATATATATATATATATATATATATATATATATATATATATATATATATATATATATATATATATATATATATATATATATATATATATATATATATATATATATATATATATATATATATATATATATATATATATATATATATATATATATATATATATATATATATATATATATATATATATATATATATATATATATATATATATATATATATATATATATATATATATATATATATATATATATATATATATATATATATATATATATATATATATATATATATATATATATATATATATATATATATATATATATATATATATATATATATATATATATATATATATATATATATATATATATATATATATATATATATATATATATATATATATATATATATATATATATATATATATATATATATATATATATATATATATATATATATATATATATATATATATATATATATATATATATATAATACTCTCTCTATATATATAAAAGGCTATCAGAAAGCGTTCGGGTGGCGGGCTAAGATGTCAGCAATTTCTTACGTGGCATCACCAGAACGATCTGGTTGATACGTCAGCAACCACGTAGGCACTGCATTTGCTTATGTGGAGTGTCCACTTAGGCAAATACAAGCCATTAATTAGTCTTTTATTAAAAAAATGGGGAGTTCGTTTCGAACCCGATAACTCACAAATATCATGTATTTTAACAGTTGCACCAAGATTGATTTTGTTTCTGATTTAGAAAGCCGCAATTAATAAATCATTATTTCTTTGATACATAAATTTAGGAAATAATTATCTCCAGATCGTTCATCAGCATACCTCCCCAAATCCTTTTCTATTTTCTTCCTAAGATAACCTCAAATCCATAAACTTTAGGGTTTAGGATTTTAAATTAAATGGCTAAATTAATATATATATCAAATCCTTTCAACATTCTATTTTTTTTTTGTTTTCACTGTCAAATTCACGATCCTTTCATCAAGGTTAGTTTTTTCGATCCTTTTGTTATTTTCGAGTTTACGGTTCATCTTTACAATTGTTGTATTAGGATGGCTCCTATATTTTTGTTCGAGTATAATAGGTTGAATATGAAATTGAGGTTTTATAATTGAATATGATATTCGGGTTTTCATATTTCCAGGATGGCAACAAGGCTTAACTAGGTTTTAATCTATGTATATAACTTTTTTTTTCTACAACATTTGATGAATTCACGTGTTTAACCCTGATTTTTGGTTTTAGTTTTTCCAGGAAAAATAGTTGCCTTCAAGGTGTTTGATGTTATGTCTGAAAGACACAGTTTATGTGAACAAGGTAATCATCTTCTTTGCTTTTGCTTTTGGTTTATTGTTTTGGTGATTTATTATTAAAAGCGGTAGAAAAACGCTTCCTGATTCCTTATTCCTTTTGGAACAAATTTTAATTTGTTATGAGCATGTTGCCTACGGGAGACGTTTGATGTTAAAAATATGCTACTTATCAGTATTAATGTGAGTTCTCAATTAGTGCTTATTGGTATTTTATCTAATTCACATTTATTTGTTTATTTTATTGCATATAGGTAATGCTTAAAAAGTTTGAAAATGGGCCTATGGTCATCCATAGTAAGTCTCACACTGATGAGACATTAGTAATAAACATTATGTTCCTTATTTATGCGGAAAAAAAAGTAGATCTACTTTAATTATATACGAAAATGTACATATTTTTTAGGATCAGATCTTTATTCTTTAGTACAAAAACCTGAGGCCCTGCAAAGTAGGATCACTATTTAGATAATTAGTCAGAGATACATGTTAGTTTTTACGAGAATGTTTGTTGCTTTATAGAGATTTATATTAACGAAAGATTGAAAAGAAACAATATAAGCCTTTAATTGAAGAAATCATCTCTAGCTGAGGCACTACAATAACAAAGTGACGTTAAACATAATTTCCAGATTTTCATTGGCTTAGCATATTAGGCCAAACAGAGTGACACACTCGAGATCCCAAGCTCTTTATATGTGACTATTAAGTTCATTTCAAATTCGGAGAACTATGGATAGCTATTCTCTTGAGCAATACATACTACAGAAATTACAAGTGTCTCTGCGACAATGGAACCTACTTCTTAGTGTAATGAGGTTCTTATTTCATAGAAGGTTGATTTACATGTTTCCAGAAGGTTGATTGGTTGATGGTTCTTTTATATCAGATTTCAACTCGACATGTTAATAGAAATGTTGGATGTAACAGCCAAACGTGTGAAAGAATTGTTGGACAGGATCAACGATAACTCCACCAAGACAGACAATTTGGTTCATATTGAAGACTTCACACACCTGTAGAGGTGGCAAAATCGGCAAGTGGGCAGGTTGGTTTAACAATTTATATTTGTTATAAATAGTTGATGTGTCAAGTATGATGACAAACACTATGTGGATGCCTCCTTCTGTGCTTTAAAAGTTATTTATATGGTTAGTATTTAATCATGTGCATGTTCCTTTATTATTTATCCAACAGACCTTAAATATAGACCTTGCAGCTAATATTAATCAAATATGGACATGCAATATATCGAAAAGAAAGTATGAGATAATTGCATCATTGAGGTTGCATTTTATTGCATCATGACCACGAAGGCCTGATCAATATATATCAGATCACCTTTTGTGTTATATGTTTGAGTTAATAAAGTTGTATTGTTAACTTGCTTTTTTCCCCACATAGGAACATGTTTCTATCCATGAGCATTAGAAGTGGTTTTGTGTTCGTGAATTCTCTTCTTAAATTTAACGAGTTATCTTTTTAGATTTCACTATAATATCTACGTTTGTGCGTTATTTTTATATCTTCGCAAGTCGGTTGTATAGTGTGGGTAGAGTTATGGGAAACTTAGTTGGAGCTGCTTCAAAAGTTAGGCTTTTAGTTGATGCATTGGCTATGGCATTGGATGTGAAATTAATAGAAGATTTTGTGTCGGATTAATTTACATTTTTCTATGTGATTAGCTTAGATATTTTGAATATTTGAGTGTAAAGTAGTCTAATTTTGAATATTTGAGTGTAAAGTAGTCTAATTTTGAATATTTCTAGATTTTGTCTTATTTAATTGCCTTTTACACCATATTTGAATTAGGAAGTCAGATAGGGTAGAGGTTGCAAAATGCGCGTGTCACGACTGGGTAATGGGGCAATAATTGTTTTTGGTCAAAATTCCAACCTTCTTTTGTTATTGGTCAGGTGGGTTGGGTTGTGACCATGCATGCTAACTTGCAAATCATCATATATTGACAAAGGACCGATGAACAGGCTGGTTCTGACCATTCTAACCAACAAATCAGCATTGTCACAGATCCGCACTATTATGTGTGTGAATCCATCTACATGTTAGTCCATATATAGGCTTTTTAATTTTGACCAGGTACTTACTAAAATATTGGAGGTAACATAAATAATCCTTTTTGGGGAAAAATAGATTGTCATTATCTTTTGAAAGTGAAAATGTTTGTATTTACGTAGTAGAAAGTACTTCATACAGAGAAACGTTGCATTTGATTTGGTTATAATGGATTCACACACACATATATATATATGTATATAATATAAGCATCAAATATAATAACATGAGAGGCAGCCCGCTAGGAAGGTAAGGAGGATGTATGCTCCTCGGGCCCATATAACCAGAAATAATAGCTATGTCCGGTGTGGCTGAATCTAGGTTCATATCTGGCACCAGCATGGGTTTCAATGTCGGGCAAAGAGGTACTTTTTTTCCTTCGGCATCTGGTAGGAGGAAAGTCAGGTTAGCATAACGTTCGGAACGTAACCAACACATGATAATAGTAAACTAGATTTGGCAAAAACATATCAGATAACCAGATTTGGTTGGTAGTCAGATGGTGATCAAGCCCAAGTACTATAATATGAGTTATGAATCTTCTCTATCTATATATCTGCATCAGAACCTAATATATATATATATATATATGGGATATATAATTATTGTCTTCTTATGTATGCACAGTTTTAGGCCAGCTTAGTTTGGTAGGATCCCGCTCATGGACGTTTCGGGTTTCAGCATCCATGGAAACAATACCTAAAGGTTGGGGCGATCAATGCGTAGTTGTGCTTACTACATCGAGCGTCTAAGTGGTTTTCGCCAATTCAGAACTGCAGGTAAACAGAAACTAATCTTTTTTCACACTTTTATTCTTGCAAAATCCCTTTGCATTCATGGCCAACAATTCCTAGAGCATTATAAAATCCAAGTGTATCATATATGAGTCAAATAACTTAAACATATGAAGAACGACATGGAATACTTGGCTTATTAAATTATGCAAAAAAATTTCGACTTCGACTTGATTTTTGTTTCTATCAGACATGATTTTGATGTCATGTTTTGACATCAGAGACTTTATTTGTGTTAATGCCTGTGACGGTGGATTTTTGGGCCTCGAATAAATAAAATGCCAAGGTTTTTTTTTTTTAATGTTCTTGGATTTTGATATCGCGTATCCTACTTTTTTACACTATATGTCAACATATGAGATTATAGAGGTTCAACAATTATGTTTTTGTACCCTACATGTGAGTGTATGAGAATTTCGAACTAGCTGAATCACGGGTTATATAGGAATTTGTTATGATGGCTTGTCTTGTGTTTAAGGTAATAGGAAAGGGAATGTCCCGGTTTGTTATGCTGTTGAGGTAGGGAGTTGTGGGGGTTGTGTCATAGTGAGAAAACTCATGTGGGTCAGAGTTATGTTTTGTTGTTAGCCCAACCTGATCCATGGAATTGTGGGTTCCAAGGTGAATGTGTTACTACATGTCTACATGTGAACATATGACACTTTAGAGGTTCAAGGTCAACTAGGTGTTAAAAGCGTTTTGTATTGGTAGAGCTACTAAAGGCTCTTTCATATAAAAACCCTCAAGCCGCTCTACGCCGTATAAAATATTGATGTCGTTGTTACTATCTGTCTCGGTATCTAATTCATTAACGGCTTCCTCATTCATATATATAAAATGGGTCTCCAAGAAGATAAGTATTGTTAGGTGTTTCCAAATAACATAAGAATATTATACTCTTTCTCAATTGTTTGAATTCTATTGTTACAAACCTGTACTTAATTGGGCCTCCTGGATATGAGGTTGAATTATGATAATGTTGCAATGGATGTAGTTATAATAGCAGTAGGACTAGAATTAGGGGTGATTCAGGTGTGAATAATTGTGAAACAGATGAATATTGAGAGTGTGGAATTCAAATATTTTATTGAAGTTTTTTTTATTGAAGTTCAGTTTGTGACTAACTTTGAAGGTGTGAATCATAAGTGAACATAGATGAATGTTGAAAGTATAGAATCCAAATATTTCATTGAAGTTTAGTTAGAAAAATTAGAGATAACATACATGTATCCACTATTCTTGGTCAGTAGCAATTTTAAAATAGATGTAGCTAATAGCGATTTTAAAATAGATGTAGCTAATTTCATGAGGTCAAAATCTTCTTGATATGTTTACACTTTTTTTAAGTCTCATAAGTCGGATATTGTGTCTTAACTCAATTTGCATATTGTTACAGCACCTGGCAAATGGAACTCGGAAGGAAGTAATTTGTAGCAGTGGTACATGCTTTGTAGGAATTGCTCGGGACGATGTTGTAGCATCTTGAAGTACTATTAAGTTGCACAATTCTTGATCTTTTTCTTTTACATAAAAGACCATCTATTCGATACATTGTATTGTTTGAACTTTGTTGTTTAATGCCTGATTTGTCTTTGTTCCTCTTCTTTTATCATTATTTCTGTTATCTGCATATTCAAATCATCCTGTCTCCACATACATATTAGTTGAAAAGTGTATGATAAAGTTTAAGTCTATGGAGTAGGGACTTGCATTTACATTTGCCATGGTTGATGCGGAAGTGTGTACTTAAGAAGTTTATTTGATACGAATCAACAACAGAAATTTACGATAAATCACGTAGAAATCAAAATAGCCCGGTGCAACGCACGGATTTCACCTAGTGATACATAATCTTCTAACTTCTTGTGAAGCGTGCCATATCATGACGAATTTTTTTTGAAATCATATGGTGAAGTATCTAATTTCGTATTGTCTACTCCTTAATTTGTCGAAAGATAACCAAGGGTGATCAAATTAAATGCAAATGTATATATCCAACTTATATATAGATTATGGGTAATTGGATGGAAATCCCCTGATTTCATGTACCATTTGATACTTAATAATCCCCTGATTATTTAAAGTTTGTTTTTGGCAAGACTCGAACCCAAGACCTCCCCTGGAAAGTGACGGCTGATGGTCACTGGGCTATTACCCGATGCTTAACTTATATATAGATTACCTGTTGCAAAAAACGGATATCATGTTATTGTGGTACTTCGAGTGTAGGATAAATTTTATATGTACGGTTTTTTGCTTTCCACCTTTTTTTTTCTAGTCGATTGGTTCGAGTGATAACAATCGCATTGATTTCGTAATTAGAGTCACTAAAGATTTAGAACATCATTAATTTATTGATTATAGGGGTTGTTAATCAATGGAGTATTCATTACGAGAAAAGCAAGTGGTATAGAATTTGGTAGTGAATTGAAGGAGGATGTAAGACAATGACTCAAATGTTATCTTGACAGAGTTTCAGGGATTTCGCTGCACCAAGTGCAATGAATTGAATATATACCCATGTATAATTTGGTTTATACTATTCAATTTGAAACAATCATTAAAAAAAAATAATACGAGTAATAAGTGAACCCCTACAAACAACTGACAAAGGAGAGATCAAATTCAGCTAGCTATAAGTACACTGACCTTTGGGCTCGTCTCAAAACATTAAAATAGAATGCTGGCAGCCTGGTTATTCGTGATTCACAGCCCAACAAAAGAACTAAATGGGCTACTCTCCTTTTCTTTTTTACTCGGCCTAACCCTTCAAAAAATTTATTTTGAATATGTATGTGTTAATTTATGTTTTCTTTTTTTAATATACAATAACATTTTGGAGTCGCCATGTTTCCTTCAAAACGGTGAGATTTTTTTTTTTAGTTTTTGTTACTAATAAATTAATTGATAGTAGGAACCGAAAGCTTCATATAATTATAATTATTTTGATTAATGATCGACTTTGTAATTGTGATTGAATTAACACTTTTTTTCATCCCTACAATACTCGCAGTCTTCGTAGCAGCACCAATCACGACAACCCTCACCATCCTCCTCCTGTAAGCATCCCCCACATCTTATTATTATTATTATTTGAGATTTGAATTGTTATTGTTATTATGCTCTATGGCAGCAGCAGAATGATACCGACACACCTTCTTCATCAGCAAAACGAAAACGAATCTCATTTAAGATCCTCCAACGGAAGTACTTTCTGGCCGCCACCGCATCTAGGATGTTTTATAAAGGTTTGTGATGATAGTGTTTGTATTCCATAGAAGTATAAAGCAAAACTTAAGACGAAATCTCAAGAATCAAACTAATATTTTATCATAGATTCATGAATATATTCTCACCCTCAAATAGCTTTTTGCCTCTCACGTGTCCTATATCCGTGAACAAAAGATGAATGTTCAATGCATACACGAATCTTAAACTTAAATGCTACAAACTTTCTGCAAAAAATTTAAGCAAGACAATAGTCTAAATAACCTAAATAAAATGCCGTGGCATACTCTGCACAAACTTCATCTGTTATTTGACCAAAGCTGTATGTATAAAAACCACATCATGAAGTAACTGCTCTAAGGAAATAGCCCAATTCCCCGGCCACTTGGGTTAGCCCCCCAAATAATCCTTCTCACTAAATCCATGTTACTCCTCAAAGAGCTTCTTGTGTTGCCTAGATATCTTGATGAATCTACTAACTCAAATTTTATGCCTTGTTGTTTTATAATGTGTGTGTGTATATATATACATATATATGTTCATTAACTTTTCTTTACTTTAATACAATATATAGGAGGGCCTGTGGAGAAAGTTCCCCTGACACTATATAATTTCGCTCTGCTAGTACTTGAGGCCAATAATGTTTGGGAGCTTGAGCAGACTGAGATTTCCCAGTCAGATTTGGAGTTTGCTGTAGAACTTCTTCACAACATTGCATTATCCTACAAGAAGAAAAGGCTCTTGCCATCTGGCTGGGAACTGTATGTGCCTTTAAACTCCATCTATGATACGATTTTTTCTACTTAACAAGCTTTTATTTAGTTACCACCTTTATTATAGCTTAATTGACGTACCCTTGCTTCTTGCAGCAACCCGTATACTGCCCGTCTCCCCGAGCCAAAGAATGATACTGTTTTACAGTGGCTGGATGGGAAGAAAACATGTATGCAATTCTGTTGGTCTTTCTTGAATCCCCTAAATTTCATATCTTTATTGCTTTTTTTGCTTCATTTTCAATTTTCATGTTAAAATTTCACGAATTCATTGATTCAGACATACCCACATCAAGAAATCTTGTTTCTCCAAATGGGCTTTTTCTGTAAGCCTTAAAGTTCATATCTTTATTCAATTTCTTGCTTCAATTTCATGTTTAGTGAGATGGTTTTTGAATTCAAGTTTTGGGCTTTTGTGGTTATTATTTGGTATTTTCAAGTTCTTGTGATTTCACAAAATTTTACATGTAATTCCAATGATTTGAAAGGATTGGTTGGTTTCATGAATGGGTTGGATTTCCCAATTGATGGATGGCTGAATTCAAATTTTAGTACAAATTTGAGCTCATTGTCATCTTTTAATTGTTGTAATTTGATAGGTGTTAAGTGTGATAATATTTCTGGTAGGATTGTTAGTTTAGAACTTCCTAACAAGAGATTAACTGGTGAATTATCTGATTTAGTTTCAAGTTTAGACCAGCTTAAAGTGCTTAATCTTTCTCACAATTTCCTTAATGGCCCGGTTCCAGTTTCGTTATTTAGGTTATCCCATTTAGAAGTGCTTGATTTAAGTAGTAATGATTTCAATGGTGTTTTCCCTGTTAGCATAAACCTGCCTGCATTGCAAGTTCTAGACTTTTCTGATAATAAAGTTCATGGTTCTATTCCTGCTGGTATCTGTGTTAATTCTACTCGAATTCGTGTGATTAAGCTTGCTGTTAATTCGTTTAAGGGAAATATTCCTTTTGAGTTGACGAAATGTGCATTCTTGGAACATATATGTGTAGCTTCTAATTTTCTTTCGGGTTCCATTCCTGAGTTCTTGTTCCATTTACCAAGATCAGGGCAATTGGATGTTCAAGATAACTTGTTCACTTCCATCACCGGAATAGGCAATTTCTCTAGCCGGATTAACCGTTTAGATGTATCATCTAATCGGTTATCAGGGAATTTACCTGATTTCTTTCATAAGTTATATTCTATGTTATATTCCAATTCAAAATTAACACACGGATGCTAATGTTAAGTTTTCCTTTTCAGATCCATCCAAAAAACTTTTTAAAGTCAACGATGTTCCGTTGAGCTCTGATGCAACCGAAAGTTGGCGCCTATTTAAGTATTTAGATGAGGTATTCACTTTTCTTTTCTCTTTTAATATTCATCCACGTTTCCCATGTACAAGTCTACTGAACATCTTATCTCTTGGCATTTCACGTGTGTGGCAGTCTACGCCCAAGGCATGTTCGGACTTTCCCTATGTGGTGTGCCCATTGAGTAGCGAGCATCCCTTCGTTAGTAGTCTTGGATGCTTTGCAGTGGAAGGATACAACGAGGTTTTTGAGCTGGTATGGTTCCTTTCTGCTTGCTTTCTTCTTTTAGGACGTACTATTCTTTTATTTTTATTTTATTTATCATTTACTGTTTTAGTTACGCAAACAAATTTATGGTGTTAGTTTGTTGAACGAGGAAACTACAATCGCCTCTGTCTTACAAGAGTTAGTGACTGCAAGTATTATTTATTGGATGGTGAATATTGCTTTACCATGACCGTAGTGGCGGCTGAAGACGGGTTTACCGGCATCTATGAGGCCATAGTTTATTGTTGCTCTCTTGATGGCAAGAGAACATTAAAGAGTTTGTCTCTCATGGATGTAGAACAAGGTATGCATGTATTTTTATTATGCTTAATTATTATTTCAATATAGTAATGTAAACTCTATAAACAAAAGTTGCACATGTTTTCCGAATCTTCCCCAGGTGCTAATTTTATCACGCACCTTCATGAATCTGTATAGGCCGATAGCATGTCGGTTAGCTTTTCTTGTCCGGTGTTTTATGACTTGTGCCTCATCTTTCATGCAGGTAAGAAGAGACCTGCATCCAACCTTAAAAGCCCGAAAGGTAATTAGTTTTCAAGTGATATATATTCCGATTCTTGGTTTTGATATAGATGTCCAACCAAAGTTTTTGCATGTTTTACCAGATTATTGTTTCTCCTCTATAGTATTGAGCGCGTGATTTCTCCTATAACGTGTTTTGTTTGTCTGTATTCCTAACCTGTAGGTGTATGCTTGCCTACCCTCAACAAGTTCCAGACCGGGATGTTTGAGAGGGGAACCATAAATGGCATTATTTATGGTCTCTACGACTATGACGACCCATCTGAACTAGTTGCTTGACAATGACAAGGTTAGTTGTTTATGATGGTAAAATGTAAATACGTGTGAAGTGGGAGTATGGTTAATTTGTGTTCTTATGCATTTTTTATATGCCCGTCACTTTTCAGGATTTGGAGGGGAGTGCTTCATTTTTGATGAGCGTGCATGATGTGATGTTGGCACAATTAAAGATGATTTCCTTGGGCGTAATTAGTGATCCTGGTTCAACTTCTTGATCCTTGGCATACTCTTTTTTTCTCGTTAGAAGGATGTCATTAATGCTTGCTATAATTAGATAAACCTTGTTGCATCTCAACATCTGAGGCTTGTATGTGCAGTACTAGTTAAAGCTCTTCTCATGGCTCGACCCAAAGCCCTTCTTGTACTACAAATGGATTCTGTTTTATAACCCAGGAATTTGTACGGGATTCATGTTTGGTTGGTGGTTCTTTTTCTTGTTATTTATCGTGACAAAGAGTTTCATGGCAAAAGTATTACCGTATGTTTGCTGGTGATTGTTTGGTGTCTTAAATAGTAGTTTCTATTTTGTTTTGAGACTAGTGTATAAATGCAAGTTGTAGTATTATGGAAAACTATATTTATTGTATATATGCCGGATCATACGATTAGATATATGAAAGAGGAGGCTAAAATAGTAGAATAACGGTTCCAATACGAGTCCACAAGAGGGGCCACGAATAATGGCACCATGGAGGTGAACCCGGTCCAGCTATTAAAAGTCCTGGCAGCAGAGGAGCTACTTCCATCACATCTATCAAATACATCACAAGATTCGACCCCACCCCTTTAAACACAAATCTCTCGATTCGCAATCATTTATTTTATTTATCATTTACTGTTTTAGTTACGCAAACAAATTTATGGTGTTAGTTTGTTGAACGAGGAAACTACAATCGCCTCTGTCTTACAAGAGTTAGTGACTGCAAGTATTATTTATTGGATGGTGAATATTGCTTTACCATGACCGTAGTGGCGGCTGAAGACGGGTTTACCGGCATCTATGAGGCCATAGTTTATTGTTGCTCTCTTGATGGCAAGAGAACATTAAAGAGTTTGTCTCTCATGGATGTAGAACAAGGTATGCATGTATTTTTATTATGCTTAATTATTATTTCAATATAGTAATGTAAACTATAAACAAAAGTTGCACATGTTTTCCGAATCTGCCCCAGGTGCTAATTTTATCACGCACCTTCATGAATCTGTATAGGCCGATAGCATGTCGGTTAGCTTTTCTTGTCCGGTGTTTTATGACTTGTGCCTCATCTTTCATGCAGGTAAGAAGAGACCTGCATCCAACCTTAAAAGCCCGAAAGGTAATTAGTTTTCAAGTGATATATATTCCGATTCTTGGTTTTGATATAGATGTCCAACCAAAGTTTTTGCATGTTTTACCAGATTATTGTTTCTCCTCTATAGTATTGAGCGCGTGATTTCTCCTATAACGTGTTTTGTTTGTCTGTATTCCTAACCTGTAGGTGTATGCTTGCCTACCCTCAACAAGTTCCAGACCGGGATGTTTGAGAGGGGAACCATAAATGGCATTATTTATGGTCTCTACGACTATGACGACCCATCTGAACTAGTTGCTTGACAATGACAAGGTTAGTTGTTTATGATGGTAAAATGTAAATACGTGTGAAGTGGGAGTATGGTTAATTTGTGTTCTTATGCATTTTTTATATGCCCGTCACTTTTCAGGATTTGGAGGGGAGTGCTTCATTTTTGATGAGCGTGCATGATGTGATGTTGGCACAATTAAAGATGATTTCCTTGGGCGTAATTAGTGATCCTGGTTCAACTTCTTGATCCTTGGCATACTCTTTTTTTCTCGTTAGAAGGATGTCATTAATGCTTGCTATAATTAGATAAACCTTGTTGCATCTCAACATCTGAGGCTTGTATGTGCAGTACTAGTTAAAGCTCTTCTCATGGCTCGACCCAAAGCCCTTCTTGTACTACAAATGGATTCTGTTTTATAACCCAGGAATTTGTACGGGATTCATGTTTGGTTGGTGGTTCTTTTTCTTGTTATTTATCGTGACAAAGAGTTTCATGGCAAAAGTATTACCGTATGTTTGCTGGTGATTGTTTGGTGTCTTAAATAGTAGTTTCTATTTTGTTTTGAGACTAGTGTATAAATGCAAGTTGTAGTATTATGGAAAACTATATTTATTGTATATATGCCGGATCATACGATTAGATATATGAAAGAGGAGGCTAAAATAGTAGAATAACGGTTCCAATACGAGTCCACAAGAGGGGCCACGAATAATGGCACCATGGAGGTGAACCCGGTCCAGCTATTAACAGTCCTGGCAGCAGAGGAGCTACTTCCATCACATCTATCAAATACATCACAAGATTCGACCCCACCCCTTTAAACACAAATCTCTCGATTCCAGCAATCATTACATTTGTTTTTAATAACTAGGTCTTTTATCAGCGCGATGCGCAGATTGTTATAAATATTGTTTTATAAACAATCGACTAATGCGACAAATTAATGTTTTTAGCGAACTTTTGTTAAGCTTGCTTTGAAATACTTGACAAGGTAGATGCATGATTACACGAATGTTCCTCTTTTGAAAGCAAATGCTAAGCAATCGCCATTATTCGAAGACTTCAAGTTATTCACATATCCAAAATAGTCATACTTGACTTTAGCTCTTGAAGTCTAGTTTTGGCAGCTTCAATATTTGACAAAGTTTTGGGATTCCCATTATCTACAACTTTTGCTTGTCATCTTGCAACTTCAATCACCTATTAAATTAAATCAAATTGATAATAAAAATGCTAGCAATAGTCAAATTCGGGAAAAAGAAATTCATCATATCAATGTAATATATACTTACTTTTCATTTACTTTTTATGAGAAAAATAGAAACTAAATTCCATAAGTACATATATTTCAAATAAATAAGAAAGTAATATACAAACTTACGGATTTAATTATATTGTGTAGACTGTAGAGCAAATATGCAAGAACACATAATATTTATGTATGTATAGGGTGCACAAATATCCAAGAACACATAATGTTCGTGTATGTATAGGGCGAATATGCTTGTGATTTTTTGGTTAATGGTAATTGATATCATTCATCTAATTAGAAAGATTTAAATTCCTAATCAAAGGATTTAATAATATACTATAATGTAGATATATTTTTAGTCATATATCTTTACTAATTTTGATCTAATAGATGAATTGATTTTATTTTCATATACGGTGTATGGTATGTTTTTTTTAATAGTTTCTAAAGTTTTGTTGCCAAATGTTTTGGAAGCCTATCCGTTCCACATTAATTTTGTTTCAATATTTTATTATATATATAATAAATATTAATATTGTAATTGTAAAAAAATTATGAGAATGCCACATAGGATTAAATCCTACATGGCGAAGTTAGAAGCTAGTTTTAGGTTGGGAAGACTCAAAAATCGTTTGGTTAACTACTGTTTTAATAAGTATATAAATATTTAGACGCGCCTTCATTTAGTCCGATTACATCTGATCCGTCCAAAAAACAAGATCTGACGGTTGAAACTTATCCCTTGGTACTTTTTTTTCTATGTGTACTAAGAGAGAGAGAGAGAGAGAGAGAGAGATCATCGAATCCGATATTTATTATATTCCTTTCAAAGAACGCAACTCAGGAACGGAAGCTTTTTAGGGTTTGGAGTCGCCATGTATCTTTCAATAATGAAACGGTGAGATTTTTTTAATTTTTATTTTTTATAATTTTTGGTACTAGTAAATTAATTGATAGTAGGAACCGAAAGCTTCATATATCATTGTAATCATTTTGATTTTGATTAATGATGGACTTTCTAATTGTGATTGAATTAACACTTTTTTTCATCCCTACAATACTCGCAGTCTTCTTCGTAGCCACGACAACCCTCCTCCTGTAAGCATCCCCCACATCTTATTATTATTATTATTATTATTATTATTATTATTATTATTATTATTATTATTATTATTATTATTATTATTATTATTATATGAGATTTGAATCGAACGGATGGACTTGTTATTGTTATTATGCTCTATGGCAGCAGCAGAATGATACCGACACACCTTCTTCATCAGCAAAACGAAAACGATACTTTGGGGCCGCCACCTAAAGGATCGCCAATTGCTACATCAAATCCTGCTGAAATCATGATTATGTGGGGGTTGAACTCTCTTGCAACCGGGATCAAAAGACGAACATCACCTATGGGCACTATTACGAGTTTGATTGTTTTTACGTTGTCGTGGATAGGCAAATTCAAGAGTTTGGTGATCGCTTTAGTGAGGCAAGTTCTAAACTCCCTACTTGTATGGCCGGTTTGAGTCCATGTGATTCATTTTGGTGAGTTTGACAGATCAAAGTAAGATGCCATTTAAAGATCTTTTGTGCAGCTGTTGATTCTTGATATCTCGTTGATCACTGGATTAATTTCTTCATTTTGGAGGTCCATTTTTAAACTAGGGTGCATCTATCAGTAGACCTGTTGGTCTGTCACTAATCTAGCAGCTTCTTCAGTCAGTACAAAGAAATTCTTTAAAAGGTTAGTAGAAGCAAGTGTTGGATATGGTTGTTTAAATATTCTGTTTTTTAGTCGTTGCACATCTTTTAGGAAAATATTCCCAGTATGAATTTTTGTTGGTGTAGTTTTTTTTACCTACATCTGGAAATTTACTTGATAATGTTGGAATCTAAGTTGAATTTGTACAATGCATCATCAAACACCATGGACCAATCCATCATGTTATACCCCATGGGCCATTCACGAATCTGGGGGGGAGGGAAAGGGTTTTTGGAAACTCCTTTTCTCATCCCACATTGAAAACTTAGGTAAGATGATGGTGGTGTGGTGTTCTTGCTTTTGAGAGACAAAGAGAAAGAGAGAGATAAATGAGAGAGTGAGAATGAGAGAAATGAATGGGTGGGATAGGGTTGGGCACTACCCCGGGTGTGCACGGGTTGAAAACCGGCCCGACCCGGACCGAACCGTCATGACCCGTAACCGAAGATGCTTGAAAAGTGGAACCGAAACCCGGCCCGTTGAACCCCCGGGCGGGGCGGTTCGGGCCCGGGTTTTACCGGGTCGGGTTCGGGTTTGAAGGGTTGACCCGAAAATGGACTTTAACTGTTGGGCTTCTGTAATCTACATGTATTTCTGATAATGGAGATACAGAAAATCAGAAACAATTCATTTTAGAATTGCAATACGTATTAGAGAAAGTGTTTTTGGTGGTTCTTGTGAAGTGGATGAACTGGTGAAGTGGTTTTTTTTTTAATTAGAGAGAAAGAGAGAAATAGGTTTTTTTTGTGAAGTGTGTGATATGTGGTAGGGTGGGAAGTCACGTTACTTTGAAAAGTGAGTAGGTATAGATATTTTTCTTTTTTTCAATGGCAAGTAGATATACATAGATATACAGGTTGTAAATAAATTAATTAATTAATATGGAAAATTGCAAATGGTAATGTGCAGGAAGTCATGTGACTCTTTTACTCATTTAAATAAAATAAAGTCATTGACTCTTTCCTATGTTAGTTTCTCTCACTTGAAAAGCGTACATGCTTTGCCCCTCCTTTGCTCCAGTAAATTTGCCCCCAACCGGACCTCCACACCGGCCACCAACATCACCACCAAACTATAAACCTTTTACAGTCATATACATCTTCCTTTTCTGATCTAGTATCATACACACACAAACTATATATCTATACAAACATAGATAAAAACTCTAGTGATGTTATCTGATCTCATGACTTTCTTCTAATCTACAATCTCCTCCTTTCCTTTATCTTCTTCTTCTTCGTTGCATAACTTAAAAAACCTTAAAGAAAACTCACTTTCGGGTTTGAACCGACCCGACCCGAGAACCGAAAATCCATTAAAAGCTGAACCGAAACCCGGCCCGTTGAGCTCTCGGGCGGGTCGGTTCGGGTCGGGTTCGGACGGTTCTGGAGCGGGTCACGGGTCGTCGGGTCATTTGCTCATCTCTACCCCACACACACACACATACATAAGGCCCCCGTAGTGTAAACAACTAGCTAGTTACAACCTTACGGGTATCCCGGCTAAACACGTAAATGTAAAATATTACCAAATACGCTAAGGAACATAAAATTGACTCGGCTTTTATTAATCACATTATTTCACAAAGTGTTGATATTACAATTAATTAACCTAGTCAACAAAAGTCAAAGAAAGTAAACAATGTCTAAAACTCACGGGTGTTAGAGTAATACCCTAGAAACATCATTGACTGCATTTCTGTTTGATCTATCCTTGACCAGGAAATAACCTAGCGACATTGTTGTTGCTTGCGCCCAAATCGTCAGTTTTTCGACTGAGGAGTGATATAATACAAATTATAAATTCCAAGTATTCTAATAAATAACAAAATAATTTACGTAACCATATGTTATTAAACCTCATTAATATAAAATGGAGTAGCGTCATAGTCGAGATTACCACTTTCAACTGAGTTGTTACTGTCAGAAATATCCATCTAAAATATACAACATTACTTACGTATGTATGCATATAATTTAATCAACATTTTATACAGTTATGAATAGTTAACAAATAAATACTTAATATGGAAACAATAAAGCTTCGGAACATTTACTATAAGTGGAAACAAACGGTCGCTCGTTCATTAATAAATAGGGCAGGAAAAAGGAAAGAGTAAAAGGGGTGAATGTCTTTCGCCCCTTCTGCCCTGATATTGTCGGATAAAACTGACATAAAGGTAACAGGGGTATGAGAAAAAGTATAGGGTCAGATGGGGCAAATTTCGCCCCTCCTGCTAAAAAATTCGCCCCTTATGCTCACAAATTTGCCTCTTCTGCCCTGAAATATTGATTTGAAGTGAGATAAAGCTGGTAGTGGTACCAATTTGATATATACCCAAATCGAATAAGTAGACAGTTTGAACCTGCCACCTCTTACAAATAGACCACAAAACCTTACCAGTTTCTTCATTGCGAAAACCATAAAAGTCATGATCAACATTCTCTAGCTGCTCAATTGCTTCTGCGACAGTCAACGGAGGCATGTCGAAATACTTTGTGCGAACGATCTGAACAAATATACAATGTGAGCTACACACAAAAATAAATATAACTGAATGTTCATAATGAAATATGATAACCTCGGGGACAAGATCATCTGGAACTCCTTCACTTATGTCTTCTTCTTCTTCTTGAGGAACCGCAACTGAATCATTTATATATATTTGTGGGTCCCTAACCTTGAGCCTATCGAATCCCTTCATATGTCTACCATGGTCTGAATCTTTCTCCTTAATTTTCCTTAATTTCCTTTGCATTACCGATGATACCAAATCAATACTTGCATATAAGGTTTCTGCCTCTTCTTCTGCCCTGATCACTCCATGTTTCTTTGTAAACAATGTAACCTATGTATTATACAAATTCATAAGAAAAATGACTCAAACTCAAGTACATAAACTCACATTTCAGGTTTATAAGTTGTTAAGAATCAAACCTCAGTTCGTCGAACTTTAGGGCCTTTTCCGAATTCTCCACCCCTAACAGAAAGTCTAACATCCACTTCTCTAACAAGGTAGCATCTTCATAAACCGTTACACTGCAATACTGTGGAGGACCCCTCTGCCAAATTGAACAAATCAATTGAATCAAATAAGAAACAGCCTAATGGCGCCTAGATTAGTGTTTTGAAGCTAGTATCCAATTGTAACAACTTGCAATCATGGTAATCAATTTGATATCGGTTGCAAGTTTGCAACCAAAAAAAAAAAAATGTTTCTTTTGTCCTTTAATCTATAGGTTCATTGAACCATCTGAATAGCCAAACACTAAAGTAATAAGTCTGTCAATGCGATAAACAAGAATTACCTCGGGATCTCTTTGCCATGCTTGGTAGGTCATCGTTGAGGTTGACCTGTCCGTCATATGTTTCCATGGGGGACCTCCATCTCTCTTCTCAACAAGATGCCATAAATGTCTCAAGTCTTCATCTTTATTGATAACCGATGAACTACACAAACAAGTAGATATTCAAAATTAATGATAATCGACGTAAGTTGTTAAGCCCGATGCAAAACGCTATTTCGGTCACCTATGTATTGTCAAACTATAGTCTTTGTAGGTTGCTCAATTGTCAAGCTAATGGTTCATTAGTTCTGGACCAAATTTTAGGATAGCTCAAATTGACTCTATTACATATATCTTCAATCAAGAACATCACATATATCTTTCAGACCAAAAATCTGGATTTATAAAGCTAGGACTTAACATCAAAAAAGAATCATAATTGAAGATAAGCATCTCAAAACTCACCTGCAACTTGAATTGTCCAATTTTCTAGACCCCAAATCAAGATTCGTTTCAACTTGAACCAATTGTTGGTCATGGTCATGGTCATGGGTTGACTCAACCATTTGATTCTTAACTTGCAAACCAGCATCAAATGTGCAATTTCCAAAGCTAACCCATATGGGTTTCCATGCCCATCCAACCATAATCCCAAACAAGAAAGCAATCAAAACAAAACCAACATATACCAACATCTCTAAAACAAGAAAACCTCTTGTGGGTGTCCTTAAAATCTCATAAAAAGTTAAAATATTGAAAAAAGACCCAACAAGATTCATGCTTTGATATAACCATGAATATATATGTAAAGATTATGACATGGGTATGTAAAAAGATTAAATCTTTAGGTAATAAGAAGATAGGATTTAAGAGGAATGTGTTTTTTTAAGGCTAAAAAGATAAGGGGGGATAAAGAACCGCCAATGGGGGATTAAGGTTTGAAAGATGATCTTAGCCGTTGAAATGAAATCATCAATGGTATATAAGACCGATGAATACAAGGTGGGTTTTTAGTCTGTATTAATACTAGCTGTGGTACACAATGTTTAAAATGTTAGGCATGTCACATGGTTTAGCCGCAATTTCATGTTCTGCACGCCTCAAATACCCTATAGAGGTTTTTTGTTTTAGAATAATATCGACATCAAGTATTAATATGAATCAAGATTCAAATTGACTCGTAACACAAATTTTAGTATTTAACATAAGAAGTTGAAAATATGAGAAAACAAGTTTATGATAGAAATAAATCAATAATATAAATTAACATGTGTGTTTTTTTCTATTATTAAAGGCAAATTAACTATTTACATATTTATCTACTTATGAAACTTGAATCCACAACGTTATAGTTAATGTTCATCGTCGCATGTGTTTCCGTTACATGTCCAAAAAGATACACAATCTTGGTTCTTTGTGGATCTTAAGCTTATCTATTAGGGCACGTTTGGTAGGGAGAAATTCAAAGAAATGAAATGAAACAGAGAAATGAAATAGAGAGAAATGAAATTAACTGAGAAATGTAGTAAATTTCTTTGTTTGGTATTGACAGAGAAATTAATTTGAGAAATGAGTGAAATCATTTCTCGTGTTTGGTAAGATTAATCAGAGAAATAAAAATATATTTTGTTACAATAAACTTTATCATAATAATTTGATTTCGGATTAAATGGTTAAAAAGTAAATAAAAGCTACTGGAATATCAAAGGCTATTAAATTGATAAAAAGGTAAATAAATTACGGAGTATAGTAATGAAATCTTTAATTATACAAAATAAATTGTTTTAAAAAAAAAACTTGTTATCTTCCTTCTCATGAGTCTCCTTCCTTCCCATCACCTCTTTCTTCATCTCCATTAATCATAACCTTACTAAAACCCAACAAAACAAATCAACATGAAATCGATAACAACAAAATGAAATTTAAAACAGATAGCAAAAGAGGGTATTGTACAACAGGGATGGCAGCAGAGCAGAGAAGTTGGAGGTTGACATACGAAGCGGAAGAGGCGAGGTAATCGGATAAAGAGGATTGTGAGAAAGAGCCCCCAAAATCGCCAGAGGAGTTCTAGGGTTTTAAATGATTTTCAATTGTGAGATATGTGATGAGCACGTGATTTTTTAATTTATACCCCCTTTTTTTTCTTCTAAAGTGTCCAACTCTCAGCTAGGAGACACGGAGAAATTATTCAGTGTAAAACTCATTTCCTTTCAAAATGTAAGGAAATCGAAATATGAAGAGAAGCATTTCCCGAAAAATCTAATTTCTCCTCTCGGTTATTTCTCCATCTTACCAAACAAGGGAATTCAAAGCATTTCCATTTCTCCAATTTCATTTATTGCTACCAAACATGCCCTTAGAGTAATTTAATTAAACTTCAACATGTGTTTCTTTTCCATGTCTAAAAAACTACACAAGTGGTATAAGAAATTGGATATTAGAGAGATCTTTTTCCGTGGCAAAAAAGTATGGGAAAGTAAGCATAAATCGTAGGTATTTTTCTGAATTGAATCACATTTTACCTTGTTATTTCAGTATGTGAATGTCCAGCCACGAAAGCAGAAACCGTGACGTATCAATGTTTATCATAAAAGTTGGTTAATTCGACCAAGTATTGTGTTTTTCTTGCAGAATAAAGAGTATGCAACATTTCTGAACGAAGAAGAAACGTAACCTATATTTACTTAGTTAAGACTTCAAGAATACAGACTCGGGTTTCCTTGTTCTTGCAAGATATCATGACACCCCCAAAACACCGTTTCAAGAAAATAAACATGTTTGAAATTTAAAGCTTCCAGTGTATCTTAAAATCTTGAACGGCGACGTGTTTCTGTCATGTCTTCAAAATGTAGTTCATGTGTCTGTTTCTCCGATCTTTGTTCTACAAACTAATGTTGTTTAAGCATTTCAACATCCACATTCTCGACTTTCTCAGTTTCACCATTTTCTTTGGGTACTATAATCCCATAGCCTCCAGATTTTCTTTTGTACAAGATATTAATCTCACCTGGAATCAAATCATCATCAAAGTTTAACACTAGCTCAAAATGAGTAAATATATAGTAGAGGTGCTAAGATAGTCGGGCGAGTAATGGGCTAAGCAGGTTCCTTCAAACGAGTGTTTATTGGCACCGGTAAAATGGGTTGGGTCTGGTAGACTTGATCTACTAAATCCCTTATATTTTGTCCTTTTTAACCTTTTAAATATTATGAATACACTAACTATGATTAAAGAACTATATAAATGCAATAAAAAGTCCAAGTCTCTGAATAACAGAGTTTAAGACGTCAGGTGCATTAGTGGTAGACTTTAAGCGACTTCTGATCCATTTGGCCTGTTAGACCAAGTGCATTTCAGCCTAAATTCTTTGATTTGACCGATTTGATATACAGCTCAACCCAAATCGAATAAGTAGACAGTTTGAACCTGCCACCTCTTACAAATAGACCACAAAACCTTACCAGTTTCTTCATTGCGAAAACCATAAAAGTCATGATCAACATTCTCTAGCTGCTCAATTGCTTCTGCGACAGTCAACGGAGGCATGTCGAAATACTTTGTGCGAACGATCTGAACAAATATACAATGTGAGCTACACACAAAAATAAATATAACTGAATGTTCATAATGAAATATGATAACCTCGGGGACAAGATCATCTGGAACTCCTTCACTTATGTCTTCTTCTTCTTCTTGAGGAACCGCAACTGAATCATTTATATATATTTGTGGGTCCCTAACCTTGAGCCTATCGAATCCCTTCATATGTCTACCATGGTCTGAATCTTTCTCCTTAATTTTCCTTAATTTCCTTTGCATTACCGATGATACCAAATCAATACTTGCATATAAGGTTTCTGCCTCTTCTTCTGCCCTGATCACTCCATGTTTCTTTGTAAACAATGTAACCTATGTATTATACAAATTCATAAGAAAAATGACTCAAACTCAAGTACATAAACTCACATTTCAGGTTTATAAGTTGTTAAGAATCAAACCTCAGTTCGTCGAACTTTAGGGCCTTTTCCGAATTCTCCACCCCTAACAGAAAGTCTAACATCCACTTCTCTAACAAGGTGGCTATGCTTTTGAATTGCCCTTCCCACCTTATCTTCCACATGATTCTTGACAGATTCGGACAACTGTTTTAAGTTAAATTGTCAAAACTTGCTCACATTTTAAGAAAACAAGTACTACTCTCACAGATTATCTTTCTTGCTCAAAACCTACTACCACCTAAGTATAAGAGCAGATTCTCAACTACAGCAAAAGTCATTATCCAACTTTTAGCTTAATTTCAGACACATTTATTTCCATTTCACAAAAACAAAATCTATTTTTTCATCATAAAAAATGACATTTTTGGGCATTTTATCTACTAGTTTTTAAAAAAGTCAAAAATGTCAAAAAAAGAAGAAGCAGCAGCATATAAAGACTTTTAATATTACTAACAGTGGCGGACTTATAGCTCAGACAGGGTATGCAAATGCATACCCTTTGACTTTCTAGATTAATGTAAAAATTTTGAGCTGAGTGTTCTTTTTATGTTATTTTACATAGGGTGCATACCCAATGAAAAAGAGATGCATACCCAATGGAATTAATGAAAATAAATTCCACTCCTCACCACCTCATGGGTCATGTCAAATGCCACGTTTCCACTCTCTTCTACTCCGTATTACTATACTATGAAGTTTCCAACTATATTGTTTGTGAGTATTACTCGTATATCTATGTTACATATGTTTGAATATATTTATGTAAGAGTTCTGATAGTTAGGACTCTAGTTTCGACTCTCGGTTTTGAGGGTTTTTTTTATGCACCAGTTGTTTAATTGAGATAACCCTCTATAGTTTTGTTACATTTTTTAGGGCATATGTTTTTTTTTTTATCAATGTACTTTATATCATACATGAATCAATTTCTTTTCATTTCATCTACAAATTTTATGTAAGTTATTTAGCTCCCGCACTGCTATTGATAATGAATTATGAGATTACTTGATCATTTAGTTTTAGAAAAGATATCCAACATTAAAAACTAGGGTTGTAAACTTACTGAAGAGGTTGACAAATCGTTCATGAAAGTTTCTTAAATGAACAAACATGGACACAGAAAATTTCATTCATTTAGCTAAATGAACAACAATGAATGTAGCTCTTGTGCATCAATTATATTCATGAACGTTTGAGAGTTTGTTTCTAAACTTTTGTTAGTCATTTATATTCGTCTAACATTTAGACCTTTTGTAAAAATTATTTATAAACTTTTTATATAAATTTGAATACTATTTCTTTGTAATGTTTAATTTACATAAAGTTTATAGTTATAAGTTAATTTGTTATTCATTTGTGTTCGTTTATCATTGTTTGCTTTTTTCTTCTTCAAATTAACAAATATGAACACGGTTACATGTTTGGTTCTTTGTTTGTGAACCATTGAACAAAGTTGAATATATTCTCATTTGTATTTGTTCTAAACTTCAAATCCTACTGAAAACCCAGCCGATATACCCAAGTCGGAGAATCTACATATAAGAATCAAAAATTTTATCGAAAAATGCATACCCAATGGCAGATTCCTAGATCCGCCACTGATATTTACTAACATAAACACTTTCAAGATTTGGTCTTTTTAGCCTTTTCAGTTTTCTAAGTCTAGTGAGCAATTAGCAACTAGTATAATCATAACAATCATCATTATAACTAAATTTCCATAAACCCCATTTCATAAAACACAAAATTCTATAAGTAAGAGTACATCACCTCAATGTTTCTGCCTTGAAGGATCAATTTGACAGAAGACAAGGGAAACATCATTAATCTCATGCTCTTGCAACTCCTCACGGTGAGGGTTTTCGAGCCTACTTAAATGGTCGGCTGCCACATTTTCAGCCCCCTTTTTGTCCTTTATCTCGATGTCGAACTCTTGCAAAAGCAAGACCCAACGGATAAGACGAGGCTTGACATCTTGTTTCGAGAACAAGTACCTTAGGGCAGAGTGATCCGTATAAACAATGGTCTTATTAAGGACCAAGTAGGGACGAAATTTATCAAAAGCATATACAACAGCCAACAACTCTTTCTCAGTCACAGTGTAATTTTGTTGGGCTGGGTTCAAGGTCTTGCTAGCATAGGAAATAGGGAACAT
>CM067168.1:44489692-44497192 GCA_034093135.1 Erigeron breviscapus
CAAAAACTAACGCTATACGAATAATTAAAAAAGAAAAGAAAATTAATCCTAGATCTAATACAGTGGACTTTTCGATTGAAGGTATACGGATAGAAAACTAACCTCTTGTTCTCTGAGATAAGTCTGGACTGCAAAAGTAAATGAAAGGGAGCATAAGAATGAAAACCTAAAAATCGATAGCAGCTTCTGTTTATAAGATTTTAGTGGCCGACAATGACTTGGAAAACTTATCTTTATTTGCAATGAAATATAAGTTTTGGGGACAATTGTTTGGGGTAGAATTTTCGCTACTAGGATCCTGAATAGAATTTACACTTTAGTCCTTCAGTAATAAACACTTAATAATGTGTAGTCTTAAAGGATCCTTGATCCCAGTTAGTTTATTAGTTCAGACTATGTTATGTTATTATCCTAATATAACAGGATCTTGATATCTTCAGGATCTATGATTTTACTAACGAATATATGTCTAGTATAATAGATATTATATGCAGGATCGAAGTAAAAGCGTGTTACATAAAGAAAACGTGTTTCAACGGATAGTTTACCACTTCAACCACAAGAATCAGGATTGATAACAGATTTACCATGTGAAGAATAACACTCAACGGTCATCTATGCCACTTCTTCAGCGTAAAGAGCAAGTCCAGGAAGATCCCAGATATTTCGGAGATATGGTTCAACGTCTAGCTCTATAAATAGAAGAAGATTCTTCGTTCAGAGGGGGGACACATCACAGAGATCGCATACTTTACACACACAAGAAATCATCATACAAGCATTCACTCACTCAACAACAACAAATTAGTTACTTAGCTATTGATAGTTTTCTTATTCATTCGTTCATTCATTCATTTCATTGTAATCATTCACAAACAAGAATAATAATAAAAGAACAGCAGGTAGGATCGATTGAATCCTCCTGGGTTTTTTTACCTAAGATCACTTAACTGGATCAAGGGTTTTTCCTCGTCAACAAAATTCTGGTGTCGTTGTGTTTTCTGTTTTTCTTTAAGATCCTAGCTTTAATTCGCAGTGCTTTACTTTTATCTTCAACAGTTTTCTTAATTACTCAAAGTATTTCTGTCTCAAAGTTACTCAAAGTATTTCTGTCTCAAAGGCTTTCTTAAAACTCTTTTTAGTTAAAACTCTTAGTTTTAATCGTTATTGTTAAGAAAACTTTACTTTTAATTGAAGATCCTTGAACACCAAACCCCACTTACAAATCTTCGGTTCTTGAGTTGTCTAAAATCCTTTATAAAATTATCTTAGGTAATTTTTGACCGAAACAAACGTCTCATAAAGAGCAAGGACATTAGATAATCGAATAGTCGAAGACACCTCAGAACCTTGGAATTGTTTCTCTAGTTCATCCCAAATCTCTTTTCCAGTTTCATATGAATCAACATTGCAGTAGATATCATTAGGAAGAGCCATGTAGAGATGAGATCTTGAGAGATTATCAGCTTGGGTACGGTTCTTCTGAGCAGTGCTCCAACTTTCTTTTGGAAGAAGTTCCTTAGTGACTGGATTTTTGTGAACTGCAGGTCCTTCGGCATAAGAAGCTTTGATGTCGTCACCAAGAGGTTGTCTTGCTATCCAATCTAGGAATCTCTTTTTCCATTGAGGATATGACCCGCGATACAAAACGGAGGTCTTGAATCAGAACCGAGAACCAATGAATCAGTCATCGACATTTTGAGAAATTATGTAGAAAAACCGGTTTTCAGAAAAACAGTACAAATACCGGTTTTGGTAAATTCAGTACTAATACCGGTTTTTGTAAATTTAGTACTAATACCGGTTTTCGTCTCGAAAATTGAGCAGAGTAACTTTTCCTTAAATGAAGAATTAGAGAACTAATACCGGTTTTGGGATAAACCAGGTATTAAATGATCAAATAAACACAACCACACAGTAAATCTCAACTAATACCGGTTTTGAGTAAATACTTTACTAATGCCGGTTTTGGTAAATTGTTTAGTAATGCCGGTTTTCAAGAAAATAAATGGACAGAGTTTTGGCTAAGGAAATGATGAATATAAGAACTAATACCGGTTTTGGGGTAAACCAAGTATTTTCACAGCCAAATCACACAACCACAAAGCTATTTAACAAAACTCAAGAAATTATTAACTAATACCGGTTTTGGAAAATACTTCACAAATGCCGGTTTTCGTGAAGATAGATGAAGATTATAACGAGTTGAAAAAAGATGAATATATGAACTAATATCGGTTTTGGTGTAAACCAGATATTATTTTGGAAATTAAAGTGTAATTTGGATTTTCAATGAAAATGAAAACCGGTAGGAAAACCGGTAGGAATACCGGTAAGAAAACTGGTAATACAACAGAATTAAATCTCAGTGAAACCCGGTATTACAACAGATATTCGAGCAGACTGAAAACCGGTATGAATACCGGTATTCAGAACAGAAAGCTAAAAATCAAAATTTAAGCCATTTCGATCGGAGTTAGGATTTGAAACTTTTCAAGTGATCTTATAGGAAGGTAATGAGTGGATTAACACTAAAAAGGAGGAGACTTTAACATTTTTAAAGGGTAAAAATTGAAGCTTTCGGTAAAACGGGAAAACACAATTTAGCACAAAAGTGAACAAAATCAAGCCATGGATCTAACACAAGTTGTGATTTTGCTCTGATACTGTTTGAGCATAAAAATGAGAAGCTCAATCACGAAAGGGGTTTAACCACGAAAATCATCAAAATCTCCTCAATAAGAGTGCAAACCTACTAAGTTCTTCACGAACCTAAGGTGAATGATGATTTTCCCAAAGATGTTTGAATCTTTGGAGGATATGACCCGCTCCTCTCCCCTCCCAGCTATCCCACCCGTTCCCACTCTTCCTTCCTATGAATGTAATATAATGATTGATTGATGAATGTATATCTATGAATATACTGATGATTATATATTAAATGTGTGTGTATAAATATCTGAGATTGAATGATGTCAATTGAATGGAATGAATTGATTGTCTGACAATGAGTATTTATAGACTGACAATTAGGGTAATCTAAAATTCTGGGCCTTACCAGATATGGGTCCTGGCCCAAATTCCAAAGGTACAGAACATTCCAGAATTATTATTTGTCAGTTATTCATTCGCCACCTGATTTATAAGTCACCATAGTAAATATAATAATATTTATATTGGTGTTAAGTTGAAAGAGTGAAGTGCTAGGCTCTTGGTTTCTTTACAAACTCTGCCTTGCACTTCGACACTCAGACAGTCAGACACTTCTCCCTTCCAACCTTGAGAGTCAGATTCTCTCTCCTCCTAGCCTTACACTTAGATTTCTTTATCTAAGCTTTCTTCCTTCCTTCCTTGAGAGTCAGATTCTCTCTCCTCCTAGCCTTACACTTAGATTTCTTTATCTAAGCTTTCTTCTTTCTTTCCTTGAGAGTCAGATTCTCTCTCCTCCTAGCCTTACACTTAGATTTCTTTATCTAAGCTTTCTTCTTTCTTTCCTTGAGAGTCAGATTCTCTCTCCTCCTAGCCTTACACTTAGATTTCTTTATCTAAGCTTTCTTCTTTCTTTCCTTGAGAGTCAGATTCTCTCTCCTCCTAGCCTTACACTTAGATTTCTTTATCTAAGCTTTCTTCTTTCTTTCCTTGAGAGTCAGATTCTCTCTCCTCCTAGCCTTACACTTAGATTTCTTTATCTAAGCTTTCTTCTTTCTTTCCTTGAGAGTCAGATTCTCTCTCCTCCTAGCCTTACACTTAGATTTCTTTATCTAAGCTTTCTTCTTTCTTTCCTTGAGAGTCAGATTCTCTCTCCTCCTAGCCTTACACTTAGATTTCTTTATCTAAGCTTTCTTCTTTCTTTCCTTGAGAGTCAGATTCTCTCTCCTCCTAGCCTTACACTTAGATTTCTTTATCTAAGCTTTCTTCTTTCTTTCCTTGAGAGTCAGATTCTCTCTCCTCCTAGCCTTACACTTAGATTTCTTTATCTAAGCTTTCTTCTTTCTTTCCTTGAGAGTCAGATTCTCTCTCCTCCTAGCCTTACACTTAGATTTCTTTATCTAAGCTTTCTTCTTTCTTTCCTTGAGAGTCAGATTCTCTCTCCTCCTAGCCTTACACTTAGATTTCTTTATCTAAGCTTTCTTCTTTCTTTCCTTGAGAGTCAGATTCTCTCTCCTCCTAGCCTTACACTTAGATTTCTTTATCTAAGCTTTCTTCTTTCTTTCCTTGAGAGTCAGATTCTCTCTCCTCCTAGCCTTACACTTAGATTTCTTTATCTAAGCTTTCTTCTTTCTTTCCTTGAGAGTCAGATTCTCTCTCCTCCTAGCCTTACACTTAGATTTCTTTATCTAAGCTTTCTTCTTTCTTTCCTTGAGAGTCAGATTCTCTCTCCTCCTAGCCTTACACTTAGATTTCTTTATCTAAGCTTTCTTCTTTCTTTCCTTGAGAGTCAGATTCTCTCTCCTCCTAGCCTTACACTTAGATTTCTTTATCTAAGCTTTCTTCTTTCTTTCCTTGAGAGTCAGATTCTCTCTCCTCCTAGCCTTACACTTAGATTTCTTTATCTAAGCTTTCTTCTTTCTTTCCTTGAGAGTCAGATTCTCTCTCCTCCTAGCCTTACACTTAGATTTCTTTATCTAAGCTTTCTTCTTTCTTTCCTTGAGAGTCAGATTCTCTCTCCTCCTAGCCTTACACTTAGATTTCTTTATCTAAGCTTTCTTCTTTCTTTCCTTGAGAGTCAGATTCTCTCTCCTCCTAGCCTTACACTTAGATTTCTTTATCTAAGCTTTCTTCTTTCTTTCCTTGAGAGTCAGATTCTCTCTCCTCCTAGCCTTACACTTAGATTTCTTTATCTAAGCTTTCTTCTTTCTTTCCTTGAGAGTCAGATTCTCTCTCCTCCTAGCCTTACACTTAGATTTCTTTATCTAAGCTTTCTTCTTTCTTTCCTTGAGAGTCAGATTCTCTCTCCTCCTAGCCTTACACTTAGATTTCTTTATCTAAGCTTTCTTCTTTCTTTCCTTGAGAGTCAGATTCTCTCTCCTCCTAGCCTTACACTTAGATTTCTTTATCTAAGCTTTCTTCTTTCTTTCCTTGAGAGTCAGATTCTCTCTCCTCCTAGCCTTACACTTAGATTTCTTTATCTAAGCTTTCTTCTTCTTTTAGGTAGAAACAAAAGAGAGAAAGAAAAAGGTTTCTAAATTTTTGCGCGCGCCGCTTCCCAATAGGAAACGCTTATCTTATCATCCAATGAATGAATAAGACGTAAAATTGATGTGGGTGGAGTAATTTCTTTGCTATCCCTTTATCAATATCACTTCCCGATGAGAAGTGCTTACCTTCTTGTCCGATGAACAAAAAGATGAATAAAAATATCACTTCCCGATGAGAAGTGTCAACCTTTTTATCCGATGAATAAAAAGATGAATAAATTTTTAGTGTTCAGCCGGGCCCGGTTTTGGCTTGTTATACACTCACACTTGGTGAGACTTTGCTTAATTTGTGTCTTGCTTCCAGCGTGAAGCACTCTACTTTCATTGAGAAAAAATGAAAATTTTCTAAGTGTTAGCCAAGCTTAGCTTAGATGTTCACTTTGTATTATTATTCTTTACGAAGTGTCTATCCTCATGGGCGAGGAAGATGAAAATCATTTTAAGTGTTAGCTGGGGATTGCTTTATAGCTTTTATCCTTTTTGAAGTTTCCCCTCATACACATAGGTATGTCTTAGCCTTTAGGCACTTGGTTTGTCTGTCCTTGCCTTCACAAGTACTTGGGTTTTTATAATCCGTGTTAGAAGCTGGCTAGGAATTCTTTCTTCTATCTTAGCACTTGACTTCTGGAATTTTCACTCGGATTACCCTTTTAGCTTGTCTCATAGTGAAGTGTTCTTACAACAATTTATTGACCAAGTATTTTCGAAAAGAAAACGATATTTCATTAATGATAATGATAAGGTTGGGATACATGATCTGACCAACAAACATAATATTACTTCAAGTAAAGCGATATGAAAATATTTAGAATAAAGTGATAATTCTTGACAAAGTAGCTTACATCAAGATGCTTAGAACTTGAGAAAAGAGGAGAGATGGTATTCTAAGGAGGGAGTTGAGACTCATACTAACTTAGAGTTTTGTCTTATTCATGGACCATGTATACATGGCCCTCAGGCTCTCCTGGATCATCATCCTCCTCCACCACCTTCCTTTGCCATGCAAAGGTCTTCTTTGCCTGCTTAGCTCCTGAGACCAAGTGTTCAAGCTTTCCCTCATCCAATGCCTTCTTGATTTCCCACTTTAGCTGTCTACATGCATTAGTATCATGCCCGTGGTCCTCATGGAATTCACAATATTGATTCATGTTCTTCTTCCCAGACTTGAAGGCCATTGGTGAGGGAGGTTTGAAAGTAGCACACATTGTCTCAGTGTTCAGAATTTCTCTAGGGCATTTGATCAAGTTAACAATTGGTGCATCTTTGATGTATGGTCCAAACCTTTTCTCCCGACGCTCATCCAGACGTTCCTCCCGACGTTCGTCTCGCCTTTGGTCACGTCGACTCCACTCTTCACTAGCCAATCCTCCCCCAGATTTATCTTTCTTTGTGACACCTCTCACCAGTGAGGCAGTCTCTTTGGAGCGAATGAAGTCGAACGCCGTATCAATAGCTTCCTTAAATGTTAAAGGGATTCTCTTACTTAGATCATCTTGGAGTTCACCAGGGAGCAGTGCCAAGGTAAAACCTGAGACTTGTTGACTTTCAGGGAGACCCGGTATCTTCTGGCATTCCTCGGTGTATCTTGTGATGAAATTCCTTAGTGGCTCGCTTTCTCTCTGTCTAATTAGGTGAGCTTCCAGGTGACTTCTTTGACGCTTCTTCTGTTGGACAAACTGAGCTATGAACTTCCTCTTCAAGTCTTCATAATCTTTGATGCTCTTCTCAGGAAGCTTGGTGAACCACTCTAAGGCATAACCTTGCAAGGTGCCTGGGAATAAGTGGCATGCCACGGGCTCCACCCACTTTTCAGTTAACACTGCCTGATCATAGATTGCGAGATGATCTTCTGGGTCCCTAGTACCATCGTAAGTCCCGACGATAGTGGGAACCTTCTGACCGTCTGGGAAGGCATAGTTTGCCACCCAGTCACAAAACCTTGACTTTGTTGCAGACTTTGGCACTGTGGCCACCCTTGCTTGCTCATCAACATCCTCCCCCGCTGCCATTTTTAGCATTTTTAATAACTCTTTTGCTGGGTTAACTGGTTCAGGAGCAGGCTCGACTGGCTTTTGCTTTTTCATCTCATCCACCAACAACTTCATTATGGACTCCATGCCTGTAGGCTGTGGAGCGGGTTGTGGGGCCGGCTGAAGCGGAGCTGGCCTTAACGCAGCAGAGAGTTGAGAGAACCAATCTGTTGGAGGAGGTGGTGGAGCTTGCACTTGCTGAGTGTTCTTGGCAGCTAGCTTTATCAATTCCAACAAATGGCTTTCCTGGATAGTCACAGATTGAGAGGAGT
>CM067168.1:44504692-44542192 GCA_034093135.1 Erigeron breviscapus
TCAATATTAGATCTTCATACATTTAAGTCATAAAAGCTTATAATTTTGAAGATATACGGTTTTAAGTGTTATATTTTGCAAGTTGTAGTACAATAATCATAGGTTTGTCACTGTCATTATTAGCCGAGACATATTGATGGAATTGTTTGCCGTAGTCATTCCACAAGGCACATGCTATAATAATTTCTCTATTATAGAATATTTTGAAACCAGTTGTACTCATAATGTGATATTATTATGAAAGATAATTAAGAATTAAAATATAAACATACTTGTGATCATGTACTTGACATTCAAGTATATGTATTTGATCATGATGCGAGCCCATAACACGCATAGGTTTATTTTCAATCACATGTACTATGATAATTAGATAACAATTAGGATTGTTTTTATATTCTTTGATAACAATTAGGACTCTTGATTTGAGTGACAACTGTAACTTTAAACATTAATACGCAAAACTAATATATAAAAAAGAGAAAATTATGTACCTTTTTTATTGAGAGATAAAATGAATCTTGAATGGAGTTCATATTGATTTGGATTTAGTATTCAAGTAACCCTCTGTTGTAAATCGTGTTTTGTTCTGTGATCGTCCCATGTTCTGTGATTCCTATTGTGTTTAGGATAATGATGTTGTATATCGTCATCTGTTATTATGTTTGGGATATGTATCTAGAGTTCAAATTGTGTTTATATTAAATATTAAACTAAATATTAATATTTATAATTTATAAAAATCTAATCTAATATTTGTTAATAAGTCATTAGGTTTTGAAATAAATTTTTGTAGACAATATTTCATATGTTGAAAAAAAATTAATTAATTAAATGATTGTAAATTTTAAAAAATTCTCTCAAGTTGATGGCTAAAAATAAATATAAATTAAGTATTCAGGGCTAAAAAGTATAAATTATTGATGGAAAACAAAAAAGTGTAAATTAATGAGACTTTTTCTACAAATTAATATAAATACTAATATAATAATATATTTGGATAATGATTATTAGGATTTTTAATTTGTAGTTAATCTAAATGATGACATAAGCGAGAATCAATTTGATGAAATTGAACGATTTGATTGGTTAATAAGTCATTAGTTCAACTGTCTTATAGTATATATTAAGATTAAGATTAATATATTTACAAAACTCATATGGGGATGGTTATATAAGGTTGTTACTCACATATTTTTTTTTAATCCATAAAATTCATGGGGGCCCAAACATTTATTCATTAATAAAAAATATTAAAAAATTTGTATGTGAGGGTTCCACACCTAAGCTTAGGTGCCAGACAGCCTTATATTCACTTTTCCCATATATATATATATATATATATATATAATATATATATATACACCGTACGTGGGTATCAAGTTAACGGAGGTCGCAGTATTGACTTGTATAACATAATTAACTGGGAATCCCCCTCTTCCTATATATACAGGTAGAAGATATATAGGGGCAACAGATCGCTAGCTAATTGTGATTTTTGTTTCCCCTATTTAAGACTGCTGCCATGACATGATCATCAACAGGCCATAACAGGTCTAATGCAGATGATGATGAAGACATGGATCAAAGGGTATATATATAAAAAGTTCTACTCGATATATATACATGTGTACATATTTATGTGTATATATGTTAATAAAGCTATGTCCCGATATAAGCTAGCTTGTTCTTTATTAATTTATACACACTTCTTCATCTTTTTATTATTATTTTTTTTGCAGCAATATCGTGATCATCGATTAAAGACATTAGTTGCTCAGAAGGCAGCAGGAGTGAATCCGTATCCTTGCGAATTCAATGTCTCAATGTCCATTCCTGAATTTATTAGCATGTATAAAACACTTAATAACGAGGAACGACTAGAGAATGTTGAAGTAGCTTTGTATGGTATGTGAGCAGATCGAACTTTGGTTCTTAAATAAGTTTAAGTAGTTGTTATATGCTGTTGATATTTTCATTATTATGTATACCAGGGAGACTGAATAGCATACGTTGTGCTTCATCAAAGCTGATCTTCTACGACTTGGTTGGTTCTGGTGAAAGAGTTCAAGTTATGGCTGATGCAAAGTAAGTAGTTATATCCGATATTCACTTATCATCATTTATTTATAGATTAATAAAGTTGTTTGATATGATATCTTTTTATGAGTTGAAGAAAATAAATGATCTTCTGGTTCAAATAAAACAAGTATTAAAGCTAGTAAAACTAATAAAACATATTTTTTTAACTAAAAATCGTCGTGCATTAGTGTATATAGTTGTGCTTTATAAATCTTCGTGAATCAACTATATCATGATCCAATGGTCAAGATCTATTCCTATTTGCATTATTACAGTATAGTACTTTTGATACAATAACTAGCCCCAAATAAATGATGTATACATGCATATATGTTCTTGCAGGATATCGGAATTAGATGAAGCTGAGTTTTCTGAGTGTCATGCTAGTGTTAAACGTGGAGATTATGTTGGTGTCGTCGGGTTTCCAGGTGTGCAACATCATTGTTGTCTCCATACTACATTCATTGTCTTCACTTTTCATTTATTTTCATAATTATCCCATATGATATCATTCGTCAGATAATTTTATCTAGAGGTGGCATAATGGGTGGGTCGGGGTGTTAGCAATCAAGTAATGAGTGAAAAAACTGGAATCATTCATTTACTTTGATCGAAATCTTATTTTTTGAACCAACCAGTTAATTAGTGATTGTATGCATTAGAATACAAGCTGACCCCCAATGACCCTTGGTTCAAAATTGCCGCCTCTAATATTATCATATTTTTGCAGTTTCTCTTATCTTTTTTTCTTTCCTTATTACAGGAAAGACCAGAAGGGGAGAGTTGAGTATATTCCCAAAATCATTCACAAGGTTAGTTTGTTGTCTTCACATGATGGCACCAATGCATCATACAAGACGTGATGTCTGGACTTCAGGAAGGGGTAGAGATCCAGATGCATATTCATTAAGAGATCAGGTAAATAGTCATACGCCGCACGTTGTCTTTTATCTAAACATGACAATTCGACCCACTTATTTATGAATAAGTCTATTTGGGGTGTATTTTATTTTTATCGGGTCAAATGGCTAAAACTTGATTAGATTAGTATTAAGAGGATGCTGATTAAATAGATTGATTTGGTAAAAGAATAAATAAAAAATTTGAATGCCATCCTTAGTGTATTATATATTGCATAAAACCTCTTAACTGATTTATTTTGAAATAAGACTTAACATTTTTCTCTACTACTCTTTGATCTAACATACTTTTTCTTTATGTACTATTTGATATAACCAATCTGTTTATCCATTTATTGAAACAAATTGCATACTTTGGTCAGTAAAGTATGTTGCAATATATGGTTAACAAAAAAAAAATGAGTATGCTACATATATTAGTTTAGAAGTCAATAGTACAAAAAGTTTTTTTTGTCAACCTGACATACTCGTTTCAGCATCAACCACCACCAAGGTGGCCTAATAGTCAGAAGTATTGTTTGCTCAATACTGTTGGGTTATATAACAATTTATCAAATCAAATCACAAAGCACGCAGCGGAAGATAAAACCTATGTAGTTAATTAATTAACCAAGATAGAAAACGTGTACCTTAAATTGATGAGAATAAATCAAGAAACTTTATGAAAGTTTAAAATAAACTTCTCTACGATTGCACACACGACACGTGAATGCACGTATGCTAGTACTTGATCACGAACCGCAACGTTTGCTTTGTCTCCTTGATTTGTTAAACACCAAAAACGAAAACCCTTTTCTTTTGTGGAGAGATCGGCCGAAGCCAAGAGAGGAGGAAGGAGAGAAAGTGAGTAGGGCTTTTTCTTTTTCCTATTTATATCCAAAACCCTTTTCGTATTTGACATAGATTAGGATTCGTATTAGATATAAACTAGGATTAGTATATAAGAAAAACAAATTAAATTAATGGATTAATATCCATCAATAAAACCGGCCCCTTCATTTCATAATTAGGAAACTTCTAGAATTTCCTAATTACAAATTAATCCTTCTTAACTAACGTCGTTAGCTAGTAACCGTTAGTTTTTAACGACCACTCGTTAATTAAAATCGTGATCATATTAATTAAATACATTCAATATATTAATTAATATTAAATACATTTGTGTCGAGACGTGTGACCCCGTAGGCTTAAATCATTTCTGGACATACGTTCATTTCTACGTGATCATATACTAACAGCTCCCACTTGAGCTCGTAACAAATGAAGGTAATAACATTGGTTAGCGTCTAGCAACACGCCAATGCTCCCAGAAATATTTAAGTATAGTTTCTTAAAGTATATTTAAATGGTTGAGGCATTTATTATCCCTTTGTTCAAATACCGTGTTAAACATGAATACGGATCAATGTCATTTCATGATTTAACGATTCTGTTTCTCATTCCATAACTAATTAGAGATTACCAAATATAATCGAGAACCATCTGGATTTATTTGGGCACGGCCATGCAAACATCTTAATTAGTCCTAATGAGGGCGCCAATGGTATCATACTTCAACTTTCAAGTTGAAGGAACAAATCCTGTATTGACTACACGTGTCAGTCACCATACTTCAATACACTTTCTGAAAATAGCCCTTTATGTACTCCCTTATTCAGGAGAGTTAGAACTATATCAAGTAAGTGCAATCCATACATGCTGACCTGCTTGTATCTCAAGTCAAAGGATCAATAAAGTAACCATTTACGAATTTCACTTAATGACGTTGATCCATAAAGTGATGAATTCGTTAGTGGGGTAGTCCGATATGCATCAACTATGGATATCATGCGAGTTTGGTGGGACCATCCATTATATATTCCAAGAATATAACCAATCGCTCAGATTTGTCTTAATTTAATTATATTCCCATATAATTAATCGACAATGGACAATTTAGAATATTTATTAAAATATTCTAGGATTAAACATGCAAATATAGGATACAATTAATATTAAATGAAATCAAACATATCAAGTACTTTATTTCATTACGAAAAATATAAATTGTTTAACATCCTTTATCCAAATACCGAAACAACAGATTTACATGAAATAACTAGCTAATTTAAGTCCTATGCCCTCGGCATGCCTTTCAAGCTTGGGCCTAGACAAAGCTTTTGTGAAAGGATCAGCTAAGTTAAAATCTGTGTGAACTTTGAGTAATTTGATTTCACCTAGTTCGATCCGCTCACGAACATAGTGATATCGTCTAGCATAATGTCTGGCACCTTTCTGAACTCCGGGTTCGTTGGCAATGATTAATGCACCAGTATTATCACAGTACATATCAGTGGGTAAGTCACTTGAGGGGATCACGTCAAGCCCGCTAATGAACTTCCTTATCCAGACTGCTTCCATTGCGGCTTCTGAGGCGGCAATGTACTCAGACTCTGTTGCAGACATGGCAACTGTTTTTTGCTTGCTGCTTTTCCAATCCACAGCACCTCCGTTAAGAACGAAGACGAATCCTGACTGAGACTTCGTGTCATCTTTATCAGTTTGAAATCCAGCATCACAGTATCCGGTCACTTTGAGCTCCAAGTCTGGATTTCCTCCATACACCAAAAACATATCTTTAGTAGCCCGTAGGTACTTCAGAATGCTCTTAACAGCAGTCCAGTGACTTTCACCTGGATTCTGTTGATATCGGCTAACGATGTTCTGCGCGAACGCCACATCGGGTCTAGTGCATCTAACCGCATACATAATAGATCCCACAGCCGAAGCATAAGGGACTCTTCGCATACGCTCCACCTCATTAGGTGTAGTAGCACCCTGTTTGACAGATAAACTAAGTCCTTCTTGCATAGGTGTAAACCCACGCTTAGAATTCTCCATCTTGAATCGCTTCAAGACCTTATCAATATAAGCACTTTGACTTAGTCCAATTAATCGCTTTGATCTATCTCGGTAGATCTTGATTCCAAGAATAAATGTCGCTTCTCCTAAATCTTTCATGGCAAAACACTTTCCAAGATGGGATTTAACATCTTGCAACATTGGAATGTGTTTTCCTATGATCAATATGTCATCAACATACAAGACAAGGAAAGTAACATTACTCCCACTAGCTTTGCGATATACACATGGCTCATCGGGGTTTTGAACGAAACCAAACTTTTTGATTTCTTCATCAAACCTCTTGTTCCAACTTCTTGATGCTTGCTTTAGTCCATAAATGGACCTTTGAAGCTTGCATACTTTGTTGGGATGTTTTGGATCAATAAAACCTTCAGGTTGATCCATATAGACTTCTTCATCCAAGTAACCATTTAAGAAAGCAGTCTTAACATCCATTTGCCATATCTCAAAGTCATAGTACGCAGCTATGGCTAAGAGAATCCTAATAGCTCTAATGTCCGCAACTGGAGAAAAGGTCTCATCATAGTCAACACCGAAACGTTGAGTATAACCTTTCGCCACGAGACGAGCTTTATAGGTGTGTACATGTCCATCCATGTCCGTCTTCTTCTTGAAGATCCACTTACACCCAACAGTTTGAGCATTTTGTGGAAGATCAACCAAGCTCCAGACTTGATTGTCTTTCATGGATTTCATTTCCACCTTCGTAGCTTCAAGCCATTTTCAGATTCCGGATCTGATAATGCAGCTTTGAAATTCGGAGGCTCATCGAGATCTCCTAAAACGTTTTCTTCTACCATCAGACATAATCTGTCAGTAGGACGTCTTGTCCTTTCGGACCTACGAAGTGGAATCGCTTCATCATCATCGACTTGAGGTTCATCACTTTGAACATTTTCCCCCCAAGTTGATGATTGCTAGGAGCTTCAGAAGGTGACACATCTTCCTCTTGAATCTCATCAAGTTCTACAAATCTCCCACTGTTCTCTGGAACTAATTTCTTTTCAAAGAATTCAGCATATCGAGCAACGCGAACAGTGTTTTTGACAGGATCACAGAAGTCGTAACCCATCGTTTCCTTAGGGTATCCGACAAAGATGCACTTAGTAGTTCTGGGTTCAAGTTTGTCAGGCGTATCGCGCTTCACAAGTGCCTCACATCCCCAGACTCTTAAGTAAGACAGATTAGGAACATTTCCATGCCATAATTCATATGGTGTCTTGTCAACCTTCTTGGTTGGAACCATATTGAGAATGCGTGCAGCAGTCTCAAGAGCATAATCCCAAAACGAAAATGGGAGAGTCGTAAGGCTCATCATAGATCTCACCATGTCTAGCAAGGTTCGATTTCTCCTTTCAGACACTCCATTATGTTGAGGAGTGTATGGAGGAGTAAGCTATTGGACAATTCCACACGCTTTCAGATAATCCTTAAACTCTTGGCTTAAGTATTCACCACCTCGATCCGAACGAAGAATCTTGATGGTCTTTCATGGATTTCATTTCCACCTTCGTAGCTTCAAGCCATTTTCAGATTCCGGATCTGATAATGCAGCTTTGAAATTCGGAGGCTCATCGAGATCTCCTAAAACGTTTTCTTCTACCATCAGACATAATCTGTCAGTAGGACGTCTTGTCCTTTCGGACCTACGAAGTGGAATCGCTTCATCATCATCGACTTGAGGTTCATCACTTTGAACATTTTCCCCCCAAGTTGATGATTGCTAGGAGCTTCAGAAGGTGACACATCTTCCTCTTGAATCTCATCAAGTTCTACAAATCTCCCACTGTTCTCTGGAACTAATTTCTTTTCAAAGAATTCAGCATATCGAGCAACGCGAACAGTGTTTTTGACGAGGATCACAGAAGTCGTAACCCATCGTTTCCTTAGGGTATCCGACAAAGATGCACTTAGTAGTTCTGGGTTCAAGTTTGTCAGGCGTATCGCGCTTCACAAGTGCCTCACATCCCCAGACTCTTAAGTAAGACAGATTAGGAACATTTCCATGCCATAATTCATATGGTGTCTTGTCAACCTTCTTGGTTGGAACCATATTGAGAATGCGTGCAGCAGTCTCAAGAGCATAATCCCAAAACGAAAATGGGAGAGTCGTAAGGCTCATCATAGATCTCACCATGTCTAGCAAGGTTCGATTTCTCCTTTCAGACACTCCATTATGTTGAGGAGTGTATGGAGGAGTAAGCTATTGGACAATTCCACACGCTTTCAGATAATCCTTAAACTCTTGGCTTAAGTATTCACCACCTCGATCCGAACGAAGAATCTTGATGGTCTTTCCGAGTTGATTTTCTACTTCATTTTTAAACTCTTTGAATGTTTCAAACACTTCATGTTATGTTTAAGCAAGTAAACATAACCATAACGACTGAAATCATCCGTAAAAGTTATGAAGTAGCTAGCTCCTTTTCTTGACACATGTCTAAATGGGCCGCAAACATCGGTATGAATGAGTCCAAGAAGATCTTTAGCCCTCTCCGGTTTATGCGAAAAAGGTTTTCTCGTCATTTTGCCGGAAACACATGACTCGCATTTATCAAATGATTCATCATTTAATTGTAAAATCCCTTCACGTTGAAGTCTTTCAATGCGATTTTTGCCAATGTGTCCAAGACGACAGTGCCACAGATAAGTAGAGTCCAAGTTTGTCTTGGCTCTTTTGCTAACATTATACATTGAATTATTTGAAACACAACCACGCATATCAATTTCATAAATACCATCACAAGCAATAGCATCAAAATAATGAACATTATTTTTAGAAACTGAAATACCATAATCATTAAAAACATTAATGAAACCGTTGTCTTTCAACAAAGAAACTGAAACTACACCTCTAGTGATAGAAGGTGCATAATGACAATTGTCTAAAACAATAATTAAACCGGAAGGAAGAACTAAATGATATTCTCCAATAGCTTCAACAGGTGCTGGTAGACCATTGCCCACGAACAGCTGCAAAGCTCCGGGCTTCAGCTTCCTCCTTTTCCTAAGAGCCTGTAATTCATTACAGATATGAGTTCCACAGCCAGTGTCATAAACCCATGATTTACGCTTAGTAAAGGAAAATAATTCAATAGTGAAGATACCTGAAGTACTAGCAACGCTTGCTTGCTTCTTCTTCACATTCAACTCGGCAAGATACTTGGGACAGTTCCTCTTCCAGTGCCCGACTTCATTACAATGATGACAGGTCTGGTCTTTAGCCGGATGCTCTTTCTTAGCCGGAGGGGTTTTCTTTGGTTTGGGGAATAAGCAGCTTGCTTACCCTTGCCTTTACCATCAAACTTGCCTTTAGCTTGGTGCGATTTCTTAGCTTTCTGGATCCGACCCCCTTAATCATAAGGACATTTGGGTCATTGGCCTTCTTTGGAATCGTCTTCTCATATTCAATGAGCATAGCATGAAGTTCATTGACACTTTTTTTCATAGAGTGCATGGTATAGTTTTGCACAAAACCCTCATATTCCTTCGTAAGGGATTTGAGAATCATGCCAACTTTTACCTCTTTATGATAAGCGTACTCCATCGAATCCAATTTGTCAAAAATGCTCTTCATCTTGAGCACATGACTGCTAACCGATTTGCCAGATTCAAGTTTCATGTCATGAAGTTCCACGACTAAGTCGAACAGTTCCACTCCAGCTTGTTTTTCATACAAGGATTTAAGTTCTGTGATCATATCATATGGAGTGTAGAGTTCGAATTGTTTTGAAGCTCGGGAGACATGCTCGCAAGCATCAAACAACAAACTTCATTGAATCTAGTGTACTGAATCCTATATTCAGCTTTTTCAGCTGCTGTGGATTCAGCACTTGGTTCGGTTGGCCATTGCCTTTCAATGACATCCATGCGTTCCTCAACTCTTAGAACAATTCTCAGTTGACGATACCAGTCATTGAAATTTGATCCATTAAGCTTTTCTCTTTCAAACATTTGCCGAAAAGCATTGGTGTTTGTGGAAGGATTCATTGCCATCTACAAAACAGATTAAGTTCAAAAATCAGTATTTTCGATAATAAATCCTTAGAAATCAATTACCCAATGTTTATCAAATAAACAATTAATTTCATTAAGGCTAGGATCCAATTGACATACAATCATTTCATCAGTTGATCTGCTAGAAATGATTGCACTCAAAAGGTAAGTGACGAGCAGTAATTGCATTTCATGTGCAATTCCTAGTAAGAATAGGACCTACAAATCACACTTGATTCATCAAGTGATTTGTAGTCATGTTTTGTCCCATCTTTTGCCACGGGTCAAGGTCTCACCGCTTAACTCGCCTTAAGTCGTCCAACCAAGAACGCGCAAATTTGTCCACCACTGTGTACCAGTGAGTGGGATTTTCCATGCAACTGCCATTTCACCACTGTGTACCAGTGAGTAAAAACAACAGCCACAAGTGTCCTTTACGAGTTGGGTGGCAATGACTTAAGTTTATTGGGTCAATCAATTTGATGTGTGATCAAAAAGTTATGTTTGAAGATTCATGCATATCTTCTAAACATAATATGTTTATAAAACTCATTTTTATTGCCTTTAAATACAAAAGAGCTCGGTAGCTCCATTCGAACGCACAAAGAAGCGCAAGGGCAAAGGTATGCGATAAACGCGATTTAAAAACCCGCCCTTTTAGGAGGCTAGCGCACTCCGACTTATACCTCTCTTAGAGTTTGTTCAAATGGGTGAGCCGGGTATCTTTTGATTTTAGGGCACCAATTTTATAAACAAAATCTTATTTCAATATATTTAGTCAAGTTTATTTTTCCAAAAACAATTTTGCACACAATTTTCATAAAAAAGCAAAATCAAACTTACTAAATTTACAACTTAACAATTAAGGTAATCAACCTAATTTGGTCACTATGGTATAAGATTGGCTCCTATTTCATATGGAAAGAGACCACATACATCAAGTTGCCTTGATTGCGTAAGCCAAAATATCTATAACAAATTTATCTACCATAAAACAGGATGCTGATCTGGAAAATCCAGCAGCTTCACGACCAAATCTGGCCCTTAAGAAGGCCGAACTGGGCTTAGCACAAAACATAAAAGTTGTAGCCCTATGAGTCAAGCATCTACTGTAAAGATTTCAGCTTCCAACTCCTTACGGTTAATTAGTTATGATTTTTTTAGTGAACTGGTGTCAAACAGAAACTTTCACAAAACATAATCACATTGTCACAATAATTATTCAATTATCTAGCATAATTAACCCTAATGATCAAGATTTCATATCAATATATCTAAGTAATAATCATGAATAATTTGCATGAAAAATTCATGATTTTTTACTTCTATTTAACAATTAAATAATTAAAAGTACACCATATATACATGCAATTTATCACATAAACATGTAATTAATCAAAACTTGGATTAGGAACCCTAAAAAAAAAACAATTTTTTTTTTTATTTTATTTTCTGGAAATTTTCGAACCATATATATAATTAATAATATAGATATTATTTGTTTCTTATTTAAATAATGTAATTAAATTACAAAACAATTTAAATATATATATATATATATCCGAAAATTTGAAGATCAAAACCCTAACCCCCCTTCAAGTTTTGATTTAATTGGTAATTAAAAAAACATACATAGTAGGCTCGTGATACCACTGTTGGGTTATATAACAATTTATCAAATCAAATCACAAAGCACGCAGCGGAAGATAAAACCTATGTAGTTAATTAATTAACCAAGATAGAAAACGTGTACCTTAAATTGATGAGAATAAATCAAGAAACTTTATAAAAGTTTAAAATAAACTTCTCTACGATTGCACACACGACACGTGAATGCACGTATGCTAGTACTTGATCACGAACCGCAACGTTTGCTTTGTCTCCTTGATTTGTTAAACACCAAAAACGAAAACCCTTTTCTTTTGGGGAGAGATCGGCCGAAGCCAAGAGAGGAGGAAGGAGAGAAAGTGAGTAGGGCTTTTTCTTTTTCCTATTTATATCCAAAACCCTTTTCGTATTTGACATAGATTAGGATTCGTATTAGACATAAACTAGGATTAGTATATAAGAAAAACAAATTAAATTAATGGATTAATATCCATCAATAAAACCGGCCCCTTCATTTCATAATTAAGAAACTTCTAGAATTTCCTAATTACAAATTAATCCTTCTTAACTAACGCCGTTAGCTAGTAACCGTTAGTTTTTAACGACCACTCGTTAATTGAAATCGTGATCATATTAATTAAATACATTCAATATATTAATTAATATTAAATACATTTGTGTCGAGACGTGTGACCCCGTAGGCTTAAATCATTTCTGGACATACGTTCATTTCTACGTGATCATATACTAACACTTACAAGAGGTCTCAGGTTCGAATCCTGTCTTAGTTGAACATCTTGAGGGTGGTCTGGAAATGGTTGGAACCAACCATGGCCAAAAAAACCTAGTTAGGTCGCTACATCTTAGTCAAAATGGCTCCCCATCCTCGGTACCCCGAACAAGGAAATCCTCATTTGTTTCCCATTTTAGACTTGTTTCAATGTCACAAAAATTGCCCATTATCCAGCCTGCCTGCACCCATTTTACCAGCTATTATGCAATTCTTTGTGGCAGGAAACACGCTATCGTAAACGTTATGCAGATCTGACAATAAACCCGGATGTTCCACGTATATTCCAGACCCGGGACAAGATTATATCTTATGTTCGACATTTTCTCAAAAATCTTGGTTTTTTGGAGGTAAACCCGAGTAACTTATTTATTAATTATTCTTTCACCTAGTCATTAGTAGAAATTTAAAGCCTGGCTACTTGTTTCTTATTAAAGGTTGAAACTCCCATATTGACCCCGGTTGCTGGTGGTGCTGTTGCACGTCCATTTGTGTCTCATCACAATGACCTAAACTTGAACATGTTTTTGCGAATTTCTCCTGAACTACGTCTTAAGGAGCTTATTGTTGGTGGAATGGAACGTGTATTTGAGATAGGAAAACAGTTTAGAAATGAGGGGATTGATATGACACATAATCCTGAATTCACAACGTGTGAATTTTATATGGCTTTGGCAGACTACTATAAATTGTTGGAGCTAACTGAAGAAATGTTAAGCGGTAAGTATTGTATTTTGACTATAAATATCCAACAAGGACAATGGGTGGGTTGGGTAACTGGTCAAAGTGTTATACTGTTATAGCACAGGCCAGGTTGGGCTAACCCATAACTCTTTTAGTCTTCTTGTGCAGAACTTTTTAGTTCATAAGTATTCAATGCATGAGAAAATCTTTCAAAGAACACTTATTTTAATAACTTAGTTTTTGAATAAATTTTTATACTTTGGAACGACATCCAAAACACTTTTGTCAAACTATTTTAAGTTTTCATTCTTAATATATATATATAGTGTGTCACTTTCTGCTAACATAACTTCAATAAATATAATATTCTAATTATTTATATAATATGCCTGAATTGGAGGTTTTATGAACTTAAAATTCAATTTTGAGCGGCTTTAATCCTTGTTCGATGTACTTTAAGCTAATTGTCCTGATTTTTTCTTTTATTTCACATAACCTGAATTGACCAACTCTGAAGTAAATGGGTTGAAATTGACATCTCTAATTTGAATAATGAACCAGGCATGGTGAAGGAGCTAACAGGTGGCTACAAAGTTACATATCATGCCAATGGGTATGGTAATGATCCTATCGAAATTGACTTCACTCCTCCTTTTAGGTCATTTTCTATTTGCTACAAAGTCGTATACTTTGTCACCTTTTTCACTCGTATTTGCAGCTATTTTACTAACTTGATCCGAATGTTTACAGAAGAATCAATATGATTGAAGATTTGGAGAAGATAGCAAACCTTATCATACCTAAAGACCTTGCGAGTGATGAAGCCAGACAATATCTTGTTGGAGTGTGATCATTTTATTATAATTCGCATGTCCGGAAATAGTTTAAGCCTACGGGGTCACACGAAATGACACGGTAACTCGATAATATTAATTGATATGTTAAAGTAATATATTAATTAGTTTGATCACGAAATGATTAATTAAATATAATTAAAGGGTTAGTTGTATTTAATTAATTAAAAGGAGGATTAAAAATGTGAAATTGGAAAATAAAAGTTTGGACTTTAAGTCCATTAAAGTGGTCAAATTCCACCAAGTGGTCAAATTCCACCAAACTTTAACCTAATTAAGTCCTATAAATAGAGGCTTAATTCTTGGTTTTTCACACACATAATTTCACATTACTTTTCCTCTCCTTTTGCTCCCTTTTCTTTGAAGTGCCGATTCCCTTTCTTTTTAAGGGGAATTACTTCTTTGAAGATTAAGGTTTTAGAACAATTCTTTGAAGTGCCGATTCCCTTTTTTATTAAGGGGAATTACTTCTTTGAAGATTAAAGTTTTAGAACAAAGGGTTGTTCGGTTAAGTGATCGGGGTACTAGCATACATTATACGGGGTGTCTAGTGTGCGATCGTAGAGGGGTTTTGTTTTAAACCCTACTTGATAATAATATTATTGTTATTATATTTTTATTGGAGCTTTGCAAAAGGTACACAACTCAATTCTATTCTTTGTTGATTAATATGATTGCATATATGTTTGATCTTTCTTCCGTTGCGCTTACTCGTGATTATATGTATATATATATGATATATTCTAACAGTGGTATCACGAGCCACATATGTGATCTATCAATTACAAAGATCAAAACTTGAAGGGGGGTTTAAGGGTTGGTTGATTTTAATTAATTGTTAAATAATTAAAAGGTTGTTTTTTTTATTTTTAATTAATTAAATCGGATCTTAATTAAATAGAATTAGAGTTTTTGTTTAATTAAAATTTTAACCTTATTCAATGGAGATTGAAACCCTCAAGCAAGTTTTGAATTGTGAATTGACATGTTTTATGTGATGAATTGCATGATTACGTGTATCTTGATTATTTAAAGTTGTTAAATAATAGTAAAATCACAAGAAATTTATAAAAAAATTAATTGTGATTTTACTGAATATATAGAGATATATTGTGCAAAGAATAATGATCCAATAATTAGGGTTAATTATTAGATAATTATGTGACAATGTGAATTTTTCGTGTAAATTTTCTGGTTTGCGACAGTTTACTAAAAAATTCATATCTTTTAATCGGTAATGAGCTGGAAGTCGAAATTTAAACTGTAGATTTTCGACTCATAGGGCTACAACTTTGTAGTTCTGGTCGAAAGCTGAATCGGACCAGAAACAGGCTTAAACTGGTCGTGAAGCTACTGGAAAATTCCAGACAGCATGTTTATGTGTTTATGTGATTAATTGTTTATTAATTAAATTGTTTAAAGGCTTACGCAATCAAGGTAACTTGATGGATGTGGTCCTCTTTTCCAGAAGGGGGAGCCGGGTTTAAACATATGCATGAACCATAGTGACCATGTTTAGGTGGCCTACCTCAACTTGTTACTTGATTAAATAGTTCGGAATTAGCATGTTTATTAATTTTTGTATTATTTATAAGTTGTATAAAGGTGATGCAAAAATTGGTTTTTTGAAAATAAACTTGACTAAGAACTATCGAAATAGAGATTTCATTAATAAAATTGAAGTCTTGCAACCTTGAGATACACCGGCTCACCCATTTGAACAAACTCTAAGAGAGGTATAAGCCGGAGTGCGCAAGCCTTCTAAAAGGGCGGGTTTTTTTAAATCGCGTTTATCGCATACCTTTGCCCTTGCGTTTCTTTGTGCGTTCAAATGGAGCAACCGAGCTCTCTTGTGTTGCAAGACTATACAAATGATTTTATTAAATATTATGTTTCGAAGATTATGCATGAGTCTTCAAACATAAACTTTTGATTCACATCAAATGCATTACCCATTTAAAGTTAAGTCAATGCCACCCACTTTGCTAAGAACACTTGCCAGTGCTTTTTGCTCTACGTGAGACGTAGGTAAATTGTATCTCTTCAAGGTGGATTACCACTCGTTGTGAGACAGCGGTGGACTATCTACATGTTCTTAATTGGGCGACTTAAAACGAGTTAAGAGGTGAGACCTTAACCCGTGGCATAAGATGGGACAAAACATGTTTACAAAACACTTAATATCAAATGTGAATATTTGAAGGATCTTAAATCAAATGATGAATCATTTGAAAGGGATCGTTAAATCAAATGATGAATCATTTGAAAGGGATCGTTAAATCAAATGATGAATCATTTGAAAGGGATCGTTAAATCAAATGATGAATCATTTGAAAGGGATCGTTAAATCAAATGATGAATCATTTGAAAGGATCGTTAAATCAAATGATGAATCATTTGAAAGGGATCGTTAAATCAAATGATGAATCATTTGAAAGGGATCGTTAAATCAAATGATGAATCATTTGAAAGGGATCGTTAAATCAAATGATGAATCATTTGAAAGGGATCGTTAAATCAAATGATGAATCATTTGAAAGGGATCGTTAAATCAAATGATGAATCATTTGAAAGGGATCGTTAAATCAAATGATGAATCATTTGAAAGGGATCGTTAAATCAAATGATGAATCATTTGAAAGGGATCGTTAAATCAAATGATGAATCATTTGAAAGGGATCGTTAAATCAAATGATGAATCATTTGAAAGGGATCGTTAAATCAAATGATGAATCATTTGAAAGGGATCGTTAAATCAAATGATGAATCATTTGAAAGGGATCGTTAAATCAAATGATGAATCATTTGAAAGGGATCGTTAAATCAAATGATGAATCATTTGAAAGGGATCGTTAAATCAAATGATGAATCATTTGAAAGGGATCGTTAAATCAAATGATGAATCATTTGAAAGGGATCGTTAAATCAAATGATGAATCATTTGAAAGGGATCGTTAAATCAAATGATGAATCATTTGAAAGGGATCGTTAAATCAAATGATGAATCATTTGAAAGGGATCGTTAAATCAAATGATGAATCATTTGAAAGGGATCGTTAAATCAAATGATGAATCATTTGAAAGGGATCGTTAAATCAAATGATGAATCATTTGAAAGGGATCGTTAAATCAAATGATGAATCATTTGAAAGGGATCGTTAAATCAAATGATGAATCATTTGAAAGGGATCGTTAAATCAAATGATGAATCATTTGAAAGGGATCGTTAAATCAAATGATGAATCATTTGAAAGGGATCGTTAAATCAAATGATGAATCATTTGAAAGGGATCGTTAAATCAAATGATGAATCATTTGAAAGGGATCGTTAAATCAAATGATGAATCATTTGAAAGGGATCGTTAAATCAAATGATGAATCATTTGAAAGGGATCGTTAAATCAAATGATGAATCATTTGAAAGGGATCGTTAAATCAAATGATGAATCATTTGAAAGGGATCGTTAAATCAAATGATGAATCATTTGAAAGGGATCGTTAAATCAAATGATGAATCATTTGAAAGGGATCGTTAAATCAAATGATGAATCATTTGAAAGGGATCGTTAAATCAAATGATGAATCATTTGAAAGGGATCGTTAAATCAAATGATGAATCATTTGAAAGGGATCTTAAATCAAATGATGAATCATTTGAAAGGGATCGTTAAATCAAATGATGAATCATTTGAAAGGGATCGTTAAATCAAATGATGAATCATTTGAAAGGGATCGTTAAATCAAATGATGAATCATTTGAAAGGGATCGTTAAATCAAATGATGAATCATTTGAAAGGGATCGTTAAATCAAATGATGAATCATTTGAAAGGGATCGTTAAATCAAATGATGAATCATTTGAAAGGGATCGTTAAATCAAATGATGAATCATTTGAAAGGGATCTTAAATCAAATGATGAATCATTTGAAAGGGATCGTTAAATCAAATGATGAATCATTTGAAAGGGATCGTTAAATCAAATGATGAATCATTTGAAAGGGATCGTTAAATCAAATGATGAATCATTTGAAAGGGATCGTTAAATCAAATGATGAATCATTTGATAAGGATCGTTAAATCAAATGATGAATCATTTGAAGGGATCTTAAAACCAAATGATGAATCATTTGACAAGGGATCGTTAAATCAAATGATGAATCATTTGATAAATGCACGGTTTTGACATTATCATCAGCAAGAAACACATTGGAAATCTTCATTATGAAGATATCTTACAATCAAATGATGAATCATTTGATAAAATGTGTTGTCGTTAGCAAGAAATGCGTACTTCAAATTGAAGGGATCTTAAAACCAAATGATGAATCATTTGACAAGAGATCGTTAAATCAAATGATGAATCATTTGACAAATGCATGCCTTGTGTTTTCGGCAAGATGACAAGAATACCTTTTCTGCATAAAACCGGAGAGGGCTAAGGAATTACTTGGACTAATACATTCGGGTGTATGTAGCCCATTTAGGCATGTGTCAAAGAAAGTTACTAACTACTTCATCATTTTTATGAATGATTGCATTATGGTTATGTTTATTTGCTTAAACATAAACATGAAGTCTTTGAAATATTCAAGGAGTTTAAAAATGAAGTAGGAAATCAACTCGGTAAAACCATCAAGATTCTTCGTTAGGATCGAGGTGGAAAATACTTAAGCCAAAAGTTTAAGGATCATCTAAAGCTTGTGGATTTATCCAAGAGCCTACTCCTATATAAGGGTATATGTGAAAGGAGAAATCGAACCTTGTTGAACATGGTTAGATTAAATGATGAACCTTAAGACTCTCCCATTTCATTTTGGGATTATGCTCTAGGGATTGCTGCATGCATTCTCAATATGGTTCCAACCAAGAAAGTTGACAAGACACCGCATGAATGTGGTTTTAAGTGCATCTTTGTAGGATACCCAAAGGAAACAATGGGTTACTACTTCTACTTTCCTACCGGAAACACTGTCAAAGTATTCTCGATTTGCTGAGTTCCTTGAAAGGATACTCATATCTCAAGAAGACAGTGGGAGGATTGTTGAACTTGATGACCATCAAGAAGATGTGTCAACTTCTAAAGATACTAGCAATCTTCAACTTGGGGGGGAAAATGTTCAAAGAGATGAATCTCAAAATGAACTACAAGTTGAAGATGAAGCGATTCCACTTCGTAGGTCCTCAAGGAAAATACGTGCTCGTGAAAGATTAAGTCTTATGGTTGAGTCTGAAGAACACGTAGTAGGAGATTTGAATGAACCTCCTAATTTCAAAGCAGCATTATCAGATCCGGAATCTGACAAATGGCTTGAAGCTGCGAATGTGGAAATAAAATCCATGAAAGACAATCAAGTCTGGAGCTTGGTTGATCTTCCACCAAATGGTAGAACCGTTGGGTGTAAATGGATCTTCAAGAAGAAGACCGACATGGATGGAAATGTACACACCTATAAAGCTCGTCTTGTGGCGAAAGGTTATACTCAACTTTTTGGAGTTGATTATGAGGAAACCTTTTCTCCGGTTGCGGACATTAGAGCTATTAGGATCATCTTAGCCATAGCAGCGTACTATGACTTTGAGATATGGCAAATGGATGTCAAAACCGCTTTCTTGAATGGTTTTCTAGACGAGGAAGTTTATATGGTACAACCAGAAGGTTTTGTCGATCCTAAATATCCCAACAAAGTATGCAAACTTCAAAGGTCCATTTATGGACTAAAGCAAGCATCAAGAAGTTGGAATAAAAGGTTTGATGAAGAGATCAAAAAGTTTGATTTTGTTCAGAATCCTGATGAGCCATGTGTATATCGCAAAGCTAGTGGGAGTAATGTCACTTTCCTTGTCTTGTATGTCGATGACATATTGATAATAGGAAATCACATTCCAATGTTGAAAGACGTTAAATCTTATCTTGGAAAGTGTTTCGCTATGAAAGACTTGGGTGAAGCGGCATTTATACTTGGAATCAAGATCTATAGAGATAGAAGTAAACGGTTGATTGGATTAAGTCAAAGTGCATATATAGATAAGATCTTGAGGAGGTTCAAGATGGAGAATTCTAAAAGAGGTTTTATACCAATGCAAGAAGGACTTAATTTATCTAGCAAGAACGGTGCTTCTACACCTGAAGAGGTGGAGCATATGAAAAGAATTCCTTATGTTTCGGCTGAGGGATCTATCATGTATGCGGTAAGATGCACTAGACCTGATATTGTGTTCGCTCAAAATTTTGTTAGCCGATATCAGCAAAATCCCGGAGAGGATCAGTGGACTGCTGTGAAAAATATTCTTAAGTACATGCGGGCTACTAAAGAAATTATTCTTGGTGTATGATTGAAATCCCGATCCAAAATTCAATGGTAATAGAAATTGTGATGTTGGATTTCAAGACTGATAAAGATGATACAAAATCTCAGTCAGGATATGTCTTCATTTTTAAATGGAGATACGGTGGAATGCTTTGAGCTAAAAGCAAACCACAGTTGCTATGTATGTAACAGAGTCTGGGTATATTGCCGTCTCAGAGAAGACGACATGAAGGTAGTCTGGATTAGAAAGTTTATTTTTGGATTTTAACATGATAATCCTCAAATAACACACCTATGGATTTGTACTGTGATAATTCGGGAGCAATTATCATTGCCAATGAACCTGGGGTTCAGAAAGGTGCCAGACATTACCTGAGAAGATATCACTACGTTCGTGAGCAAAGCGAATTGCGTGAAATCAAATTACTCAAAGTTCACACAGATTATAACTTAGCGGATTCTTTTACAAAGGTATTGTCAAAAGGAAAGGTCAATAAGTATGCCGTGGGCATAGGTTATTGCTAAGTTATATCATGTAAATCTGTGATTGGTATTTGGATAATGGGATGTTAAACAATTGTTATTTTTCAATAAATGAATTTTTATACGCGGTATAAGTGGTTTCATTTCTATAATAATTGTGTCCTATATTTGCATGTTTAAATCCATGAATATTTTGAAATATTCTAAACGTCCATTGTCAATTAATTGTATGGGAATATAATTAAAGTAAGACAATTGTGAGAGATTGGTGAAAATATTTAAGGGAATATTTTGAAGATGGTGGATCGTACCAAACTCACATGATATTCAAAAGGTGAATATTGGACTTACCCCACAGAACGAATTATCATTTTATGGATCGGCGTCATTAAATGAAATTCGTGAAATGGTTACTTTATTTATCCTTTGACTTGAGATACAAGTGAGTTATGCTTGTGTGGATTGCATTTCTTGATTGTAGTTCTAACTGTCCTGAACAAGGCAGTAATAAAGGGCTATTTTCAGAAATGTTAAGAAACGACATGGCCAGACACTTGTAGTCAATACAGGATTTGTTCCTTCAATTTGCAACTGAAGTATGATACCATTTGGCGCCCTCATTAATTAATTGAAGATGTTTGTGTGGCCACACCCAAATGAACTCAAGAAGTTGTCTTGACTAATTTGGTAATCTTAAATTAATTGTAGAAATGAGAAACATAATCGTTAAGTTATGAAATGACATTGATCCATATTCATAATTAACAAGGGTATCTGAACAAAGGGATATTAAAGACTAAATCATTTCAACTTGGCAATTTAAGAATCTATTCTTAAATATTTCCGGGAGCATTGGAGTGTTGCTAGACGCCAACCAATGTTATTGCCTTTATAATAACATGCTCAAGTGGGAGCTGTTGGAGTGTGATCATTTTATTATAATTCGCATGTCCGGAAATAGTTTAAGCCTACGGGGTCACACGAAATGACACGGTAACTCGATAATATTAATTGATATGTTAAAGTAATATATTAATTAGTTTGATCACGAAATGATTAATTAAATATAATTAAAGGGTTAGTTGTATTTAATTAATTAAAAGGAGGATTAAAAATGTGAAATTGGAAAATAAAAGTTTGGACTTTAAGTCCATTAAAGTGGTCAAATTCCACCAAGTGGTCAAATTCCACCAAACTTTAACCTAATTAAGTCCTATAAATAGAGGCTTAATTCTTGGTTTTTCACACACATAATTTCACATTACTTTTCCTCTCCTTTTGCTCCCTTTTCTTTGAAGTGCCGATTCCCTTTTTTATTAAGGGGAATTACTTCTTTGAAGATTAAGGTTTTAGAACAATTCTTTGAAGTGCCGATTCCCTTTTTTATTAAGGGGAATTACTTCTTTGAAGATTAAAGTTTTAGAACAAAGGGTTGTTCGGTTAAGTGATCGGGGTACTAGCATACATTATACGGGGTGTCTAGTGTGCGATCGTAGAGGGGTTTTGTTTTAAACCCTACTTGATAATAATATTATTGTTATTATATTTTTATTGGAGCTTTGCAAAAGGTACACAACTCAATTCTATTTTGTTGATTAATATGATTGCATATATGTTTGATATTTCTTCCGTTGCGCTTACTCGTGATTATATATATGATATATTCTAACACATATCTTGCTGATGCATGCACCAAGTTTAATATCAGTTGTCCCCCGCCTCAAACAACAGTACGATTGTTGGACAAGGTAATAGCTCTACTTTTAAACTATATCTAACCATGCACTATGATATTGAAAATGTTTGCTGTCTGTTTACAAATGCAAGTTCTCCCTAAGTGGCAAAATGGGCAAGTTGGGTAACCAGTCAATGCCTTAATTTCAAATAAAAAAATTTAACGTCTTAAATATGATTAATATTGTTATCTTATTTCAGTCATCATATAACTTTATTCATATATATTTGGATTTTATTTTGAGAATATCATATCAACTGCAATTATAGAAGCCATATAATTTTCTAAAAATTTATGTATGCAGCTTGTGGGACACTTTCTGGAGGACACATGTGTTAATCCTACTTTTATAATGGACCATCCTGAGATAATGAGTCCATTAGCAAAATCACATCGATCCAAGCCAGGATTGACTGAACGGTTTGAATTGTTTATCAACAAATTTGAGGTATGCAGCTATATGAATGTTAATTTGACAATTCTAGTTATCTAATGAAATCTTTTTGTTAATACCTTCTGTTAATCTAATAAGTGTTTCAACTCTATTCCCTTATTAGGTCATTAATGCATACACCGAACTTAATGATCCAGTGGAACAGCGCCAGAGATTTGTCAATCAACTAAAGGTACAACATATTCTATAAAATTGTGTCAATATTGATACGTAAAAGAAATACAAGTGGCTGCGTTGACTCCTATTTACTTATAAATAGCTCGATCTGGTTTATATGTTCTCTCTAACGGGTCAAATGAGTAATCAAAAGAATTAGCTTGAAAGAAAACACCACACAATTGTATTATAATGCCTTAAACCTACTAATAATTTTATCAAAAGTTATATAATCTTGTTGAAGCAATACAGTTGTTGTAAATCCTATTTGGCACACTAAACATTTTAAGAGAAAGTGTTATGGGCCAAATCCAACTACCTTAGCACTTTTAACACATGATATGTGTTACCAATATCGATCCAAAATCATACTCATCTATATCAAAGGGTCAAACAGCTTGAATGTCACATAAAGCGTTGTAGTCAGTTTTGACCCACTGATTACGCATAAGATTATTTCAACAAAAAAGTTTTCTTGGCCAACTTCAACTATCTTGCCCCTTTTTATACATACAAAAAGGTTACCCATTTTGATCCAAATCATATATGATTATATGTCTTGATCCAGGTTTATAACTATATATGACAGACTAAGTGTCTTAAGAGAAAGCGTCTGTGGCCCACTTTACTTCGAAACGTACCAAAAATCCCATTTTGACTCCAAACCAGCCCACCCAATTTGCCATATATGTATATTCAAATATTGTAAATTCATATATCTGACTTTGAAACATGTCAGGATCGACAATCGGGGGATGATGAAGCAATGGTTTTGGATGAGGGGTTCTGTGAAGCTCTTGAATATGGTATGCCACCAACGGCTGGTTGGGGTTTGGGTATAGATAGGCTTACAATGTTACTCACCGATTCACTAAACATCAAGGTTCGCACACTTATTTTTCATTTTGTTAATCTTACAATCTATCATTATTTATGTTTATGAGTACTGGTTTTTGGATATATAAACTTTATTCCTCTTTGGTCAAACAGGAAGTTATATTATTTCCAACCATGAAACCACATCCAGTCAATGAACCGCATGCTGAACCACCCGCAAGAGGTACATATCTTTTCAGGACACTCGTCCTTTTATAATTTATTTCGTGTTCATACAGAATCATAGAAGGTCATCGGGTCTAACGCCTTGAAAATCGACTAGAGTACATATATCATTCTAAATAGTTTTTATTCCAAAATTTACATGGTTAATGTTTATGATCTTGTTCAGAGGCCCTGATTTCAGAAGTTGTGGCAACCCGTGTTGAAAATGATGTTGAAGATGAAGCTCAAAACGATACAACCACGTTGGAAGTAGTTACACGATATCTCAACAGGTTGCTGCCGACTGGGAACACAACACCAGAAGAATTGAATGCAATAAAGACAACATTATCTTATCTAACTAAAATATCCGAGACTTTGTTATAATGTTGTGATCTCTTGATTGACTATCAAAACCTGTGTTGAACAGAAGCCATAGACATTTGAATGCAACTTTTTTATATATGCTCAGTTTTTATTTTACGCTTTGTAATTGTCTTTTCATCTAGCAAAGCTTCACCAGACCACATTCAGCCAGAATCTTTTTCTTGACTATAGATCAGTGACTCTAGTAAAGCTAACAGACATAACTCACAAGGATTATGATAAATCCCTGATTGGGATTTTATTAGTGGTGACATATCCTTTTCACTGGTCGTATGAGGAATCACCATTCCTAATTTAGTTGAGGATTGAATCAATTTTTTCGCAGATCATTAGTACAGTTGGAGTATGATGCGATGCAACAATCAACAAAGGTTATGAACAGATGATCACCAAAAACAAATTGTTTCATCTCTTCAAAGTTCAAATAATCACCAAAAACCAATTGTTTTCATCAACAAATGGTCATGTTAAGTTGCATTACGATCACTGTACTAAACAAAATGATAAGATCGACAAGTTTTTTTATCTTTCTTACTCCCCTCCCCACCTGTTCTTTTCACTCGATCAACTAAACCAAAACAAACTATATCATGGCCAAGGACGCCTTTCTGTATCATATTCTAAAGGTTCAAGAATCCCTAAACCCCCCATAGTTATGTTGCATGATTCTACTATGACCACCAAGAGCCACTTCAGATCCATCTTGTGGGCCACCGCGATTTGCCATCATGGAAGACTGCATCTCAAACAAGTCATTCTGCGCACCAGGTCTGAGTAGTCCCATCTGTGCCTGAAATAGTTGTTGCTGCTGAAACTGCAATAATTGTTCTTGATCTTGAGCACGAAAAGAATTAAGCTGAAACGGCAGTTTCTGCCCACCAACGCTAGGTTGCTGAACAGTTGCATGTTGTGGTGGCTGTGGTTGTTGCATGAAATTATTTGCTTGCTGGGGTATGGCATTCGGTGCTATCTGCATCACCTGAAAATCAAAAAACAAGATTAGATCAGAATCCACAAACATGGTTGTTTCGTTAAAAATAAAAGGTTTTGAAATCTGAAATAAAATCTCGCCTGTGAAGGATTTGGGCCATTTGGTATTTGTGGTGTTGGCGGTTGGGCATCAGCAATTGCAGCCAAGTACATCAAGTTCCTTTGGAGCACAGCTTGGTACCTAAATCGGTTGCATTTTCAAAAGGTTGATTAACTTCACAAGTGTATCAATAACATTAGCTCACTCTAGAACCATGAATGAGCTTCTAAATAACGAAATATGAACAGAAATTGTAACAGATTATCAGCTTGTTCGGTATATAACTTACTGAGCGCATTCCTGGAATTTTCCGAGCTTTTGATATTCCAATATAGCCAAAATCAAATTTTTGTTCTCTTCAAGGCACTGCATGCATTAGGAATTTAGGATGAACACAACCACTATTACATCAAAAATATCATGATACAGATAATAAATACAACGATATTCGAATATGTCAGATTTCAAGCATCTTATAAATCCTATATAATTAGTTATTCCATTCCTTTATCAATTCCTTGTTTGCAGTTTTAATGAGATAGAATACGCTTTCTGTTGACGATAGTTGATATTCTCGTTAAGAAATCATTGATCTTCTCAAAATAGGTTTGTTAAGAGCTCAGCTGTCTTTACTTTTTGGAGACACTCTGCTTACCAAAAATTATGTCCAAAAATAAAGGCCAAACATGGAAACCCTGAAAAACGGTTGATTGATTTTAATGTTCCTATCATATCACATATTACTAACAATTTAACTCAAAAACTAAAGCATCCTGAATGGTAAAGCTTTTTATCAGTAAGTTTAAAGAAGTATTTGCACTTTGCACCAATGGAAACTTTTCCTAACCTAGAAATCCTTTCAAATGCTTTACAAAGAGAAGGAAAGACAACGATAACATCATAACAACAACGATAACCATACCAACAAGGACCAGGGTATTGCAAGGGGGTGATAAGTAGACAGTCATGGCCTACCCAAGAGTAAAAGAATACTGCTCACGAAAGACCTCTGTCAAGAATGTGTATGAGTATATTGTGTATGTATGTGTGCGCGTATTTATATATGTGTGGTGGTGGCTGGGTGATTTTATGTGGGTAAATGTAGATACAAAAAGCAATAAGCATAAAATCATACAAGTATACCAAACATATAAAGCATATAAGCATACATACATTTAACAATACATAAGCATACAAACATATAATCACATAAGGATTTGAAGAGGTGGAATGATGGTGTTAATATTCACTAAAGACTTGAAGTTTACCAACTTATTGCCTAAAAAGCCTTTTAACTCCTACTGGGAAAAAGCTTAGCAAGAACCTCTCATTAGAGATGCTTAATGTTAAACTGGCCATTTTTATCATCTAGATATAGTAATATTTGTTGTAAACATTACAACCCCAAAGTTTAGAGCCATGTACCATCCTAGCTACTTCTTGCACACCTCAATAAGCGTCCCGTTTAAAAGACTATTACGTCTTCATTCTTTAATGAAGTAGCTATAATCCCCAAATGAATTATTGAATAGAATCACACTAAATTTAGGGACTAACTATCATCATTTAAACTTCATAAATCACAAAAAAAAATAAGAGATCCGAACAAGTAAAATGGTTCTTGATGTAAAACGTACATATATAACAAACACATGTCGCGATGCAACAATTATTAAAATTCGATAGACGAAACAAAAGCCGTCATCGATCATTTGAGGACCAAAAATATTCTAGCAACCCTAAATATATTCTTCTTTGATCTTACCATAATCCAAATTAAAGTCCCAAACCACAAGAAACAATAAAAACATATAAATTTTGTGCTAGGATCAACATGTTGAGTCGTACGTGCATAAAAATATATAAATAAGAATAAACATTTTCAAATATAAAACATTTATGTGTGTATAAACATTTTAAACAATATCCTTGTTCAGACACATGTATGCAGTCTAACCGATGTTTTTACACGTTAAAAGGTTGACAGGGCACTAAATAGAGAAAAGAAAAGATTAAACCTTTTGAATCTGTTCAGTGGTGACTGCATTTGGAGAAATCTTGAACGCCGGTGGCTGTTGCTGCATTTTGTTTAATTTGTCGTCGGTCGGAGATATACACAATATATAAATATAATAATGTGTACAAATATATATATATAGGTCAGCACCCCGATACTAAAACCCTGCAATCAAACAAACAAACAAACAAAAATTTTGAATATCAAAGGTAACAAAAATTCTTTTTTTATTATTAATTAATTATATTATATTTATTTGTTTTTTATTATATTGATTAAATATATATAAAAAAGGAAGGAAGGAAAAAGACAAACCGATAATTAGTTTGTCTGGACATGACATAAAGCCGCGGAACACCAACACGCAAGTTTCGGCGTCTTCGAATTGAAACGAGTTTTTACAGCCAGACAAAAACGTGTTTTCCTTCCACATATTTTTACCTAGGATTTTTTCATTTTTCATATTACTTTTAATTTTATTTATTTATTTAGTGTCAAAATAATTCCGAGACTCATTTTGGAATGTCGTTTACACTTTCCAAAATAAAATAAAATACAGTATTAAACTACCATTTTATTCTTTTTGAAAAAACTATTGAAATATAACAATAATATTATGATTTTGTCACTACCCTATGCAATATAGTACGTATTTTCAAAATTTGATGTTTTTACCTTATGGGTTTGTCAAAAATCGAAATATTTGTAATAAATTTCATGATTTGAACCTTCCACACGTAGCAACTAGTGTCAGAATCACATGTAAAAACATGTGTGCAAGGTTCAAATCATCAAATTTGTTATCTTTTGCATACAAAATCCTATTTTGCCTGTGGTGTAAATTCTTTGCTAAAGAAGTCAAATACTCAGTAATTAGGATAACATGAAATACGATTTTTTAACTTATATTTTTAATAAATAATAGATTAGATATTTCAAATGTCAATTTATAATCTAAAAAGCAGTTTTAAACATGTCATCCTTCAACAAATATGTTATTATTTCTTAAACCCATCATTCCACAAATTTGACCTTACACAGCCATATTTTTCATTATTTAATACACCAGTAGTCCATTTTACTTTTCTTCTTTTTTTTATGCTTTCAGACTCCAACTTTTAACATGAAATCTAAACATGGGATAAGCTTGACTTTAAAAATATCAGATTATGAATTTAAACTACATTTACTTTTGATTAAGCTACACTTATACAGTAAATAGATATTATATAAATTTGTTAGACAAAGTAGCATTTTGTTATGTTTATTCTAAGTTTTAGTTATCATTCCATTACAAGAAATATATTTCCAGATGTTGCTCAAACGATCAGTTTCTCACGCTAAAGCATAAGGCTAGTTAAATTTCTTTGGTGAAATTTCATTCTCTTCAGGAATAGACTTAAGTTCATGAATCCGACACATGTTTGTTGACGAACCCTTAGTGTCGCTGCATTTCTCTGCCTTTTGGACCCTCAATATATCATGTATTGATATCTCTTTCGATACAAGCTGTCGAAGCTGTTCTTTTGTGATCACTACCTTGATCCTACACGAGGCTTGTTGAGTCACCATGGCTGATTAGGCTTCAGGGGCGACCATGGGTCCCAACCGGGGTTCATGAGTAGAAGGAAGATGCCGCTGCAACTCGGTATTTGAAGCTGCTTTTGTTAAGCAAACGATATTGCCCATGTTGCATGAGAAAAGATGAAGATATGGTTATATATGGTTATAAATAGAAGGGAGTTGAGTGTTTGAGTTGGATGGGTTGTTAGTAGCATATAGGAAGAAAATGGAAGGAAATGCCAAAAGGTATGGTTTCTCTTGAGAACCCAACGCCTACAAGTTTCATTGCATAACGTAAATGTTACCTTGTAGTCTTGTACTGTTTTCGATTCAAATATTTGAAGTGGTGGAAAAAGGAATGACCGGAAAAGAAAGTTTGGTGCTTTATAAGCAAACGCCGTTTAAAATTCATTGCATCTTATATGCAAAGGTGCATACTACAACACAAAGTCGTCATAAATCGCACTAAAATATTGAGCAGCATTGCCAAAAGGGTAAGTAGGGACTAATAGATTTCAAAATAGTGAAGTTCAATTCACTAAAAGGGTTGACAGAGTTTCATGAGTCTACAAAGCATATACTTAGACTCGATGCAATAGACAGGAACTAGAAACATGAATGTCATCAAAAGGTGTTTCAACAGTTTCTCTGTATCTATGCATGTATAAGTAGATATGAAGGAGCAGATCCATCTAAAGAAATCTGAAGCTAATTCAGTGCATAGTAGAACGGGGTGCCCGTGGGCGAACTGGTGTCTTTGAAGGGCTCACCCTGTGCCAAATTGAACCCACATTAGAGAAGGCAATAAATAAGGTGGAAAAACATGTGGGTCGGGCAGGTCAAGTAATGGATCAAAGTGCATAACTATTTGTGCAGGTGGAAACAGGTAGGACAGGGCTGACCCAAACGCATTTGTACAAAATTATAGAAACTTATAAAAATAATTAGTGTCAATCAAATATGACTATAGTGATTGATTTATCTTGAATATTATCTTTTTTACAAATGATTTTGGAGGTTTTGTTCATTAAAAATACACTTAGAAGGACTTCAAGCCCATTTCACCCATTTTACCCATTCGACCTATTACCTATATCCTTTTAAGCATCCTTTCTTTTAAGTGTTGCACAGAAAGCATAACCAAAATCAACCAGTTCATAAGAATGTTATAACTGACACTCTAGACATTAACGCAAAATAATACATGTAAATACAGAAAAAGAAGTATGAAGCAGCAAAAAAGACCACCCTCACCTTATTGGCAACGTGCCCAGCACTGCACCACTGCAATTCAGAGCTGCAATCGCACTCTCAGCCTGTAAGAAGTTTTATAAGAGAGTTATAAATGTGCAGGATCTCATATGTATATCGTTATCCAATTTCATGTGTGCGGAAAACCGAATATCTTGCAGAATACATTAAAGCATCTACTGATCATTATCATAGAAACGACAGGCAACAGGCATGTAAGAGATGCATATTTTCAAGACAGGCATTAAGTAAACAAAGTCTATATGCAAGTAATATAAACTATAGTAAAACCATCATTTCCATAGGGACAAACAGTTTAGAAGAACTATTAGGGAGACTATCATTTCCATCAAGCAAAACCTACCCAAAAAACACGAAAGATCTAAACACTCCACGACTTAATGTACACATTCATCATAAAAGCAAAAAGAATCGAGCTGCTTTGGTTTATTTTTACAGCACCGGACTCTACTTTTACTACCCAACAAGACTGACACCTATATTACAGGGAAAAGCTTCTTTTGGGCAAATGTACCAAACAACATTTGCTGATTCGAGAATGAGCGAGATGAACATTACACTGTTTCTCTCTTAACACTAATCAAGGACATAACACACCACCATTCCAAGAGGCGGAAATCAGGGCAACCTAAACTGGCCCAACCCAGATCATCACATAAGAGGTAAATGTAAATAAATCTCACATAGCGAGCGACTTAGATGGTGGCCCAACCATTGATTCACCTTCACCAAGTAAATATTCCAATGAATCTTGGTTTTAAAAAGCGATAAGCGCACAAAAGCGATAGGGTCCATTTCGGAAGCGCAAAGCGCCAAGCGCAAAAGCGGTGAGCTTTTCGTACGCGAGGCGCACGCTTATGAAAAAAATTTATAAATTATTTATATAGTATTTATAACACATAAAATAGCAAAACAACATGGCTTTGATCAAATTTGGTGTTTGAAAAGAAACTCTCAAAAGATTGTTGCTCTCGTTGAGGGAAAAGAAAGAAGAGATCAATCTTGTTGAGAAAGAAGAGGTAAGAAAAAGAAAATTACTTATTTCTAAAAAAAAATCCCCTTGTGTACAAAAAGCTCACGCTTTTTAGCGCCTTTTAGCGCTTAGGCTCACAAAAAAGCCCAAAAAGCGAGCGCTTTTTGTACACCCTGCGCCTTGGGTACCAAAAAGCTCTAAGGCTTGCGCCTAGCGCTTAAGCGCGCTTTTTAAAACCAAGAATATTAGGTTCCTCGACTCAGTGGAATTGAACCATGGAAACTTTCAGATGCCCACATCCCCTGAACCAACTAGCCTACACACCACCATTTAATGGCCTTATTGGTCTTATAAAACATATTACATTTTTATTCCAATTTCTATCAAAAACATGTAGGTTTCACTTTATGAGCCTGGGATGAATATAACACACTTCTCCCAGTGACAGCCCGACGGTTACCAATAAGGATTCAAATATGCAATTGCAAATAGCCATACATGTATACATACCCAGTCTTTTCTAGAAAAAAGGGCGTTAAGGAAAGTCGAGTCATTCTAATGTTTCATTTTCAAAACTATTTCCAAAAAAATAAATGGATTAGACTATAAGGTATATATATATTAAAATATGGGGCTGTGTATACATAATCTGACCCAAATATGGGGCTAATTAATACATTATAGCTTACAAGCATGTTAAGACTAATTACATTCTACATGATATTTGCTTATATTATCATGCACAAATTTGAACCATGTTTCCTCATTCGAATCACATTTACCAATATCCTAGTCAAGTCATACATTTCATATTTTGATCAACGAAAACCAGCTTTAAAAAGTTCACAAGAAAATACCATCATGAACTCAACAAAAGCAATACGAGTGAAATGATTATAGTCCCCAAGCAGCCTCAAACGGTAAACCTATAAAACAATAAAAGTCCACTTGTGGTTAGCGCTTAGGAATCAAGAAATCGCAACAGTTTTTCAGAATTTTCCAATAACTAGACACAAACCTCGCCACAGAGTGTTTCAAAGAAAAGTTTGACATCTGCATGAGTAACCTGATTCATAGATAAACATTATATTCATTGTCCACCACCAGTACTCAATAAAAAATCATAGAAAACGGAGACTAGACAATCAATCTACCTTCTTATCAATGTTTGTGCAGTAGATGGTTCTTGCACACATTTCCCTTTCATTTTGAGACTACAATTTACACAGCACCAAAAAGTTAAGTATAATCCCCTACTACAAATTTCATAGTTTACCAATGTCATCAAAAGCAAATGTATGTTACCTGGGGCAAAAAAGTTGGATTTACTGGTGCAATTGCAGTTTTTGAAGGCATCACCTTAACAGGGTAGTACCCAAGCATTGTTCCACCAAGACTCAGTGCATTCCTTGCACCTTCTGCAATCCAAGTTACAAACAATAAGTCATCACAAAAGCAACAACAAAATCAAAAGGTATTACGGATACTAATTGTTACATTCTCGTACCCTCATTAGTAAACTCAACAAAGGCAAAATGAAGAACCGATTTAGGATCACCACATACACGACAGTCCACAACCTTAAAATGTCCCAAAAAGATACACAGTTAGATAATACTCTCATAATCTTCATGAACACGGTCGGTTATTTAGTTTCAATAACACAAAACCATAGAATGTTTACCTGTCCACAGTTAACAAAGAGAGCTGCAAGCTGTTCCTCAGTTACCTAAAACTCATTTTAAAGAAACTGTTAAAAACTTTTTAATAATCGTAAATCTAAAATGTTGTTTAAGGGAGTGTCTAGATTAGCTTATTTTATAGAAATTTCAAAAAGCCAATATGGTCCTCTTGTTATGGTTCAAGAGCTTATTAACTTAAGCTTATGTACTTAAATAGTTAGATGATGTTTGGGAATGCATATTTTTAGGTGTTTATGGCCAAAATGTTGTCCAAAATAAGCACCAGTCACCTGGCTTGATAATAAGTGTGTTTATATCTTTATAAAAAAGCCCTAATACCGAAACACTTCGAATTGCATTTTCAAAAAACACAATAGCTATCGTTTCAAACGTACACTCGCAAACACCATTTTACATAAGCAATAAGGGTAAGATAATAAGCTCATAACCCTGAAAAAATGAGCTTATTTGGTTTTTGAATTTCCATAAGCCCATAAGCCAAAAATATAACATAAATCCAAACATCCCCTAATAAAGTAATAATCACTATAAAAATTATAAAAAAAAATGTTCCAATTTTACCTGATGATCAAGATCAGACACATAAACAGTCCTTTTAATCACATCATCTCTTTGTGCCATGCTTGTCCTGCTATTCACCCTTCTCTTCACATGCCCAAAATTCCCCTTCTATATATTCACATTCACAGCCCAAATAAACAAAAATCAAAAACTTTTTTTTAAAAAAAAACAACAAAAATCCAAAATCAAAACTAAATAAATATAGATATATATACCTTTCTACTAGTAGGACTAGCATTAGCATGTAGTAAAACACTATAACCAAATTGTGAGACAACACCACCAACAACATATGAAGAAGGCCTTTGAAATGTTGGCACAAATTCTTGAGCACATGGATTCAGTTTTGACAACATTTCTTCCAAATCTTTCATTTCTTTCTTCGACCCATCTCCATTTTCATCATCTTTCTCAACAACATTTCCGTTACTTAACGGCGATGACGTCATCTTGTTTGATCTGGGTGGTGTTGTGTTGTTGTTGTCGTACGATGTTTTCGTTGTTTCCTCAACATTTTCTAAGACAGCCATTTCTTAATGATATGTCTGAATCAAATTTTTTTTTATTTGATCTGATATATATAAAGACACAACCAGTCTGTTTGAGTAAGATTATATATGTATATATGTGTGTATCTCTCTATATATTATAATATTATATTATATGTACACTGATCACTGATGTACGTATAACAGAAAAAGGAGGGTCTGAAAGTTTCTATTTTGGAGAAAGAATCGTACCTGATGATGATACTGAGCTCAAAAGCAGATTACACATTAACCAAGAATTAAAGCAACCCCATTTTACTATTATTAAAATAAATAATAATAATTTTATCTATATTGGAAAAAATATAGATATATGAATATATATGTATATTTTTGAGTAATTGGAAGAGAAGATAATGGAGAGATTGATGAGTCCGTCAAAATGTTGTAAGAAATGAAGGTAGCTAGCTATGACTATGAAAGAAGAACAAAGCATTCATTCAATGTTGCACAACAACAACTACTTCTTTTTTTCTTTTCTTTTTCCTTTTTTCCTTTTTTTTTTGTTATATATATTTGGATTTAGTCTATTTTGTGGTAATTTAATATTTTAATGTTACGTGTAATGGTGACAAAATTTGTACAGGTCCCATCTATATAATCATGAAAAAGTAATGTAAAAAAGAACCTTAATTTTTTTATGTTATTTTAATACAAACTATAACTTGTTTACATTCATAAACTAGCTTCATGTCTAGGATGTAAAGGATTTGTTTTATAAAAAAAATAAAAACAATAGACATTAATACCATACAACTACGTAACAAATAAAGTTTCATTTCATAATTATTATAACTTTTGATATAAAAATTTAGGACAAACTGATAACAAACTATATCGCTAATTTTTTTATATAACGATACAAATATTATAATATATTGTACAAGTATTCATAACTCTGGTAAATCTATTATTTTGTATTATGTGATATCCCTCCTTTTTCACCAACCCCGATAAATATGAAAAATAAGGCTTGAATTGTGATGGAAAACTTTAAATATATATTATCAAGAGAAATGCTAGAATGACTAATAAATTACAAACATTTTTCTTACTAATTCACGTGGCTATGATGTGGATCTTCCATGTCATCCCTTAATCAGTTAACACTAACCTAACTTAATAGCATAACTTAACTTGAGTTTAATTCTTATTTTTCTCTCTCCTCTAAGAAATCCAATAACCCAACAGGTTTTTCTCTTCCCACAAACAAATCCAATAACCCAGAAGATAAATTTTTTGAATCAAGAGTGTTTGGGTATAGGTCGATTTGCTGTTTTTATATAATTTTGAAACTCAAGATCTCCCCAAATACACAAAGAAGATAAAGGCTATGAAGAAGAGATCTGGATCGTTGTGGCTGAGAATACAGGAGGAATGAGTACAATTGTTGTTAAAGACAGGATCAAAATACGATACTATGCTCAAACAGGATGTTTACATAAGAAAACCCAAAAAAAAATTGTGACCCTCATTGATTTGGCCTAATCAAGTTCAATTGGATTGAACATTGTTGGGCTTATAATCAAAGAAAATAAGTGAAACATATCTCCATTTTGCACATGAAATTGACTCTGGTAATGGTCCTTGATCATAATCTGGTAATACCCCTAAGTAATACCCATTGATCAAAACCCGTCATCATCTAACGGAGAAGAAAGAAAGAAAGAAAGGACGAGTGATCTGATAATGTCTCTTCAACATGTAATGGAGAAGAAAAAAATGAAGATTCATTCATGTTCAAAAATCGTTTGTGTTGTAGAGGCAAAAATTGTGTTAGTGATGATATTTATCACCTTCAGAAGAAGTTAGGATTGGAGGCATAAAACATATTTTTAGGAATGAAAGAGAAAAGTAATCACCGAGAGTTTATTTAACCTAAGTTAGTTAACCTTATTTAATTGATAAGTTAAGGAAATGACATGGAAAAGCCACGTGAGTGAGTAAAAAAAAAGTTTGCATTTTGTTAATCATTGTAGCATATCTCTATTATCAATGGGCCAACTATCTCATTATTAATAAATTATAATAAAGTTTTTTTGTTGAAAAAAGCGGCCGGAAATACACACCGTGAAAAAAAAACCCTTTTTAAATAGAGTTGGTCAGTTGGGTTTACAAGGAAAATCATATAAAGACATAAATAAATAAACCAATCAACGAAACCAATACGCCAAGTGTAACAACGTTTGGGCTACCACGTAGAAAGAAAACGCTGACATATACGCCGATGCCTTTAACCCACCACACCGAAATTCTGGCGTATTGGACGGAAAATGCGGGCAATACGCCCTGCGTTAAAGACGGTCTTAGTAAAAAGTAACCACATTAATGTTACATAAGCATTATTAATCACATATTATCATCTTATAAAGATAAAGATATAAAATGAATTGATTTCTTACTGTCATTAATATTTAAATCCTTAATATTTATTTTTTCTGAACTTTTAGTATGAATATATTTATTTCGTCTACAAAAAAACATACAAATTTGTTTAAAAGATACATTGATTGCAGTTTTACTGTGTACAATCTCTGGAATTTGAGAGTTCATTTGCAAATATGAGAAATAAACATTATTTATGAAATTCTCAAATTAAAAAAAAAAAAAAACTCTTAATTTATAGTGTATGTTTATGTTTATATGCAATGTATGTGGAACAACATCTCAAGAAGATAATTCATATATCCAGGTAAAATTGGCATAAATTTGTTTTTATTATTGGGCTTTTAAATTGTATAACTTTTTTTAATATTTTTTTGTTAGAATTCCTAAGATCTAAAATGTATAAAACTTTGTATCTCTAGATTATGTATTGCTACCTTTAGCATCTTGCATTCTTGCTAGTGGTTTTATTAATAAGATGAGTTAATTACACTTTTCGTCCTTGTGGTTTGTACCAACTTTCACATACCGTCCCTGAGTATCCGAAATTACACGTTTCGTCCCTAAGTATGGAGCTCCGTCAACACTTTTGGTCCACCACCCAAACGGACGTTAAAAAAACCCGTTAAGTCAAACATGTGCCTAGCACATGAGGGCATATTTGTCTTTTGATCATCATCTTCATCAACATCAACATAATCTCTTCATCTTTTTCCACTTTGTCATCATTCATCTCCAAATCAAAAAATCATAAAAGTCATAAATCTAAAATCAAATATTTATACATATATCAAGAATTTCTCAAAATCAAATGATACATATAAAAAATTTCTAACCTATTTACATTCTTATCAACAAAACCTAAATCATTGAATCTCTTTTTACAAAGATCTATCTCAATTTATATCAATCTTCATGCCTTTTATTTTATATAGAGAATAGAGGTAGTGAGAATAATAATGGTGGTTTCACCCTTTACAAAAATCAGCCTCGATCTCTTACCTGGAATTAGTCATCTGAAAACAAGTAGCCTGTTGTGGTACTT
>CM067168.1:44544692-44672192 GCA_034093135.1 Erigeron breviscapus
ATATATATATATATATATATATATATATATATATATATATATATATATATATATATATATATATATATATATATATATATATATATATATATATATATATATATATATATATATATATATATATATATATATATATATATATATATATATATATATATATATATATATCTATATTTTGCAATTATATATATATTATATATATATATATATATATATATATATATATATATATATATATATATGTATGTATGTATGTATGTATAGTGTGGTTGGTGTGGATGCATATATAGATGGAAGAGATGATACATCACTTTTTCTTTTAATATAATATTTTTATTTTCAAAACAAACCCTATAGTATTACATACATACAACTTTAGTAATTACTTTTATAAGTTTAAATGAAATAAGTTTGTTTCTATTTAAAATTGTTTTCAAGTAACTGTTTATATAAAACTGTTTTTAAATATGTTGTTCATAGAAAATTGTTTAGTTTAATTTAAAAAAAAAAAAAAATAAATTTGGGAGGGTTGAAAATTTATGGAGCGCTAGTAAAAATGATTAAGAGGGTTGGTTGGGAGGGTTGAAAGGTTAAATTGAGTTGTAAGTATTTTATTGGTTGATTTTGGGAGGGTTGATAAATTCAACCCCCCCCTCCGCCCCCCACACTCCGCCCCCCCCCCCCCCCCCCCTTAGTACCTCAGAATGTAAACAACTATATACGAATTGTCATAGTGTGTATCGAACTTCAATCTCGTGCATTGTATGTATTCGGCCAATCAAAAACTTACAAGTGGCAGCATATATGATTGCCACATATACCCGGATACATACAATGCACTTGATTTGAAAGTTCATTACATACAATGCACGAGATTGAAGTTCGATACACACTATGACAATTCGTGTAAAGTTATTTACATTTTAAAATACTAATCCCTTTTTTATAATACATCTATCACACTACTTCATAAATATGGATTATTACCTACTGATGTAACTAACTATGACCAAATGTCTATGTTATGTAAAGATCTTGTAAAATGTCCATGTCATGTAATGAACTTTCAAATCCTGAATATTGGATGTACCTAACCAATCAAAAACTTACACGTGACAGCTTATATGGTTGCCACATATATCCGGGTACATCCAATAACCAGGATTTGAAAGTTCATTACATTACATAGACATTTTACAAGATCTTTACATAACATACACATTTTGTCATAGTTAGTTACATTCACAGGTAATAATCCTTCATAAATAACTTGTATACTCTATTTTTTACTTTTTTATTGAAAGTAAAAATAAACATTAGATGGTATGAGTCAAACGGAAGTCGAGTTAATCTGGGAAGCCGCCACTGATTTGTTTATAAGAATGTGACCATCAAACACTGGTGTAGTTGCCAAAAATTAAAAATAAAATAAAAATGGTGGTGATACAACATGACATTGCTCCCTAGTGTGATGTGAATTATTCTTAATATTATTGATACAATGAAGGCTTTTATATAGCCAAATACAATTGTTAAACAAGGAAATAAATAACTTAATGAACAAGAATCCTAATTAACTTTATAAACAAGAAATATAATTAACTAAATTAATTGGTTTCCTTAATACGCCATCGCAAGATGGCTGACCCGTCAGGGAAGCCCATCTTGGACTTGAACTCGAAATCTTGGACTTGAAATTGTAGACAACTTCCTTAATACGCCCCCGCAAGATGATTGACCACATCTTGGACTTGAACTTGAAACATTGATCTTTGACTACCAATTTTGTTTTTAAGGTAGCGAAGAACCCGATTGAGATACTAAAAATTTGATGAAAAAAATAGGTTGCTCGTTGGAGCAAAAAGAAAAAAAAATTGTACGAACTGAAACCGGCCACTACGGTATGGGCAGAGAGAGGCTGTTGCGCATTGTCTGAAGGCAACAAGTCAAATAAACCGGCCACTACGGTATGGGCTGAGATGAAATTGCTCGTTGGAGCTTTTGATTAATGAAACCGGCCACTACGGTATGGGCTGATGGATGAGATTGCTCGTTGGAGCTTTGTAAAAAGATGTAAAGTGAGGCTGTTGCGCATTGTTGGAAAGCAACACCGAATAAACCAGACACTACGGTATAGGCATAAATTGTTGTGAAAAACTCTTGCTTTTTGTTTTAAAGAGTTAAAAATAAAATAAAATTACTAATGATGTTGTTTATGTGAACGAAAAAAAAATGGATGTTACATGAGTTGTTTGATGCATAAATTAATGTTGCTGTTTGATGATGGTGGGGTTCACGAAAAACGATCTTCTGGCTTCTGCTACGGAATTCTCTTATGAATAAACCTCACCTAAAACACTTTGACTTTATTGATTACAAATCTTTTTTTTTCTTCGACTGCTAGAATGAAACAATGGACAAAAACTCACTTTCGAAGACGATTAATCGAAAAGAATATATGATTGGGGTTTTGATCGGATTTTTTTTATTTTTTTTTTTAAAGAACAATTTTGCTAGTTGAAGCGGATTTGGCTCTGGATACCATATTGTGATGTGAATTATTCTTAATATTATTAGGGCTTTATATAGCCAAATACAATTATTAAACAAGGAAATAAATAACTTAATGAACAAGAATCCTAATTAACTTTATAAACAAGAAATATAATTAACTAAATTAATTGGTTTCCTTAATACTACCATCAGAATCACGTTTAATCTTGTCCAATAAAAAAATTTATATTTAATAAATTGTGTTAATCCATACATTAAAAGAATGAACCTGACGTATTATTGTTAGTTTAATATGGTTATTAACATTTAAGATAACAACTATCTTTAATCTTAATCTTTAAAATCTTATAAAGCAAATAACTTTTTTCCCTTTTTAACTTTTCATCATTTGAAAAGTCGAAAATACCCCAGGTTTATAAAAATGTTGAAAAATCTGAAACCGGGGATATATGACTTTTAAAGTATCTTACCACTTCACTAACTATTGTTGGTTTGGTAAATTTTCTTCCATAAAATATATGACCTTATTTTTCTTTGGATATAAATTAAATGTAGAGTCCCTCACTTGATGGTTTAACTCAATAGTGTAAAATACAACAAGTCTAATATGCACTAGATTGGACTAGTATTACTTGAATATAAATGCAAGTATATAAACAAAGTAATACAAGACTTAAAGCAATAAATAAAGTATAGGTGGAACACAATGTAATTTTTCAAATGTATTTTATTTATGATGTTAAATAAAATACAAGGTTGTGCGGAATCAAGATAATACAAATATGTAAGTATCCTAACAACCTATGAATTACAAATGATCTATATTTGCTAAATAAACTCTTTAGATCGAAATACTTAAAGTTGTGAAGTATCCCTGTTACGATCGAGAGTATTTAGACAAATTCACCTAATTGCTAAAAAAGTAATTTTAACAAGGAAATGACTTTGTATTTATAGGCAAACAAATTCACCAGTGAATTTGTGCCGTACAAATATGGTTGCATGTATTTAATGAACCGACAAGGTCATTAAATGCATTGGTTAAAGTACAAGGATAAAGTCACATCAATATGACTAATTATTCTTTTAACCAACCACCTTTACACACGTAAGTACTTTTGTAAAGACAAGTGGAATGTTCCTTGAAAAGTGTGTAAAGGCAAAAAGTCAATTCCTCGTAATCAGTGTTCAGACTTGTAAGGTCTAGAACACTGACAAAGCTCCAATCGTAGATCTGGTAAGACTTCCAGTGGACTCCGCCATTTGTCAGTCTTCTTTATTCTAACTTCAGTCTTTGACTTCAGTGAGAATGTCTTCAGTAGAGTAGATCTGGACTGGGGTGAAGTCCAGTGAGCTGAAATCTGGAAGACTCCAGATTTCTTATACAAGTATTTTGCTCACTGGTCTTCCATTATTTCTGAACAAATCTTCAGTGTCGCTCCAGTCGTCAAGTCTGGAGCGAGTCCAGAGTCCAGTAAATCTGGACCTAACAAATTCCCCCTATTTGTTTAGAAATAATGCAAGGTTTTTCAAGCTTCTATCTATACAATTTTGTATGCTTGAAAAACACTTGTTTTGATTTAGTCTAAAATTTTAAGTTACTGGAAAGCACTTTATAGATCATCAGTGTTCCAGTTTCATCTTTTAATTCTAACTTAGACTAAATCTGATCACTTACTTTGTGAATCAAAAATTGCAACAATATTTACATACATTAACTGATAAACAGTTACAATTTTGATAGACAAATACAAGTACAAGTAAATGATAAAAGAGTCAGGCCCTTCTCTTTGACGTTTGTCCTTGAGCATCTTCAGTGGCCTTTCTCTTTGGAGATGGAGAGGATGGTACAGAAACTGGTGGTCGCATACCCAGAGCAGCTTCCATCTGTTGTATTCTCTTCCAGACCTTCTCAATCCTCTTCATAAATGCTTTAACATCAGAAGATAAAAGAGATTTAAAGTCAGAAACAACCTGAGAAGATGATTGGAGTGATCTCTCCAGGTCCGCCACCTTAGTCAAAAGGCCTTGGACCTCGGCTGAAGAAGAGGTGGAGAGACCACTGGGAGGTGTCAGTTCAGAAGCCATCCTGGTCACCAAAGGTACTTGTGCCTAGACCCCTTCAGTGGAAGTTTCAGATGTTACAATAGTGGAGTCCAGCACACGGTGTTCAGGAAAATTAAGTGGAGCTTCAAGTGGTGGTGGTTGATTTTGTGAAATTTGAAGTGAGGGTGGATTGAAATAAGGAGTGTTTAGTGGAATTGAAAGTGGGTGGTGGTGCAATAATGGATCTAGGTGGTGGTGGCATTTCAGTAGAGATAAGTGGTGGGGTGACTGAAGCAATAACAGAAGTAACAACATTTTCTACTTCATCACCCAGAAAATTCATATTTACATCAAACATATTACCTTCAGACATTGGGGAATCTACCTCATCCCAATCTGGAGCCGTCCTAACTGTCTGATCATCCACTTCTCTATTTAAATCCAACTGAGCATCTTGCTCACCAGTCACCTGCTCAACAACCTGTACAACATTTTCTACTTACTCAACAATAAGAGACCCATCTTCATTCATGATATCACCTGGATGGCTCGATTCAGCTCTATTAGGATTGACCTGAACTCCATCCTTCCTAAGACGTCTGGAAGTTCTTGGTCGGGTAACAATAGAAGTCTGTTGAACGACAGGAGCCACCTGAGTTACTGGTTGCACTAATTCAGCATTGAGGAATCCAGAGGGTCCTTCACCAATCTGGTTCCCACTTGGAGCCTCTTTCTGCTCATTTGATGATGATGCATCGAGTGCATCATTTCTAAAATTGTAACATCCCAAACTTTTTATTTAACAGTTGACTAGTGTCGTTAAGTCAACATAATGTGTCGTTAAGTCTATATTAGATTTAATGCTTATATGTAGTAATTGTGTGATTTGTGTGAGGCTTGAAAGCCTAAATGTATAATGAAGTGTATATGTGTGTAAAATGTAGTTAAAAGCCTATGTAGTGGTATTTAAAGAAGTAATCATGTTATATATGGTCCATATGGTAGTTTTTGACTAGTTATGAGATGTTTGGAAGTCTAGGGATCAATTTTGACATGTGGTGAAAGTAAAAAACGGGATTAGGGTCTTTAAGGGAGTCATTAGTGTAACAACCCTCAATTTCCGACTAGGACAACTTACTTATATTTATCTAGATATCTATCCCTAGAGGTTTATTAAGAGAATTGACCTTCTAGACATTTAGGGCATAGTGATACTTGCCTTCTAGTTCAATGAAATGTCCATAGGTGACTAGTTATCTTAGAAATGCCAAACACAATAATTATAATCAGGAAAGACAATCTCAAAGTGGACCATAATAACAACTTATAAGAATATAATTTAAACAATTAAAAGTCTATGTATCCAAAATAACTCAACAACTCAAATAATAACAATGTACATCAACGGAGATTCACAAGTCAACTACATATATGAATACATATGCATACACGATATACATAAATAGAACACAACATTTGAATGTGTTATGCAACCTATAAACAATGCACTTTAAGGATTTTTATCAAGTCGATATACAATTATGCTCACGCTATACAAATATTTGAACACCACAAATTTAATTTATGTTTTGAAAATTTTCGGCTCATACATACACACATGTATCCACCTCAACTAACCAATAGGAGTGTAACTAGCTTATTACACTATAACACATGTATAACTACACTCTCCTCAATGGCTTACACTCACATATACATACACTTATATATGTATATCGAATCTAGTCATTTACACATCCAAATACATTACTACATTCAAAATCCACACCACCAACCTTTTACTAACCAATGGGCATGCAACCACCACTCCCTCTAGCCATTAAACAAGCCTTCTACCTCTCCTCTCACTCTCTCCCACGTGAATATGTCTGGGAATTCTCACCCCCCTCCCATTTCTCACACAACACAACACACACACACCTCTCAAAATGCTCTCAACTCTCTTCCTCCTCTCCTCTCTTTCTTGGCAGAAAAATGGGGTGAAAACACCCCTAAAACTCAACAATAAATCATCAAACAAACAAGTAATCATTTACATAATGTAAGGAGCAAAGCCATGAAGGGTTGGAGCATGGATGATGATGCGAAATCGGCCCCCAACAGCCTCAAAACTCACGACCAGGAGGCTGTCCGAACAGCCCCCTTCCTTCTTGATTTCGAGCCACATGCACGCCAAAATGGAACTCAAATCTAATCTAAACTATTGTAATAATAACCCTTCTTGTTGATTTATCATTGAGAGTCATGCATGAAGCCGATTGGGTGGTCACAAGTCTCAAAAATCAGCCCCATCACCACCATATTCGATCCATCTAAGGTTGTTCCCTCAAAACCGATTTCAATACATCTTTATCTATAAATTTTTCAATGATCCATTAATGTTTTTGAGTTTGACTATCAGTAAATATGTGTTTTGTAAGTAAATAATGCATTGCATGTTGAGAAAATACAAGATCTTTACATGCATGTTGTTTTTAGAATGATCAAGAGATGTTTTTGCAAGAATCAAGTAAATCAACTATGTTTTGTATAAATTCAGTTTAAAATGATGATTGATGATCTTGAAATTGTTAATAATCTGTATATTGATTTTAAAATAACACAAAAGTGAATGGAAAACATGTGAGAGGTGATTAAGAGTGTAAGATAAGCAAACTAAGTCATTGGTGAGTTGTTTGGACCAAAACACTTTCTGACAGAATCCATCTTCTGTCTTGGAACGGATAAACTGAGCTTGTGAGGGCAGATTTAAGAAAAACTTTCAAAATAAAAGTTGTAGATAAACGAGTTAAGTTTAACCTCCAACTGGAATTACTTAAAAATACTGTACGAAAAGAAAGATATGATTTTTCTACTGAAACTGATCAAAACTGTAATTTTGTATGAATATTTTATAAACTTTAACAATTTTTATCTCCTAAACCAAAAGGGTCCAGGAGGCCATACTTGGTGGAAAGTAATTCCAATGTGTCTTAAACTTAAAATAAAATCATGGAATTTTTATTAAGAGCAAAACCCAAAGAACTTTTATAAAACTTTCAAGTATGCAGAACAGTGGCTGTTTTGACCACTTTCATTTATAAAAATATTTCGAGGTAGTAAACATTCTTTATAAATTAAGCCAAAATTCACATAATAAGTGGACAATATAGGTTGTTGTATAAAAATCGGGAGGATCCAAATATTTAGCCTTAACCCCGAATTAGTGGCCAACATTTCATAAATCTGTTGTATAAAAACAGAAAACTTGTAAGTAATCTAATAACTTGTGTAATGGACTAAGCAATGGACTAAAGGCCAAAACGGACTAAACCGGCCCAATTAGTGAACCCAAAAGGACCATAAATCAGTAGGCCCACTTGGCCCAATAAACCATATAGCCCAATAACCAATGTAACCCATTAAGCACACAACCCAATTAAGGTTAAGCCCAATAACTAAACGAAGCCCAAATCATTTAAAAGCCCATAACACTTAGGCCCAATTGGTAATGGCCCATAATACTTAAACAAATTTCATGAACCCAAATAATCATAGAACATTGAGGAATGTGCGAGTAAAAGATAAGTGTAATAAAAATAACACAAAAGATAACTAAGTGGAATGGACATAAGTAATTACGTTAACCAAACTATAAATTGATATCACAAATGCTAATTCGTGCTAAAATCGGTTGCACATCAAATGATGAATAAGGATGATATAACTTAATATGGCATTCTCATATGATAACCTAAGATGCCAAACGAAACCACAAATGAAGGCAAGTTACCGAAATTCTAACCACTTATAACTACATATAGAATGAAAGTGACCTTTTATACCATCAATCTTTACAACCAAAAAGATGTGAATATTAACAATACACTTGGATCCCATAATTGATGACAACATAATAAAAGTGGCATTTCTTAGTGATGGCTTAAGATAGGAACTTACGTATATTAGCCCTATCGTAGGGATAGTCTTGGCTTGGAATGTGATTAAGGAATATGACGGATATATGATCAAGGAAGCGATAGATGGGAAGTACCCATTTTGGATAAGTGAATATAATATGCGGCATGTCAAGGTGAGTCATAGCCCCCTTTTCAAACTCTTTTATATGTTTTACTTGCGGGGTGAAAAGCATGATTAATAAAAATGACTTTCTCTTATGAAATGATTCTTTGAAATAATGATAATGATATGGGAATTATATTGTATGTTCAACGTGTTATATGTTGTATGATGAGCTTGAGTACTGTCAAACGGTGGTCCCCTGTACACTACTATTAACTCATTTGAGGCCTGTAGTTAGATGGTTGCGCAACTAGGACTTGTCCCCTCATCCACTATTATAGGTAACGGTGGGATGTTTGGTCTGCCTTTGTGGCCACCTTCATCGCCAGTCTGGCCTCGCGGTGCTCTAACTACTATATATTTATGGGCGTCTCCATGGCACGACCCTTGGTTATCTTTATGCACGTGATTGACCGCATGTGCTTATCATCATCTTATCATTTGGGACTATATATTTTATTATTGGGACATAACCGGTCTTAGTAGTGGCTCAAGATTCATCTCATCAAATTATGTCATGGTAGTCTTACCATTGACCAAGAGGTATTGATATTATTATGGATGAAAATTGTGGATTGAACATACGGTTTGGGTATTGGACCTAATATGGAATCTTGAAAGTTGTTGAAATTGGCAATATTGAAGTATTGATGACCAAATGGTTTTGGTATGATGAATGATTAATCGATTGATATTTTTTTTTCTCTCACGATAAATGTGACAAATGAGAACTTTATAATTTACCATGGATTTCTCAACTACTTTGAAATGGATATGTAACGAGATTTACTTGTAAACCTATGCACTCACCAACTACGTTTTCGTAGTTGACACTTTTTCTTCATGCTTTTCAGGAATTAGCATAAGCTTTGAGGAATTATATGCATCATGATTGTTTGCATTGCACTTTGGAGTCAAAGATCAAACCTTGTGAGGGCAATGGAATCCGCCTTGATCATTGTAGTATATCATCTCATGTATTTGTTATTTGTTTTGTGGACTCAATATCCAAGTATGGTAGACGTATTGTACTTGGGAATTGGTTCACATGCTTGTGCATTGTAAAATTATTTTTATCAACTAAAGCTATGGTGAATGCTATCTATTATCCTTTGTTTTGAATACTCGACTTTCTGTACATCTCATCATTCCGTCGTGGTTGGGGTGTTACAGAAAATGGTATCAGAGCCTAAGGTTATAGAGAACATTGGGGTTCTCCCGGGAATCCCAAAACTATAGCCACTTTTCAAAACGAATTTTTATAGTCAAGTCGAGCATAAGGTTAAGCGGTTTAGTTTGAGCTTTACATGGTAGGACCATAATTAAACGTAAAGTCATGAATCTACGTTTAATTATGAGAGAACCATGTAAAACTCAAACGGCCACTTGGACTTATGTTCAAAAGGATTCCTTTTCAAAAAAAAAAAAAAAAGAGCAAAAGATCTTTAATAAATCCATTTTTATGAGCATACGTGTTGCATTTAGACATTCACCTAAGCATATATATAACGATTCAAGACTTTCTTTACTTGAGGATTATGCTAGTTTAGTAGGATTCTCCTTTTGCACATTAGAAGTGAAATGAATAAGATTGAAAGATATTCGTTGATACATGCTACTCTATGCTATAACATGTGAATTTGGGCATGATTTGATTGCAATGTGAAAGCTTATAGTGTGCAATGTGAAAGTTGTAATGTGCAATGTGAAAGTTGTAATGTGCAATGTGAAAGCTTATAGTGTGCAATGTGGAAATTATGGGAGGAATGCATGCGTAAAAGCCTTATGATTCATGATGTTGAACTTTAAGTTGCATATGCACTTTAAATAATGAGATTATTATAAGGCACGAAATCATTTTGGGGTATGACTTGTTCAATTTATTGAGTAATAACGTTGACTATTTATGATCGATTTAGAAAGAAAATATAGGCCTGACGAGTTGATATGAAATTTCATGGACGATATGGATATAAGAGCCTTTACTCCCTAAGTTCGAGCTATTTGAAACTAGCGCGTGAATATTGCGATGATTATGTAGTCATGCCTTACTATGGAGATAGTTATTGCGCCCTAAGATTGAGCTAATTGAGGGCTAGTGCATGAACGATTTAATTATTATATAGTTGTGCCTTATTATTGAGATAGTTATTATGCTCTAAGATTTGACTATTGAGAACTGGCACCTGCTAGATGTGATTATAATGTGGTTAGTCCGTACTACTGAGATATATATTGCGTGATGAGATTTGACCGCTTGGGAACTAGTGATTGTCCCTGAGAAATGCAAAATGAATTAGAAATTTTCTAAGTATGGAAGTTGTCATTAAGTACCCCTCTAATCCAATATTCGTTCACTCGTGCTCTTTTGAAATTATCCCCCATCCTATTTCTTACGACACCACTATTCATTATGGACATATGACAACGCGATATCATTGGTGGAACATCTTCCCACGAACGTTGGACGATATACCCTAAGAATTGTAGCCCTAAGATATGACGCGACTCTATCCCCTCAGATACTACGCCTAACCTTTGTATTCGATCTGAGATGGTGCGAAACATATGGAAACACCGAATGAAGTTGGAGACTTATGAAAGACGAGCGGTATTAAAGCCATATGACGATACAACGACACTGGTAGGACGTATTCCCATATGTATTCTAGACGCCACGTCCTGAGAATGGCAACCCTGAAATTTGGTGCGATATTTCTATTCTAACACGCATACGCGCACGTCTATCTATATTATCCAAGTCGGTGCGACATATATTGACGTCATTGAAAGTTGGAGTCCATTGGGCAACGAAAGACATAGAAGTGATTTCTTTAACTCACGCAAGGAGTCCAATTCGAGCCTTAATGAATTCCTTGTTTATATATTTCCTACTTCATTCATTCGAAACCAAACTCTATATTCTTGATTATTCAAAGTAATGATCATCGTCGTTTCTCTTCAAAGGTTAGTACCCTAACAACACACCACTCACTTACGTAACACTCCGCAATGGCAAAATCGAGTAACTAGAACCCTGCCCTTGCTGTGACATCAAGGGATACGAAAGACGTGAGACATCGGCCGTCCATAAGTGAAATACTTGGGATAACTATATAGCATAGAAGATGTTATTGAATCATGTACATAAAGTAGGGCGGAGAAGATTTGTGGTGTATAAGTCAAAGTACATGGAAGCACAAGCGAAGAGCATACTAAGCTTTAACTTGGAGAAAGAATTGAAGGTCTTCCCTATCTATGTCAATCGACCCAGAAGGAAAATTTAGCGGCCAATGAAAGGGAGGTCGTGTGACATGAAGGTCACTTTTGGTTAAGTACAAGGACGTCCCTAAAACTTGGAGGAGATCACTAGCAATGTTGGAAGACGAAAGTAATTAGAAGAAGAAAACCAAGGACAATAAGATAATTAGAATGTGTCGAGTAACCCTCAAGATGGAAGAGTAACAAAAAAAAAAAAAAAAGATTCTGAGCTATCCTCTTCTTTTTCAAAACACCAAAGCAAACGGATATTTGCTACATGAAGGAATCAGGAATTTGGCGAAATGAAGATCGTCAAGTATGGTGAGATAAAGTGAAAAGTAGGAAATCCCTTACATTTTTCTAGAGGAAAAATGTTAAGGGGGTAATCACAGCAAAGGTAGATGCTCGAACAAGGAGTATGAAGTGCAAGATTATACTTTATCTTCCAAGAAGAGTTATTCACTAGCATCATTAAAGATGATTTAGAGTAGGATATGAAGTGAAGAAACGTCATTCGACCCAAACAAATGAAGTGAAGGCATTGACGCCATCTACAAGATGTAGTTCCGGGAGCGTTCATCTTTACGGAACTCCACACGTTATTCTCTGAATATCAATTGGAAAACCCCTATCGAAAGACAAGCTATTAGTAGAACATATCAACTGAGCCAAGAGAAAGAGATATACGCTCAACACCCGAGTTTAGAAGCACGGGGAGTTGTGAAAAGTATCCCCTCAAGGTCAACGGTCGTAGGGAGGTAAGCTAAAACAAGATGAATCTGAGTGAAGAACAATTTGCAACACATGGTTAATCGTCAAGGACCATCGACCCATGGAGTAGTGCGCCCAAGCAGGGTGAAGGAGAAAACAACGTGGAATTGCTAAAGCTAGTAGTGAAAACAAATAAGAAATACGACGCTAGAGGTCAAGGCACATGCTACGACAATGATTAAGGTAGTTGGGCGCTGAACTAAGTTCCAGACAACTAACAAACTCCGTGAAGAGCTAGTTATGGAATGTTTGAACGGAAGGGTGATAAGGATAATTCGCATCTGTGAAGAGTTAGGATCAAAGGATCCGTATCACCATGATCTGATAAGTACCCTTGGGATAACTGCAAGGACTAGCGACTGCTTGTGTGCTGTTCAAGACGACGATTACTTTAGTTTGAGATGGATTAGAGTGACGAAACGGTAAGGAGTATGGTGACCCATAAGAAAACGAAAGGAAAATGGAGAAAACCGAATGGTTGAGAAAAGGATAAAGTAACCGATGTTTCCCCCTAAGTTATATTATATCACAATTTCTAAGGACATTAGGTTATTGTATTTGAAAAGAAGCTTAGCTTAGAAAGCTGAAAATGGATATGAGGCTCAGGAGAGCAAAGTAATTGAAAGTTTTGTAGAGGTCAGGAGGACCTAAGAAAGATTATTTTAAAGGATTAGATCATACGAATAAGGACATCGAGGTGTTTACCTTGAAATGATGGTGGTGATATGATTACTTAAGAGCATAAGGATTGTGTAAATCCTATCATGAGGAATGCGTAGGTATAGCAAAGGAACCGAATAGGTTATATGTGCGATGTTAAAAGAGATTTGTCGGTGATGAGTCATAGATAATGGTCCTTCTAGCGTAAAAAGAAGTAATTAAAGGTACCTTAAAACGATTTGAAAGCCAATATCGGCAAAAGCAAGAGAAATTGGTAACGATATGACTTACCGAATAATGAAAGAGGTGACTTTGGAAAAATAAAGGCGAAATCGAAGAACAAAAGTAAGTATGAGGAATAAGATGGAACTATCACCAACCAATTCACGATTTCCTTGCACGCCATAAAATAACAAAGACAACACTATAAAACCCTAAAATGAGATACTACGAAGATGTACCTTTGCAATTTTAGTGCAACTTGGCACCTCAGTTAGTATCACTTTTGTTAAGGGGGTAATCCCTTAACAAGTGATTATTCACAAACGACGCCAATATTTTCAAAAAGCGGCAAGCGTGTCCAACGTCAAACCAAAGAAGGATGAAAGTGGGCGAGAAGCTATTGGAACGATTCTTTAATTGGGGTAGAAGACGATAAAGGAAAATATGCAAAGTAACAATGGAAATGAATAGCCACCAACGACCGATATTCCAACGTCTCTCACTATTTTTAATGTAACCCACGTTACGAACCGTTTGCTCATTTTACACCTCCGTATTGACATTCTTATCATCATCCCATTATTTAGTATTGATCTAGGCAAGATTGACAGCCCACAACGATTACATACGATAATCTCTAGTCGTCTCAAGAAGTGAGCGACATTCAGAATCTTTTTCTTTTTCGAAGTTTCTAATCAAGTGGAATTTTAGGGAACTGAGGAATGGATGCCCCCAACCCTAGAGTTAAAAGCTCGCAAGAAACCACGAATGGTGATAAAATCTTGTTTGACTTTCGCACATTATATGTCTCCGTGTAGACACCCTTACAGTTGGTCTATCCATTTTTACTACCGTATGAATGATCGAACTTCGAGGACGAAGTTATTGTTAAGGGGGTAATGATGTAACAACCCTCAATTTCCGACTAGGACAACTTACTTATATTTATCTAGATATCTATCCCTAGAGGTTTATTAAGAGAATTGACCTTCTAGACATTTAGGGCATAGTGATACTTGCCTTCTAGTTCAATGAAATGTCCATAGGTGACTAGTTATCTTAGAAATGCCAAACACAATAATTATAATCAGGAAAGACAATCTCAAAGTGGACCATAATAACAACTTATAAGAATATAATTTAAACAATTAAAAGTCTATGTATCCAAAATAACTCAACAACTCAAATAATAACAATGTACATCAACGGAGATTCACAAGTCAACTACATATATGTATACATATGCATACACGATATACATAAATAGAACACAACATTTGAATGTGTTATGCAACCTATAAACAATGCACTTTAAGGATTTTTATCAAGTCGATATACAATTATGCTCACGTTATACAAATATTTGAACACCACAAATTTAATTTATGTTTTGAAAATTTTCGGCTCATACATACACACATGTATCCACCTCAGCTAACCAATAGGAGTGTAACTAGCTTATTACACTATAACACATGTATAACTACACTCTCCTCAATGGCTTACACTCACATATACATACACTTATATATGTATATCGAATCTAGTCATTTACACATCCAAATACATTACTACATTCAAAATCCACACCACCAACCTTTTACTAACCAATGGGCATGCAACCACCACTCCCTCTAGCCATTAAACAAGCCTTCTACCTCTCCTCTCACTCTCTCCCACGTGAATATGTCTGGGAATTCTCACCCCCCTCCCATTTCTCACACAACACAACACACACACACCTCTCAAAATGCTCTCAACTCTCTTCCTCCTCTCCTCTCTTTCTTGGCAGAAAAATGGGGTGAAAACACCCCTAAAACTCAACAATAAATCATCAAACAAACAAGTAATCATTTCCATAATGTAAGGAGCAAAGCCATGAAGGGTTGGAGCATGGATGATGATGCGAAATCGGCCCCCAACAGCCTCAAAACTCACGACCAGGAGGCTGTCCGAACAGCCCCCTTCCTTCTTGATTTCGAGCCACATGCACGCCAAAATGGAACTCAAATCTAATCTAAACTATTGTAATAATAACCCTTCTTGTTGATTTATCATTGAGAGTCATGCATGAAGCCGATTGGGTGGTCACAAGTCTCAAAAATCAGCCCCATCACCACCATATTCGATCCATCTAAGGTTGTTCCCTCAAAACCGATTTCAATACATCTTTATCTATAAATTTTTCAATGATCCATTAATGTTTTTGAGTTTGACTATCAGTAAATATGTGTTTTGTAAGTAAATAATGCATTGCATGTTGAGAAAATACAAGATCTTTACATGCATGTTGTTTTTAGAATGATCAAGAGATGTTTTTGCAAGAATCAAGTAAATCAACTATGTTTTGTATAAATTCAGTTTAAAATGATGATTGATGATCTTGAAATTGTTAATAATCTGTATATTGATGTTAAAATAACACAAAAGTGAATGGAAAACATGTGAGAGGTGATTAAGAGTGTAAGATAAGCAAACTAAGTCATTGGTGAGTTGTTTGGACCAAAACACTTTCTGACAGAATCCATCTTCTGTCTTGGAACGGATAAACTGAGCTTGTGAGGGCAGATTTAAGAAAAACTTTCAAAATAAAAGTTGTAGATAAACGAGTTAAGTTTAACCTCCAACTGGAATTACTTAAAAATACTGTACGAAAAGAAAGATATGATTTTTCTACTGAAACTGATCAAAACTGTAATTTTGTATGAATATTTTATAAACTTTAACAATTTTTATCTCCTAAACCAAAAGGGTCCAGGAGGCCATACTTGGTGGAAAGTAATTCCAATGTGTCTTAAACTTAAAATAAAATCATGGAATTTTTATTAAGAGCAAAACCCAAAGAACTTTTATAAAACTTTCAAGTATGCAGAACAGTGGCTGTTTTGACCACTTTCATTTATAAAAATATTTCGAGGTAGTAAACATTCTTTATAAATTAAGCCAAAATTCACATAATAAGTGGACAATATAGGTTGTTGTATAAAAATCGGGAGGATCCAAATATTTAGCCTTAACCCCGAATTAGTGGCCAACATTTCATAAATCTGTTGTATAAAAACAGAAAACTTGTAAGTAATCTAATAACTTGTGTAATGGACTAAGCAATGGACTAAAGGCCAAAACGGACTAAACCGGCCCAATTAGTGAACCCAAAAGGACCATAAATCAGTAGGCCCACTTGGCCCAATAAACCATATAGCCCAATAACCAATGTAACCCATTAAGCACACAACCCAATTAAGGTTAAGCCCAATAACTAAACGAAGCCCAAATCATTTAAAAGCCCATAACACTTAGGCCCAATTGGTAATGGCCCATAATACTTAAACAAATTTCATGAACCCAAATAATCATAGAACATTGAGGAATGTGCGAGTAAAAGATAAGTGTAATAAAAATAACACAAAAGATAACTAAGTGGAATGGACATAAGTAATTACGTTAACCAAACTATAAATTGATATCACAAATGCTAATTCGTGCTAAAATCGGTTGCACATCAAATGATGAATAAGGATGATATAACTTAATATGGCATTCTCATATGATAACCTAAGATGCCAAACGAAACCACAAATGAAGGCAAGTTACCGAAATTCTAACCACTTATAACTACATATAGAATGAAAGTGACCTTTTATACCATCAATCTTTACAACCAAAAAGATGTGAATATTAACAATACACTTGGATCCCATAATTGATGACAACATAATAAAAGTGGCATTTCTTAGTGATGGCTTAAGATAGGAACTTACGTATATTAGCCCTATCGTAGGGATAGTCTTGGCTTGGAATGTGATTAAGGAATATGACGGATATATGATCAAGGAAGCGATAGATGGGAAGTACCCATTTTGGATAAGTGAATATAATATGCGGCATGTCAAGGTGAGTCATAGCCCCCTTTTCAAACTCTTTTATATGTTTTACTTGCGGGGTGAAAAGCATGATTAATAAAAATGACTTTCTCTTATGAAATGATTCTTTGAAATAATGATAATGATATGGGAATTATATTGTATGTTCAACGTGTTATATGTTGTATGATGAGCTTGAGTACTGTCAAACGGTGGTCCCCTGTACACTACTATTAACTCATTTGAGGCCTGTAGTTAGAGGGTTGCGCAACTAGGATTTGTCCCCTCATCCACTATTATAGGTAACGGTGGGATGTTTGGTCTGCCTTTGTGGCCACCTTCATCGCCAGTCTGGCCTCGCGGTGCTCTAACTACTATATATTTATGGGCGTCTCCATGGCACGACCCTTGGTTATCTTATGCACGTGATTGACAGCATGTGCTTATCATCATCTTATCATTTGGGACTATATATTTTATTATTGGGACATAACCGGTCTTAGTAGTGGCTCAAGATTCATCTCATCAAATTATGTCATGGTAGTCTTACCATTGACCAAGAGGTATTGATATTATTATGGATGAAAATTGTGGATTGAACATACGGTTTGGGTATTGGACCTAATATGGAATCTTGAAAGTTGTTGAAATTGGCAATATTGAAGTATTGATGACCAAATGGTTTTGGTATGATGAATGATTAATCGATTGATATTTTTTTTTCTCTCACGATAAATGTGACAAATGAGAACTTTATAATTTACCATGGATTTCTCAACTACTTTGAAATGGATATGTAACGAGATTTACTTGTAAACCTATGCACTCACCAACTACGTTTTCGTAGTTGACACTTTTTCTTCATGCTTTTCAGGAATTAGCATAAGCTTTGAGAATTATATGCATCATGATTGTTTGCATTGCACTTTGGAGTCAAAGATCAAACCTTGTGACGGGCAATGGAATCCGCCTTGATCATTGTAGTATATCATCTCATGTATTTGTTATTTGTTTTGTGGACTCAATATCCAAGTATGGTAGACGTATTGTACTTGGGAATTGGTTCACATGCTTGTGCATTGTAAAATTATTTTTATCAACTAAAGCTATGGTGAATGCTATCTATTATCCTTTGTTTTGAATACTCGACTTTCTGTACATCTCATCATTCCGTCGTGGTTGGGGTGTTACAATTAGTTCATCATTGGCAGCCATATTAGTTTTCTCTCAAGCCCTAACCACCCATTTGATCCCTTACCAAGTTTCTAAGCCGAAAATCCTTCAAAAGTGCGATTTAGGAGTGATTGATTGAGTATTTCGCATCCCCATTGTGATCTTCAGGTAATAGAAGTATGTTGATTTTGATTTTATGTCTTTTCAATTGCATGAGTCATTAGAAATCAGATCTAGACCATTGGAGGGTCAATTGATGTCGAAATAACGTTTGTTTTGTTAATGCAAATCATGTGTGGTTTAATAAAGGAGGTATTTGCATTATAATGGTTTGAAAATGAAGCATTTTGATGTATTAAGGTCTGATATTTGATTTGGAATCGTTTGGTGTTGGTTTGGGGTTCAATCGATCGAGGTTGTGCAGAATCGCAACGAGTTGCGGCGCAACTGGTTTCCAGAAAGATAAGTTGCGGCGCAACATAGTGTGTTGCGGCGCAACTGGGGGTTGAATTGCGGCGCAACGTGTTGGTTGCGGCGCAACTGTAAAACAGAAAGTCAAGTTGCGGCGCAACGTGGTATGTTGCGGCGCAACGGTGTCAGTTTTTAAATGAAGTAACCTTTTGAACCTCCAATGCGTATGTTGTTGTCTTGGGTCATGTTTGTAGGCGTGTAGGTCTGAGATATGACTTTAGTAACGTGAGTATTAGCGTGTCTAATGGTCGTTTACTAAATATAGGTAGACGAGATTATTTGCTTTGCACGGTAACTTAGTTATCGGTTGACGTGCGCTCCTTTGAGGTAAGATACACTACTTTGACACGCTGGGGGATTCAACAAAAGCTGGTTTCGAATAATAACTTCCATTTGGTATCTTTATATTGCATGTGGGCATATGGGGTTACACGGAGGTATTGTGGGTTATGTAGTTGACCATGAGACCTGAAATGCAGTCCCAAATGTTATGAAATGAAGGATGGTGTAATGTAGTATTTTGTTATGCATGAAATGTAGTGATGATGTTGATTCTTGATATGTGCATGCTTATGTGGCTTGTTCACCTAGCTCACTAGACTTTCTAGGTTGCCATGTCACTTGCACGTTTAAGGGCCCAAACGTAATGAAGATTATGTGTGAAATGTTTAGGTTGTGTGATGCCTAAACTAATGATGTGTGAAATTGTTTAGGTTGTGTGATGCCTAAACTAATAATGTGTGAAACCGAGCTCGTAAATTGATATGCAGAAAGTGTTAAGCTTAACCCGTACTTGCCCTAGCCCGGCGGGTGCGTGAACGTGAGGTTGCTTGGGTGGCTCCTTGCAACATGGTCATTGAAACGCAGTTTGAGTAATACGAGGGGTCTGACCCGCCTCCACATACGGATTACTCCGGGATTGGCTTGCCATTCCTAAACGACACGTGATGAACAGCCGTGTGGGGTTTGTCATCTAGTCGGGTGTGACTTATGTTACACTTAAATGCAGTTAACGAAGATACGTGTGTAAATGTGTGAACTAAATGAAGAGTAGGCACATTTAGGGTGATTCATCCTAATTTGATATGCAGTTTATAAGTGTGTGTATTATGTGTGTTGTGCCTTAATGGTTGTCAATAAAGTAGAAGTGTTTTAATTGGACAAAGCTTTATAACCTTGGTGTTATCTTACTTAGCTAATTCGTTAGCTAACACTTGTTTCTTGAAATGTGTGATTCCCTCAGGTTTATCTTGAAGGTAGATGAGGAATGCAGAGCGAGGAGTGGGTAGATAGCTTGCTGATGACTTTAGCTACCCATAGATGCTACACCTCATTAGACATATTTATATTTTGTCGTGTTGCTGAATTTGTGAAGTACTTTGTAGACGGTTGTTTTGTGTTGGGCAACCGTTGGGTTTTCATTTAGACTTATTTTATGATATGGCAAGTAACACCAATAAATGCAGAAACCGAATTGTTTTTATCGTTTGACTTTTATTCTTCCGCAATTTAACACCGTTAGGTGAAAGATTTTTGAAAACCCATATTTTTAAACTGTCGGGTGTTACAAGTTGGTATCAGAGAATTGGTTTAAGTGAACCAAAATTCGACCTTAACCGTAGGATTTTGGACTTAGACCGATGAGGAATAGGATAGGCTTAAGTAGGATGCCTAGCCTTTGAGATAAAGTGCGTTAGGACGGGTTGGGGAGTGAGTGAGAGTGTGATTTAAGGCTTGATTAATTGTGTGATAATGTAGCTAATTGAAGTATGGCCTTGATGTATGTAGTCTCACTTTAACTCTTGCGAACCGTCGTCGTTGCCTTGTAGAAAGAATGGCACACACTAGAGCTAATAGTCAAAGAGGAGGAGCAGTTCCTAGCGGTGTTCCTCCTAATGGAAACGGAGCTGGAAATGAAGTTGAGCAAAGGCCACCCCGTGTACAAAATCGCCGTCTTGGTGATCCACCAACCGCCTCTGAAGTAGATAGGGCAAATCCGGTAATTGAGCAGATTCCAACTCAAGCAGAAATGTTGGAAGAACTGTGGGTTATTCGAGCTCGTTTAAACAGGACTGAAGAAGAGTTGCTCGAGTAAGGGCAGAAAGAGATGCGGAAAGGAATGAGAGTGAACAAAGGGGTGAGCATTCGGATGGGAATTACTCTAATCCCTCCCAAAGTGCTGAACCATCAATGGGCGAGATCACAACATGCTCATGAGAATGTTTTTGCAGCAGTAGGTGTTAATGGGGTGAATGGTGTGGACCTAGAGTTGTGAATGCCCCTCGCATAGCAACTTTAAATATGAGAGCTTCAAAAATGTGGTGCCAAGGAGTTTGATGGTACCCAAAATGCAGTGGGTGCTATGGAGTGGATTGAAGATATTGAGGTAGTATTTGCATCTTGTTACTGTCCGATGATATGAAGGTTTTGTGTGCTAGTAGGATGTTGAAGAAGAATGCCCGTAACTGGTGGAGGGCTACTACAGTTTCCATGGCCCCTGAGGTACTTGCTGTGATGCCTTGGGGTACATTTAAGGAGAATTTTTTAGAGGAGTATGTGGGAACTCGAGAGTTGAGGCTTATTGAGAAAGAGTTTAGATCTTTGGTTGCAAAACCCGGTGCAATTACGGAATATGCACATTCTTTTATGGAGAAGTTGAAGTTTGTAGGACATTTGGTTCGTAGGGATGAAGATCAGGTTGAGGCATATTGTGATGGCCTCCCAGCTAACTATCGAGGTTTGTGTAGGCAACATGTGACATTGTCGGCGACGATTAAGGAGTCAAAGAGGTTGGATGATGACTTCAAAACTGAAAAAGTAGTTGAGAAAGTTGATGACAAGAAGTCGGGATTTAAGAGGAGATCTAATTGGTCTTCTAATTCTAATAATAATAATAAGAAGTTCCGGGGAAGTTCTAGTTCGGGTGGGGACAAAGATAAGAAGAAAAGTGGTACGTGGTGTGCATCTTGCAAGGCTTTTCATGATGGTCAGTGTTCTGAAAAGACAAGGAGGTGTCACAAATGTGCTAGGTTTGGACATCTGGCAACTGAATGCAGGGACAAGACTCGTTGCTACAAGTGTCAAGAAACGGGTCATCTTATAGCCGATTGTCCTCAAATGAAGAATGATGGAAAGAAGACAGCCACCACAGCAACTAAGGTTCGAGCTCTACAGATGACAGTGGATGATGCAAGGAGCAACGATGAGGTAGTAAGTGGTACTTTTCTTGTTAATTCAAAACCTGCCTCCGTTCTATTTGATTCTGGTGCAAATAGGTCATTTGTGTCTACTTTATTTGCTCCTAAGCTAGGAAGAGTCACTACCCCTTTAGATTGCTCGATAGAAGTGGAAATTGCTAATGGTACGGTTAGTGATATACGTGTGGGTTATGACTGTGACATTGAGATTGAAGGTCGTTCTTTTCTGGTCCAACTATTGCCTACTACTTTAGGTGGTTTTGATGTAGTGATAGGTATGGATTGGTTGTCTCAGAATGAAGCTAATATTTTGTGTTCACAAAAGATAATTCGGTTTTCTACACCCGATGGTAAAGTTGTTACAGTTTATGGAGATAAGAAGAGAGGGGAATAAAGATTATCAATATGATGAAGGCTCTTAAGTGCATACGAAAGAATAAGAGCCATTTCCTTGCTTATGTCATTGATGCAAGAAAGGAGAAGCCTTCTATTGCTAGTGTGGATGTAGTTTCTGAATTTCCTGACGTGTTTCCCGATGATCTTCCCGGTATTCCTCCCGATCGTGAAGTCACCTTTCAGATTGATCTTATACCCGGTGCTACACCCGTTGCAAAAGCACCATACCGATTAGCTCCTACAGAAATGAAAGAGTTAATGTCCCAACAACAGGAGTTACTTGACAAAGGGTTCATACAACCTAGTTCCTCGCCTTGGGGAGCTCCGGTTCTTTTTGTTAAGAAGAAGGATGGATCTATGCGCATGTGCATAGACTACCGTGAGCTGAATAAGCGAACGGTTAAGAATAAATATCCTCTTCCGCGTATTGATGATCTCTTCGATCAACTTCATGGTGCTTCCCATTTTTCTAAGATAGACTTGCGGTCCGGCTATCATCAATTGAAGGTTAAGAAGGAAGATGTAGCTAAGACAGATTTCCGTACTAGATATGGACATTACGAGTTCCTTGTCATGCCATTTGGATTGACTAATGCTCCAGCCGCGTTTATGGACTTAATGAATCGGGTATGCCGTCCCTTTCTAGACCATTTTGTGATTGTTTTTATTGACGATATTTTGATTTACTCTAAGTCTGAAGCTGAGCACCGTGAGCACTTAAAGGCCGTCCTTGAGGTGTTGAGGGAGAAGAAGTTGTATGCTAAGTTCTCCAAATGTGAGTTTTGGCTGCGAGAAGTTCAATTCCTCGGTCATGTCATTTCTTCGGAAGGTATAAAGGTAGATCCTACAAAGATTGAAGCTGTTTCAAAGTGGGAGCAGCCCAAGACACCTACCGAGATCAAAAGTTTCCTTGGTTTAGCTGGTTACTACCGAAGATTTATTCAGGATTTCTCCCGAATAGCTAAGCCAATGACTGAATTAACGAAGAAAGGAGTAAAGTTTGAGTGGACCGAAAAACAGGAGAAGGCTTTCCAAACATTGAAGACGAAGTTGTGTGAAGCTCCTATACTTGCCTTGCCTGAAGGTACTGATGATTTGGTTGTGTATAGTGATGCATCTATTACGGGTTTGGGTTGTGTCCTTATGCAGAGGGACAAGGTGATTGCTTATGCTTCACGCCAGTTGAAGCCGCATGAGAAGAATTACCCGACCCATGATCTTGAATTAGCGGCGGTAGTATTTTCTTTGAAGTTGTGGAGACATTATCTTTATGGCACTAAGTGTACCTTGTATACCGACCATAAGAGCCTACAGTATGTGTTCAATCAGAAGGAGATGAATGTGAGACAAAGGAGATGGATGGAACTACTTAAGGATTATGATTGCGAGATCAAATACCATCCGGGTAAAGCCAATGTAGTGGCGGATGCACTAAGTAGGAAGGTGCAGAATTCTTCTTGCAAATTGATGAGTATGCAAGTTCAAGCAAAGTCGGGACTATTGGACCGTATTAAAGAAGCTCAAGTCAAGGCGTTAATGAAGGATAATATTGATAAAGAGAGTATTGGAAAGAAGAAACGCCTTGTGATGGAGACAAATAGCCGTGGGTTTAAGACATACAAGGGTCGAATTTGGGTGTCATTGCTTGGTGGTAATCGAGAATTGATCCTTGAAGAAGCTCATAGAAGTAGATACTCAGTTCATCCCGGTGTTACCAAGATGTATGCAGATTTGAAACCGATTTATTGGTGGCCGGATATCAAGGGAGAAGTAGCTCATTTTGTAGCGAAATGTTTGACTTGTGCACGTGTGAAAACCGACCATAAAAAGCCGTATGGATTGTTACATCAATTAGAGATTCCGGAGTGGAAATGGGATCATATCACCATGGATTTTGTAACGAAGCTACCAAAGACGCCAAATGGGAATGATATGATATGGGTTATTGTGGATAGATTGACGAAGAGTGCTCATTTCTAGCAACCCGAAAGATGTGCCCTTTAACGAAGATGGCAAAGATGTACATTGATGAGTAGTTGCGAAACATGGAGTTCCTTTATCTATTGTTTCGGATCGAGACTCGAGGTTTGTGTCAAACTTTTGGAAGGGTCTTCAACGGGAGTTGGGTAGTAGAATAAATTTGAGTACCGCCTATCATCCTCAAACCGATGGGCAAAGTGAGAGAACTATTCAAACATTGGAGGATATGTTGAGGACGTGTGTACTAGAGTATGGTGGAGCATGGGATGATCATTTGAAGTTGATTGAGTTTGCTTACAATAATAGTCACCATGCAAGTATTGGAATGCCACCATTTGAGATGCTATATGGAAGAAGATGTAGGACTCCAATTGTTGGATGGAGCCCGGTGAGAAGCAATTAACCGGTCCCGAATCATTGAATCACCTCTGAAAAAGTTAATGTGGCTAAAGAAGCTTTACGTGTGGCAAGAGAAAGGCAGAAAACATATGCAGATAAGAAAAGGAGACCGATTGAGTTTACTGTTGGTGATTTAGTGATGCTGAAAGTATCACCTTGGAAAGGAGTATTCGATTTGGAAAGAAGGGAAAGTTGAGTCCACGTTTCATTGGACCTTTTAAGATCTTGAAACGCATTAAGGATCTAGCATATCAATTGGAATTGCCTCCAGAATTGGATGGAATTCACAACACCTTTCATGTATCCTACTTGAGGAAATGTTTAGCCGAGGAGTCAAGTGTGATTCCTATTGAAGATGTGAGTATTGACCCAATGAAGAGAATGGTAGATGAACCAGTGGCGATACTTGGAAGGAAGCAAAAGAAGCTACGCCGGAAAGTGATTGATTTAGTGTTGATAAAGTGGAAGCATAATCATGAAGAAAGCTTAACGTGGGAAACTGAAGCAGTAATGAAGGAAAAGTATCCCGAGTTGTTCCTTACTGATGAGATTCCGGGGACGGAATCCTCTTAAGGGGGAGGTAATTGTAACATCCCAAACTTTTTATTTAACAGTTGACTAGTGTCGTTAAGTCAACATAATGTGTCGTTAAGTCTATATTAGATTTAATGCTTATATGTAGTAATTGTGTGATTTGTGTGAGGCTTGAAAGCCTAAATGTATAATGAAGTGTATATGTGTGTAAAATGTAGTTAAATGCCTATGTAGTGGTATTTAAAGAAGTAATCATGTTATATATGGTCCATATGGTAGTTTTTGACTAGTTATGAGATGTTTGGAAGTCTAGGGATCAATTTTGACATGTGGTGAAAGTAAAAAACGGGATTAGGGTCTTTGAGGGAGTCATTAGTTCATCATTGGCAGCCATATTAGTTTTCTCTCAAGCCCTAACCACCCCTTTGATCCCTTACCAAGTTTCTAAGCCGAAAATCCTTCAAAAGTGCGATTTAAGAGTGATTGATCGAGTATTTCGCATCCCCATTGTGATCTTCAGGTAATAGAAGTATATTGATTTTGATTTTATGTCTTTTCAATTGCATGAGTCATTAGAAATCAGATCTAGACCATTGGAGGGTCAATTGATGTCGAAATAACGTTTGTTTTGTTAATGCAAATCATGTGTGGTTTAATAAAGGAGTTATTTGCATTATAATGGTTTGAAAATGAAGCATTTTGATGTATTAAGGTCTGATATTTGATTTGGAATCGTTTGGTGTTGGTTTGGGGTTCAATCGATCGAAGTTGTGCAGAATCGCAACGAGTTGCGGCGCAACTGGTTTCCAGAAAGATAAGTTGCGGCGCAACTGGGGGGTTTGAATTGCGGCGCAACGTGTTGGTTGCGGCGCAACTGTAAAACAGAAAGTCAAGTTGCGGCGCAACGTGGTATGTTGCGGCGCAACGGTGTCAGTTTTTAAATGAAGTAACCTTTTGAACCTCCAATGCGTATGTTGTTGTCTTGGGTCATGTTTGTAGGCGTGTAGGTCTGAGATATGACTTTAGTAACGTGAGTATTAGTGTGTCTAATGGTCGTTTACTACTTTAACACGCTGGGGGATTCAACAAAAGCTGGTTTCGAATAATAACTTCCCATTTGGTATCTTTATATTGCATGTGGGCATATGGGGTTACACGGGAGGTATTGTGGGTTATGTAGTTGACCATGAGACCTGAAATGCAGTCCCAAATGTTATGAAATGAAGGATGGTGTAACGTAGTATTTTGTTATGCATGAAATGTAGAGATGATGTTGATTCTTGATATGTGCATGCTTATGTGGCTTGTTCACCTAGCTCACTAGACTTTCTAGGTTGCCATGTCACTTGCACGTTTAAGGGCCCAAACGTAATGAAGATTATGTGTGAAATGTTTAGGTTGTGTGATGCCTAAACTAATGATGTGTGAAATGTTTAGGTTGTGTGATGCCTAAACTAATAATGTGTGAAACCAAGCTCGTAAATTGATATGCAGGAAAGTGTTAAGCTTAACCCGTACTTGCCCTAGCCCGGCGGGTGCGTGAACGTGAGGTTGCTTGGGTGGCTCCTTGCAACATGGTCATTGAAACGCAGTTTGAGTAATACGAGGGGTCTGACCCGCCTCCACATACGGATTACTCCGGGATTGGCTTGCCATTCCTAAACGACACGTGATGAACAGCCGTGTGGGGTTTGTCATCTAGTCGGGTGTGAATTATGTTACACTTAAATGCAGTTAACGAAGATACGTGTGTCAATGTGTGAACTAAATGAAAAGTAGGCACATTTAGGGTGATTCATCCTAATTTGATATGCAGTTTATAAGTGTGTGTATTACGTGTGTTGTGCCTTAATGGTTGTCAATAAAGTAGAAGTGTTTTAATTGGACAAAGCTTTATAACCTTGGTGTTATCTTACTTAGCTAATTCGTTAGCTAACACTTGTTTCTTGAAATGTGTTATTCCCTCAGGTTTAGCTTGAAGGTAGATGAGGAATGCAGAGCGAGGAGTGGGTAGATAGCTTGCTGATGACTTTAGCTACCCATAGATGCTACACCTCATTAGACATATTTATATTTTGTGTTGCTGAATTTGTGAAGTACTTTGTAGACGGTTGTTTTGTGTTGGGCAACCGTTGGGTTTTCATTTAGACTTATTTTATGATATGGCAAGTAACACCAATAAATGCAGAAACCGAATTGTTTATCGGTTTGACTTTTAAAGATTTCTTCCGCAATTCTTAACACCGTTAGGTGAAAGTTTTGAAAAGTTTTTGAAAACCCATAATTTTAAATGTCGGGTGTTACAAAATGGTTCAGCATATTTACAGGAATTTCAACCTCACCAGCTCTTGATTTTAATGAACTCAACTCCCTCAGATATTCACACACAGAAAAATGGTTTGTATCGTAATCATACTCATCACCTAGAGCTCTTAGAAAAACAAGTGATAGAAAACGAATATATGGAATATGAGGTTTTCTACCTTTCACCTTTAGACGCTCAACAAGGTCATCGAAGAAAATCTGAGCAAAGTCGACCCTGTATCCAAACCATAGACAGTAAGCAATCTGGAGTTGCATTTGATTTATCTGGTCCAACCCTCCAGAACTGCCACCCAAACACTCAACAAGATGAGTGAAGAAGTATCTCCATGAGTCTGAAAGCTTGCTCATGTAGATGGTGCCTTTTCTTGATAACTGGCCATGCTCATCCAGTATATCAGTATGTCCCATCAGTCTACACACATCCCTGTAATTTAGACCAGTAGGGAGAGTAATGGCCATCTCATTTTCAGCCAAATAATTCAAATGAAGAATATCTCTAAGAGAGTCAGCAGTGAGAGTAAAGGCCCTGGTGCCTTGTTGCAATGTGTAGTTGATGGATTGAGTATTTTCAAAATACACAGCAGTGTACCAAAACTCACATAGGTAATCGTGATACATTTTTCCGGGATTGAGAGTAAGAGCACCGTAGAGAGGACAACTGAGGAAAAAGGCATTCGGTCGTCCAATGAGAGAAGTAGGAGCATGAGTGGTGCTAGTGAGTCTAGACATCCAATTATTCATGTTTATTCTGATCGCCTTTGCCTCTAAAGTAATATGAGGTGCCTTTACTACATTGGCAACGGGAGCATATTCAGCAGCGAACAGATTTTTGACAGAAGTTGCTTGTCGAGGGGCCATTTTAGTTGGTAGAAAGATGATATGAAACTGAAAATTTAGGGTTTATGAAGATTTTATGAAGTAAATATGAGAGAGATTGATGATTGGAAATTGAATGAAAAAATGGAGTAAATGAAGGAATTTGAAGAATTTGTGAGTTAATGATTTTCGAAGTAAATGAAAATAAAAGTGAATGTGGGTATTTATGTAGGAGAGAGAGTGTGGAACTCAAACGGTTATTTTTGAAATTATCAAATGTAATTTTGATCGGATTTTGAAATCCGCATTAAATACATCACATCACACATTAATGTGTGATGGTTTACAGCCCACAAACATTACCCACTTGCATTTTTTGTCTTCCCAAGGTAAAAATTTCATCATTAGGTTTGAAAAATTACATGCCACGTAGGATAATAAGATAAATATATTTTCAAAGAGTTTGCATACGTGGCACGCACAAAGACCAAGTATTAAAATATTATGACTGACATACCATGACTCATTTCAGTGCATCTAGAGGTTGACTGGACACTTCAGTATCACTGGTGGATTAGGCCAGTGATGCATGCACTGATGGTACACTAGAGGGACACTCCAGTAAAGTACCAATGATAACCATTTGAAAGAGACTGGTAACCTCAAACATGCACATCAACTAATACAGATAAGTGAGAGGGACACATTTACAAGGAGACAGAAGTTACCTCAAACATGCACTTCAACCTATCTAATTACCAGTGAAAGGGGCACATTTACAAGGTACCAGTGAAATTTTCTAGAAAATTTTGTCCAGTGAGAAAACAAATTAATAAATTCCCCCTGAAATTAAAACAAATTTTAAGGACAAAAATATATCTTTCAGTCTTCCCCCTGGAATGTTGATCCAGAAATCTATTAATGCAGAGATAGTACACAAAGGCGTTCAATATCTAAGCAGTTATAGATTTAAAAATCTTTTAAATCAAGGATCCCTGATAGTACACAAAGGCGTTCAATATCAAGGTTCCAGATTTAAGGGTTTAACATTCCCAACTCACCAACAAGATATTCAAAAGTTTTAACATCCAGAGGTTTGGTAAAAATGTCAGCGAGTTGTTTGTAAGTGGGAATAAAATGGAGTTCAATATTATTTTTCATAATATGACCACGAATAAAATGATACCTGAGATCAATGTGCTTCGTCTTTGAGTGCATGACTGGATTGTTCGAGATAGCAATGGCACTGGTATTATCACAAAAGATTGGGGTCTTTGAATACTTAATACCATAATCAAGCAACTGGTTCTTCATCCAGAGTATCTGAGCACAACAACTGGCTGCAGACACGTATTCAGCTTCAGCAGTGGACAATGAAACTGAAGTTTGCTTCTTACTGGTCCAGCTGACCAGTTTGCCACCAAGGAAATGACATCCACCAGTAGTGGATTTCCTGTCTATCCTTACAACCTGCATGATCTGAATCTGAATAACCCATTAGATCCATGCCTGAGCCTTTGGGATACCAAAGGCCCAAACTGGGGACACCCTTAAGGTATTTCAGTATGCGCTTTACAGAAAGCATATGAGATTCCTTTGGATTAGACTGATATCTGGCACATAAACATGTTGAAAACATAATATCTGGCTACTGGCAGTTAAATACATCAGTGAACCAACCATGCCTCTATAGACAGTGGTGTTCACTGGTTTACCATCTGGATCTGAGTCCAGTGTCAGTGGTGCAGAAACTGGAGTGGGTTTAGATGGTGAAGAGTTCATATCATATTTCTTTAAAAGATCTCTAACATATTTCTCTTGATTAATAAAAATACCATCTCTGGTCTGTTTAATCTGGAGTCCTAGAAAATATGTTAATTCACCCATTAAACTCATCTCATATTCAGTCGACATTATTTTCGAAAATTTCTTGCACATTGTCATCAGTAGACCCAAAAATAATATCATCAACATAAATTTGTACCATTAGAAGATTACCTTTTTCATGAAGAATAAATAAGGTATTGTCAATTGCACCTCTTTTAAAACCATGTTTCAATAAATGTTTAGTCAGAGTATCATACCAGGCACGTGGAGCTTATCTGAGACCATAGAGTGCTTTGTCCAGACGATATACCCAGTGGGGATGTTTTTCATCAATGAAACCTGGTGGTTGTCTGACATAAACTTCTTCTTCAAGTTTTCCATTCAAAAATTCACTTTTAACGTCCATCTGGTAGACCTTGAATTGATGATGAGCAGCGAATGCTAAGAATATTCTGATCGCTTCAAGTCTAGCCACTGGAGCAAATGATTCATCAAAATCGATATCTGACTGGCAGTACCCTTGTGCTACCAGTCTGGCCTTGTTTCTGATGACATGGCCATCTTCATCTACCTTATTCCTGAAGACCCATCTGGTTCCAATTGGTTCTTTCTTTCTCACTGGGAAAGGAACCAGGTACCAAACCTTGTTCTTTTCAAACTGGTGAAGCTCTTCTTGCATAGCAGTCTGGCCTTGTTTCTGATGACATGGCCATCTTCATCTACCTTATTCCTGAAGACCCATCTGGTTCCAATTGGTTCTTTCTTTCCAACTGGGAAAGGAACCAGGTACCAAACCTTGTTCTTTTCAAACTGGTGAAGCTCTTCTTGCATAGCAATCACCCAGCTTGGATCTTCCATAGCCTCGTCAATCTTCTTTGGTTCATCAGTGATAAGAAACTGACATATAAGCATTGATCACTGGAGGCTCTTCTGGTCTGAACCCCTCTACTGGAGTCACCTATGATCTGATCAATAGGGTGAGCTTTTGTCCATCTGGAGTATTGACCAGGATTGTTACTGACAACAATATCAGTGCAAGAGTTCAGTTGAGTCTCCTCTGGTGTTGCTTCAGGAGGAGGATCTTGCCAGACTACTTTAACATCTTCATCTGAATCATTTAAATCACGATTTGCATCATGAAATTCTTCATTTGAAGGCATTTCTTGAAGTATTGGATCAGTATAAATTTCTTTATTTGAAGATATTTCTGGAAAAATTTCAACTGATACTGATACTGGGGGAGTAGTACGAACATCTGATCCAATAACAAGTTCAGAGGGTGGTCTGAAACTTATTGAAGGATAGAAAGGTGTACTACTGGGGTTTTCTTCTTTTGAGCTGGTTCCAAGTCAGAATGACTGGAAACTTCTTCAGGTGAATCTTTGCAGTTGATGGAATCAGATTCACATAAGATAATTGGATTTTCCGGGGGAGAATCAAGGACTGGCTTTCTATTAATTGCATTATTCGATTCATCAAATGTAACGTGTATTGACTCATGGACCTTCTCCAGTCTCTTGTTGTAGACTCTGAAGGCCTTGCGAATGGCTGAATAGCCTAAGAAATACCCTTCATCAGCTTTGGCATCGAATTTGCCTAACTGACTGGAGTCGTTCAGAATGTACACTGGACATCCAAAAACGTGAAAATAACCAATATTTGGTTTTCTATTTCTTAAGACTTCATAGGCTGTCTTCTTGTGTCTTTTAATGTACACAGACCGGTTCTGGGTGTGGCAAGCAGTAGCAATTGCTTCAGCCCAGAAACTAGTAGGAAGACCAGATTCAGCCAACATACTCCTGGCAGCTTCTATCAGCGTTCAATTCTTTCTTTCTACAACTCCGTTCTGTTCTGGAGTTCTTGCTGAAGAGAAGTTCTGGGAGATGCCAGTGTCAGTACAGAATGACTCCAGAGTTGCATTCTGGAATTCTGTTCCATTGTCACTTCTTAACTGACACACCTTTCGCTTATGCTTGAGTTCAATCTGCTTGATAAGAGTGATGATTTCAGCAGCAGCTTCACTTTTAGACCTGAGAAAGATCACCCAACAATATCTGGAGAATTCATCTACGATCACCAGGGTGAATCTTTTACCAGCACGAGTCTGAACATTCACTGGACCAAAGAGATCCATATGAAGCATGTGAAGTGGTTCAGATATGCTAAAGTTCTGTCTGGTCTTGAAACTGGCACGTTTCTGCTTTCCCATCTCACATCCTGGACATGGCCTTTCCATTTTGAAGGAAACTGAAGGTATCCCATTTGCCAGTTGTTTTCTAGACAACTTATTGATATTTTTGAAATTTAAATGGGATAACCTTTTATGCCATAACCAGTTTGTGTCTTCATCAGCTTGAGTATAGAAACACTGCTCTGAAGGAGAGCTTTCCATATCCATCACGTATACATTCCCTCTTCTTGGAGCAATCAATAATACCTTCCAGTCTTTGTTGAATACAATGCCCTGAGCAATATTGAACAATACTTGATAGCCATCATCACACAGTTGGCTCACACTGATCAGGTTATATTTCAAACCATTCACATATGCAACTCGTCTGAATTTGACTTGTCCATTGTTCAGAACACCATACCCCTCAGTTTTTCCACAACCATCATTTCCAAAAGTAATGGAGGGTCCATCAGAAATTATGAACTCCTCCAGCAGGGTCTTACATCCGGTCATTGTCCTGCCAGCTGCACTGTCAAGATACCAGGTATGTTTCTTTCGATCGCCCTGCACATCCACCAGATATATCAGTTAGATTTGGGAACCCATCGACTGATGGGTTCACTGGACCCTCCCTTATAGGTCCCTGGAGGTATTTGGTTGAGTTCACTTTCTTCCAAAACAGATTTTTCTGCAAATGTAATTGGAATAGATAGTTTTGAAACCTTTTTCTTTTTCTCAACTGGAGAAATATATTTATCTTTCTTTGAAAAAGGTTTGGTATTTTGTCTAGGGCCAGATGAAGTACTCTCAAAATTGTTTAATATTGCATTACAACTTTGAAATTGACGAGTCAGTAATTGAAACTGGCTCTCTAACCTTAACAAAATACTTTCATCAGATGACACCTGAGCCTTTCCAGTTGACTGGACTCTAGGCTTAGGTAGGGAGACATTCTTCTTCTTTGGAACAGAAAGTTCCTTGGAGGAGGACTGAGGCAAAGGTTTCTTCAGATTGACCTTTTTAACTAGAGCAGTCACCTGAGGTGCTCTAATTTTTACCTCTGGGGATTGAACTGGGAAAATATTGGCCTTAGGAGTTACAGGCTCATCATAAATGGTAATGGGCCTGAAACCTTCTGGTAAACGATCAATTACTGGTATTAATGATGCAACATGAGTATTTCCATCTAAATAAGCACGTTTTTTAGTGGGAAATTGATTTACGCCAGCATCATATGGCTTTCTGGTTTCAAGCCATGATTTAATAACCAGTTTTGCTTTTTCTAAAATGATTTCAAGATCTTGTTTTTCTTGAATCAGTTGTTCAGTTACCAGAACTTGGGCTTGAAATGCCAGTTTAATATCTTGAAGTTCCTTTAATTTTGATTTTAAAACTGTAATTTCAGAAAAATCTGTTTCTAGACCATTTACACAGTCAGATCTAACAGTTTCAACAAAGATTAAATCAGAATTAAGAGCTTCAGCAATGTCCAATTTTAGTCCAGTGTCAGTTTCCACGTCATAATCACTGACCTTTTTGATAACAATGTCCACCCATCTTCCAGATGTGACATCTTCCTTCACCAGATGCTCTTCGTCTGCCAGAGCCATGTAACAGCAATCTCTTTCCTCTTCTTCATCAACAGATGAATCATTAGAAGGAACCCATTTCTCTTCAGTTGTTGCAATCATGCATTTATTATTTTCCATTTGTTGTGCCATGAGAGCAATTTAAGCCTTAAGCTTTTTATATTTAGATTTATAGCTATCATCAGGCTTTTTATTAGAAGTAAATGGACCAGGCTGGGATACAAACTAACTGGACTTGCAATCTTTCATGAAATGACCTTTTCTGCCACACTTAAAGCATGTCAGATTGGTCTTATCAGTAGAAGTACTGGATGCAAATTGTCCAGATGGCCTATTTGCTCTTGCTTTGAAACGGTTAAACGTTTTAGCAATCATTGCAACCAGGTCATCATTTTCAGATTCATCACAGTCTGGAGAGGTAAGACTCTCCAGATTCCATGAATTCAGACACCATCTTCTTCATAGAAAATACATTCTCAGAAGATATTAGTGTTGTACCTTGTGATTCAGTATGACTAACCACACTAGAACTACTGGAGGCATGGTTATAGGCATCTTGTTCTGCCACAACTCTCTGAGCCTGATTTTCTTCAGTGTATCTGAAGGCTCCATATAAAGTTGAAAGAGTGTGAGAGTGCAGAGTTTTACCTTGTCTTAAGACCAGGATCATGTGAGACCATTTGGTGGGTAATATATCACAAAATTTCTCCAGAAGTATATCCTTGTCTTTCTCAACCCCCAGTCCTCTCAACTGGTTAATAATGCTCATAAATCTGGTGTAAGTACCAGTGAGAGACTCATTGGGCTGAGCAAAAAACGACTCATACCTCTTGTTTAAGGAGACCTTTCTGGTGACAATGGTGTCATCTCCTCCTTCATACTGGTTCACTAGTTCATCCCACATGGTTTTAGCACTGGGAAAAAGAACTAGTGTGGGAATTAGGGTTTCTGGAACAGCCCCGAGGATCATGTTTTTGAGAAGGGTATCTAAATTTACCAATCTCCTCTCCTCTTCAGACCAATGTTCCTCCCTCTTCTAGATCCAGTTGGATCAAGAAGAGCATTGAGAGGTGATGTGGGGACGTAAGGTCATTCATTTAAAATTTTCATCATATTTCTCTCAATTCCAGTGATATGCAATATCATCATAGCTTTCCACGTACCAAATTCATCACTATTCCCACTGAATTTAGGAACAGGATTGTTTGAGTAGTGCACATGCACATGTGGAGAAGCAGAGTAGGAGGAGGAGGAGGTGGATTAGTGTTAATGACAGGTGGTGGTTCATAATTTTGATCATTAATATTAGGATCAAAACCAAGATTAAAACCTCCTTGTGTATTTTCTGGGTTGGCCATCAAAGAAGCAGATCTAGGCAAGTTTGTTTAGCCTTCTGCTCTGATACCAATTGTAGAGTCCCTCACTTGATGGCTTAACCCAATAGTGTAAAATACAACAAGTCTAATATGCACTAGATTGGACTAGTATTACTTGAATATAAATGCAAGTATATAAACAAAGTAATACAAGACTTAAAGCAATAAATAAAGTAAGGTGGAACACAATGTAATTTTTCAAGTGTATTTTATTTATGATGTTAAATAAAATACAAGGTTGTGCGGAATCAAGACAATACAAATATGTAAGTATCCTAACAACATATGAATTACAAAAACCTGTACAACATTTTCAACTTTTTTAGCAATTAGGTGAATTTGTCTAAATACTCTCGATCGTAACAAGGATACTTCACAACTTTAAGTATTTCGATCTAAAGAGTTTATTTAGCAAATATAGATCATTTGTAATTCATAGGTTGTTAGGATACTTACATATTTGTATTATCTTGATTCCGCACAACCTTGTATTTTATTTAACATCATAAATAAAATACACTTGAAAAATTACATTGTGTTCCACCTATACTTTATTTATTGCTTTAAGTCTTGTATTACTTTGTTTATATACTTGCATTTATATTCAAGTAATACTAGTCCAAATCTAGTGCATATTAGACTTGTTGTATTTTACACTATTGGGTTAAACCATCAAGTGAGGGACTCTACATTAAATATCTTCACCTAATATACTTATACGGAGTAATACTTTTATTGAAGTTATTTACAACATACATCCTTCAACCCATAAAATAACTACACTACCCATTTACATTAATAATCACATTGCTATCGCCAACGCCGCTACCGCCACCAGTTTCCGCCATCGTCGCCACATGGCGCGGATACCCCTCTAGTTAATGTTTAAGAGAAATTATATATAGAGATTTTAAGTTATAGCCTAAACATCCCTTTAATTTAAAAATTCTTTAAAGTTTAACATGTGAAGTTGTGAACATATTTATTTCTTTTTATCATTCAATTTTTACTTTGTTTTATATGTCATGATATTATAATAAGGATGATAAATTCAGAGAATTTATCATAATTTAATGTTTACGGTTGAGGTTTGAGTCGATGACAAATATTTTTATTATAAACCATTTTTATTTATACATAAAGTCCCACGGTGGTAAAATATGGTTTAATATGAATAATTATTAAATTGGTTCTAATCGGAAATAAAACTATAGCGACAATTAAGATTTCAGAAGAAGCTTCAAACAATCAAACATTTCCAGGCTAAAAAACGAAGGCTTGTTCCAATGAAGGTTTGCCTTGGACAACCCCGGTTCGAATCCAAGAAGGCGCAAGTTTTACCCAAAATGGCATTCAATGTCGTAGATGTCGTGTCGTTTGGCGATCTATCCTGGGGTTTTTCCTATGAACTACCGCGATGACATCCTATCTTGTGAGTGTGGAGACCACATATGAGGTGAATAGACTCTGACAAAAAAACGAACGTTAAAAAAAAAATCCAAGCTAAAAGGGCCTATGTTGACAAAAAAGATAGTTGATGGTGTTCATCGCCCAATCACAAAGGCTGATGCGGTGGCAATATACGCGACATGTCTCATGATCACACAATGCCATGTGTCAATGAAATGCATCACGATGATGACTGGACTTGAGTATATTGCTATCTATGGTGAAATCTCTTTTCTATATTAATTAATATATATATTAAAAACAAATGTACAAAAGTGCGTGCAAAGAATAGTAACGGACCACTTTTATTTCTTTAGGCCCGTTTTCATTTTCTTAACGGACCAACTTCATTTTCTTTTGGGCCCGTTTCATTTTTTAATTTTGGGCTTGACATATTATGTTTTGATCTTTTAAATTGCTTCCAATTTGTTTACAAAGATCACTTATTTTAATTGCATATTATTATTTTTTAAGTTTGTTAAGATTATCTCATCTTATTACACGTGAACTATTACATAATATATATACACATAGCAGTGGTGTGTACGTTTTGAATACATACACCTAACCATCTCCGAAAATTAGTTTGCATTACTTATTAGTTTTCAATTTTATTTCGGTTGATGTTTTATTATTATGGATTTTTTTCGTTTCACTTTCAGTTTTCAATGATTTTGGAGATTAGCTTTAATTATGTTTGTAATATTATTTTGTGTTTTTATTTTAAATATTCTACTTTCATACCTATTATCTTTTAGAATTTATATAATTTATCAACCTGTTATAAAATTATACTGTCAAAATTATTATTGCTTACTTATTAAAAAATTAATATCAACTCAGTTTTTGAACTATATAATGTTTCTGAAAGCATGTTATAAATTTTACATAGTACGAACACAATAAATATAATGTCTCCCGGGGCAACGTCCGGGTGATGTATCTCGTTAAATATAAAATAAAATTGTGATGACATCAATCTTTTATAAAAATAACTTATTTATTTTCTTTCAAGAATTATTTTATTTTCATTGATTTAGTTATGATGTCATAACCATTTTTTTTTATAAAAAAAAACGTATTTCATTTATATTTTTGTTATTTATGATATCATATTTGTTTGAAGAAAATATTTTTATTCTATTTTCAAAACTATATTAATTCGTACATGGTATTTTAGATTTCCGTCATTCTTTTATTAAACGGTTTGGTTTTAATCAACAACACAAATAATATTGATATATATAATTATTCGCAAAACTTTTATAATATGACCCGGGTTAAACCCGGGATGATTAGCTAGTAAAGTTTTAAAAAAAAAACTTTGTTATATCGATCACAAAGTCCCTCTCGAATTTGAAAGTCATAAAGTTCTTCATTGTATCACAAATTCCACTAGGAGTTTTACCCTAAAAATTTACAACTTTCAGTTAGAAATTATGAGAATATTCCAATATATTTATACGCCCATTTATCTATGAACCTTTAGATTGCACACGAAGAATGGGAAGAGTTTAGTTGAACTTCATATAAATAACAAAAGAACCGTTAGAAATCAAAATAACTAAAAGTTCCCAAAAATAGATTTGAAAATGACGAACGGGGCAAACCGGGTCGAACACCATTGCACCATGGGCCGACCCATTCGACCATGGGGGGCGTAAGGTCGACCCATGGGGACCTATAGGTAGGGCGATCGAACAAAGGGGGAAAGGGGGGAAATGTTAGGAAATTTTTTCCCATCACACATTGAAAAAAGATTAAAACCTCGAGGGTTCCCCACCTTTATAAATGGAGACTTGAATCATTTTTTTCAAGCATCATTTTCTTCTCACTTGTGAAGCATGGGTCGAATTTCACCCTCACTGGTGAAGGAATTTGACTAAGCTTTTCTAGTTATTATTATATTCGGTGGTTATTTTGTTATAATGTTAGAGTTATAGCTAGCACTTAGCTAATTGCCGAAGAACCGTTCGTGTTTACGAGACTAGAGAGGAGTTTTACTTTGGGTTCTAGTACGTCACGGAGTTTTCGTCTCCGGTTTTCTACAAAGAGGTTAAGGGCGCGTTTGGTTCACGGAATGTTTTTGGAAGGAATGGAATCTTTCAAAGGAATTGGAATTTGAAGGAATGGAATTTGACGGAATGTTTTTTATTTTTTGAAAATTCAAGTGATGGAAGGAATGAAATTCCTTCCGCCATACCCAAGGAATGGAGATTCCATCAAATGATGGAAGGTTTACATTCCTATGGAATGAGATTCTCTCTTCTTTGAGCAATCAAACGCACTAAGGAATGGAATTCAATTCCAATTTCATCAGATTCTGTGAACCAAACGCGACCTAAGTATTTGTTCTTTGTTTATTTATTAGTTGATTATTGCATGCATGATAGATCGTTTTAGGGAATTAATTAGTTAAGTGTTTTATTAACTTATTCCGCATATATAATTAGTTAGGTTAATTAATTATTGCATAAATAAATTAAATTAGATTAATTTATTTGCTTAGTTAATTAATCGTAATTAATTAGGATGTTCATGTTTTATTAAAAGATTTTAATTAAACGTTTTAATTAATACAAGTTTTAATAATTTACACTTTAAATCCTAAGTTTTGAGCAAACTAATTTGAGGTCATTTCAAATTATGAACATCCAATTTCAATACAAAGTAGTTGTATAGTTAATAAAATATCAACACTTTCTACCCATTATAAAAGTACTTCTCGAATCTCTATTTGTTTCAAGAATATGAGATAGATATTGAAATACAACCATTTGGCCTTACATAACATAAAACCATTTAATCGGAATATTTGTAACTTTTAGTTAATGTGTTTTAATTTTTAACTTTTGTCGTAAAATAGATTGTTTAATACTTGAATATCCTTTGTGATCGATATAGTCATGGGTTGATAGCCCATTGGCACAAGAAATTCTTCAATAAAGGCTTATTCTTGGGAGACCCATGTTCGAGAATGGAGGAAGCAAGAGTAATACTTATATTAATCGTCCTGCCTTCGGGACGGATTAACAGAGGGTTTTTCCCATAAGGTATTGGGTGAGAAGGCTCTCTAGCGTGGACCCGGTTAAGACAACACAATCTAGACCCCCTCGTTGTGATGTTCGATCCTCACCTGTAAAAAAAAGTTGTAACTTTATAAGATTATAACTACACTTGTGTATAAAGACAAAATATTTATTCAATAGCTAGGTATTGTTTAAGAAGTAAGGAAGTAAGTAATATCCAATGTCATTTTTCACAATTATGCGTTTCAACACCGTTTATGACGATGTATGAAGAAAGTTGAGATATAAATAATTTTTCCCTATTTAAGGTAGAAATATAGAGATAGTGCTTTCAGGTTTTACGTAAAATAATAAAATGATATGCGGAACTACAAGCAATAAAGATCAAACATTTGACATCGATATATAAATATCCAAGCCTTGTAAAAGGTAAGATAAATTAAATCAAAATCAAAATAAGTATATACTATAATGATAAACTAGATTTTAGACCCGTGTCCAACAATGGACACGGGGTTAATTACGATATTATCAATATTAGATCTTCATACATTTAAGTCATAAAAGCTTATAATTTTGAAGATATACGGTTCTAAGTGTTATATTTTGCAAGTTGTAGTACAATAATCATAGGTTCGTCACTGTCATTATTAGCCGAGACATATTGATGGAATTGTTTGTCGTAGTCATTCCACAAGGCACATGCTATAATAATTTATCTATTATAGAATATTTTGAAACCAGTTGTACTCATAATGTGATATTATTATGAAAGATAATTAAGAATTAAAATATAAACATACTTGTGATCCTATACTTGACATTCAAGTATATGTATTTGATCATGATGCGGGCCCATAACACGCATAGGTTTATTTTCAATCACCTGTCCTATGATAATTAGATAACAATTATGATTGTTTTTATATTCTTTGATAACAATTAGGACTCTTGATTTGAGTGACAATTGTAACTTTAAACATTAATACGCAAAACTAATATATAAAAAAGGAGAAAATTATGTACCTTTTTTATTGAGAGATATAATGAATCTTGAATGGAGTTCATATTGATTTGGATTTAGTATTCAAGTAACCCTTTGTTGTAAATCGTGTTTTGTTCTGTGATCGTCCCATGTTCTGTGATTCCTATTGTGTTTTGGATAATGATGTTGTATATCGTCATCTGTTATTATGTTTGGGATATGTATCTAGAATTCAATTTGTGTTTATATTAAATTTAAACTAAATATTAGTATTTATAATTTATAGAAATCTAATCTAATATTTGTTAATAAGTCATTAGGTTTTGAAATAAATTTTTGTAGACAATATTTTATATGTTGAAATTTTTTTAATTAATTAAATGATTGTAAAATTTAAAAAATTCTCTCAAGTCGATGGCTAAAAATACATATAAATTAAGTATTTAGGGCTAAAAAGTGTAACTTATTGATGGAAAATAAAAAAGTGTAAATTAATGAGACTTTTTCTATAAATTAATATAATACCAATATAATAATATATTTGGATAATGATTATTAGGATTTTTAATTTGTAGTTAATCTAAATGATGACATAAGCGAAAATCAATTTGATGAAATTGAGCGATTTGATTGGTTAATAAGTCATTAGTTCAACTGTCTTACTGGTACAATAATTCCTCTATTATAGAATTTTTTAAAACCAGTTGTACTCATAATGTGATATTATTATGAAAGATCATTAAGAGTTAAAATATAAATATACTTGTGATCATGTACTTGACATTCAAGTATATGTATTCAATCATGATGCGGACCTATAACACAAATAATTTTATTTTCAATCACTTGTCCTATGATAATTAAATAACAATTAGGATTGTTTTCATATTCTTTGATAACAATTAGGACTCTTGGTTTGAGTGACAATTGTAACTTTAAACATTAATACGCAAAACTAATATATAAAAAGGGAGAAAATTTTGTACCTTTTTTATTGAGAGATATAATGAATCTTGAATGAAGTTCATATTGATTTGGATTTAATATTCAAGTAACCCTCTGTTGTAAATCGTGTTTTGTTCTGTGATCGTCCCATGTTTTGTGATTCCTATTGTGTTTAGGATAATGATGTTGTATATCGTCATTTGTAATTGTGTTTGGGATAAGTATATAGAGTTCATATTATGTTTATATTAAATTCTAATATATTATTAAATTGAACGACATTATCAATATTGTATTGGGATACAATGTACGACATTTATAAGTATCAATTTATAATATTTTCTTATAAGCTAATGTTTATCTTTAGTCATGTAGTCGACATTGTTATTTATTTATATGTGTAAATCTATATTTATTTATATAATAAAAAGTCAAGAAAAGTAAAAATTGAAAATTTCAGAAAATCGAGAGATGTGATTACGCGGATTATTTATAACATTTTAAAGATAAGATAAATTATTAAAATATAAATTTAAATGTAAAAATGTAAGTAAAAACAAATTTAAAAGAATATACTTCTAGAACATTGAACACATATATTGTATTTCATCTTTTAAATAATTTTTTGTAGACAATATTTCATATGTTGAAATTTTTTATTGAATAATTAAAATTTTAAAAAAATCTTCTCAAGTTGATGGCTAAAAAAAATATAAATTAAGTATTCAGGGCTAAAAAGTGTAAATTATTGATGAAAAACAAAAAAATATAAATTAATGAGACTTTTTCTACAAGTATCAATATAAATACTAATATAATAATATATTTGGATAATGATTATTATAATTTTTAATTTATAAGTAAATTAAATGATGACATAAGCGGGAGTCAATTTGATGAAATTGAGCGATTTGATTGGTTAATAAGTCATTAGTTCAACTGTCTTATAGTATATATTAAGATTAAGATTAAGATTAAGATTAAGATAAGATTGTAATATCTTATATTGTATGTTGTCATTACGTAACAGTGTGAGCCTTTAATATCAATTTGCATTATTACCAAATGATTCATAAGATGAAAGCTTGAAAAACAATTCAATGAAACCTCGACACTTTTGTTTTGGCAGCCGACAACATTAACCTAACTTTATTCCAATAACAACAACAACAACAACAACAACAATAATAATAATAATAATAATAATAATAATAATATTACAACTTAAATTTATAATATTATTTTTTTTATTAAATTAAAGCTATAGGAAATAAATGAAAAAAAACTATTTAGCAACTTACCAATATCGCGGTGGCTATTGTGTCTTACATTACGGTATAATTTTGGTCAAAGTTGTAATACAAAGTTTGTGGTTCTATGACTTTTATCGAAGGTTTTTAAAATCTAAAAAATGGTGTATTATAAAGGTTAAATTACTACTTGTTTTTCTTGTGTTCTTTTAGCACTTAGAAATTAAATATTCCACCTTAAAATCCTCATCTGTATTTATAGTAGCTTATATCGTCAAATTAGATCATTTGATCAAAATTAAAATCAATCAAAATGTGATTCCGCAAAATTAAAAAACTAATACATATATGCCATGTATCTTATTCATGTATTGATATAGTTTTATTTTATTTTATTTTTAAACAACAAACTCAAGCCTCCCGAAATTCAACCCAACTATTTGTTGTAGCGAAATGCTAGACAAATTCACTAGGTTGAGTCTTTCAAGACTCGAACCTACGCCAACGCCACCACAATGGAAAACTCAAAGGAAAACCCTAGCGGATCGCCATGTAATGATATATTGATAATTGATTTACATATGTATATAGGGGGATAAGAATATAAGGTTGTCGGACACCTAAGCTTGAGTATGGAACACTCACTTCCTAATTTTTGAATCTATAAAATACATGGGACTCAATGATTTATTCATTAAAAAGATTATATTAAAAAAATTCCCGGATTTAATAAAATCATTGTAATTTATACTCGTATTCGAATGAAAGTTTAATAATACCAATATCATCTAGCGTTTTTAATACCAATACTAGCCACGAACAAAGTCGCGATTAGACCACTACAATGTGAAAAAAATGGTTCATATCCTCGGATAACCCTTAACTACTAAAATTCTTTTAAAAACCTAACAAATCATGAGCAGTTTGGTTTTGAATGTATAAGAATTTGGTAAAATGAAATTCTTTTAGAAACCTAACAAATCAAAGAAAATAATTCATATTTTTACCAAATTCTCATACGTGATGGGAATCAAACGACACTTTACAAGTCTTGGGTTCAAATTGTGTTCCGAGAAAAATAATCTTAAAAATAGAGACATGGATTTTTCTAGAAAGAGTGTTTTTAAAATCGAAGTTTGGTTTTTGAAAAGGCAATGTTGTGAGCCCATAGTACGATTAAAAAAAGAAGTTGAGAATAGGCCCAACCCAAAACACAAAACACAAACACAAACACCCTTATATTTCATTTCCAAACCCAAAATCAAAATCTCACACAAACAGATTAAGCTCACTCAAGCCGAAAAGGGGGAACCAGCGAAAACAAGCAGCGAAATCCTAATTCTTCTTCATCATCAGGTATATTGTAATTTTTTTCATCAATTATAATATAATAATATTAATAATAATTACAGATATAAATAATTGTTAATTTTATTATTTATTAGTATATCCATACAGAAACCCTAGGGCTAGCTGCAGCGATTTATTATATCTTTATTTTCCTTAATAATTATTAATTACCTTCATTTATAAATATTTTTAATTTGCTATATCTGTTACGAGTATTTTTTATTTTCTGTATAAATGTGTGTGTGTGTGTGTATATATATATATATATATTTGCATATTAAACAATCTAATTTTATTATTTTTGTGTGTGTACGTGTAATTCATTAAAGGATTGTTTCACTCTGGTTTTAGTTATCAAAAATCTGTTAGATTTAATAATTATGTACAGTTAAGCTCAGTCCGTTGGCTCCGGTGGTTTGTGGAGGTTTTGTTGTTTATTATTGTTGCTTTTGGAAGTCTGTGGGCGGTTTTCGTCGATAGTTGTATGTTTCGTGGGGTGTAGTATGTGTTTATATTGGGATATTATATATGGGGTCTGATCCGATGCTTGCAATTAATGATTGGAGCTGGGATTGGAATATACATGTATTAGATATATAGTGTATGTATCTCTGCTTGTTTGTTGTTAGACATTATATGTAGAAGTTAACACCTTTTTCATATAAAGACTTGTCATTTTTGAAAGGCGGGTTTATATTAACAAAGTCATCTCTGGTTATGAGGTATGACTTAAATATTACACAGAAAAGTATGGCAGTATTTTACGTGGAAAAAGTCACCTGTATCGTTAAGTGTTTGTATTGCAGTCGATCTTGATATATGATAGATTTAAAGGTTTTTCCAAGTGCGATCTTCTACCTTTTATTCAAGATGTAGAATTCATAAGCATGTTGTTTTAGCAACGCATGATGTATTATCACTTCATTTTTTTGTTTTAAATTTGAGGACTGCTTTTAAGTTGTTCGTTCTTGCAGCTTCCAGAAAAGAATCAAAAGGTGAGAGAGGAAATATATTTAATTTTTAACCTAAATTAAACATATAATTACTTGGACTAGAACTTGTTGCATATTAAGAGTTGAAAGACATGTAATTTTTTCTTTCTTTCAAGTTATGATAAGCTCACACGAGTTTATGTTCAATTAAATTAAAGCATTATACCAAGGGATCTTAACCCAATATCAGGTTGGATTTTCTGTAACATGATTAAAGAAATTCATGTAAGGTTAATGCATTAATTCATGGTAATTTTACATCATCTTATGACTGAGATGCTTTGTTTATGATAGATGTCAAGCGCTTGGACAAATATGAGCTATGGATTCATACTTAGGGATGTAATTGGGAATTAGGAGAATAAAAAGTTTGGATGAGTTATGTAATTATAGCTGGAGGTTTTGCTAACTCTCCCGAGAACTGACTATGCACAAAAATAGAGCGTTGAGGACCCCTAATTTTATTTTACGAAAATGTCTGTGGAGCATATTGGCTTTTTTGAGCAATTTAGAGGACGGGGGGAATTGTATTTCTATTATTATAGCTTTGGAGCATTTTGGATTGCATGAGCATTGGAGCTTGTGGAGCACCGCTCATCATGAGGAGTGCTCTCTTGGTTTGCTTCATTGTTTTTGATTTAATTCAGTTTCTTTAATCGTTAGATACCACATTCCGGTGAAAAGATGTATGAAGTAATTTAGATAAAAAAGTATCACGTCATAATTTCCTTGATTTCTGATTTGTTTTTTTTTGTAGCAGTTGTTGGTTGCAGCCGTCTATTTGGAACCGAAAATGAGTAGCCGATTCTCACGCATGATCTATGTTGGGAACCTGCCTTTGGATATAAGAGAATCTGAAGTTGAAGATCTTTTTTACAAGGTCAGTGTCATATTTTTTTCTCATATCTTTTCCAAATTGCGTATCTCATATCTAGGTTTGTAATTATTTGTTAAAAAGTCTACATTTGAATCTCGTTTATATTTCAAAGGATGTTGAAAATATATTTATATATATAGTCTGCATAAAATTTCTGATCTTTAAATCTTTTTCAAGTTCAAGGTTAAGCATTTTTCAAAATTAAATTACGAATTTTGAATTCTGGATATAAGTTTATATCACATTAGAATTTCTGAGCATCTTTACTGTATATAATCTGAATTTATTTCTAATATAATAAATGTATTTTTTCTAAAATATAGGAAAACTGTTAATTCGGAAGATCTTATATATTGAGATTATTACTATGATGTTCACTTTAATATGACTTGATTTCTATTATGCATGTGTTTGGATTATAATGTAATACTTTAGCAATTTGACTTTGAGTTTTTAGTTGGGCAAAATTATGTTAAGAGCTTTTTATGTACTATGTTTCATGGGGTAAAATTATTTACTGTATATGAAGGCTTGGGCTTAAACTTCTTTGTTTGAAGTAGGGGATAAAATGTTCAGTTTTTATAAGTTAATTTCTTCTATATGCAGTATGGTCGCATATTGGACATAGAATTGAAGGTTCCACCTCGCCCTCCCTGTTACTGTTTTGTGGAGGTAATATGATGAATTTGAATTGAAGTTTTTTATGTTTGTCATTTATTCTCTACAATAGTTTTGACTGCTCGATGTTTAAATGTAGTTTGCAAATTCTCGAGATGCCGAAGATGCCATTAGGGGCCGTGATGGCTATAACTTTGATGGTTGCCGTCTGAGGGTAAAAGAAATTTTGAGTTTTTTACTTGTCTATAGTTATATTTGTATTGAGGTGGCAAATGGGCTGGATAGGGGAAGAGGTCAAACTAGCGCATATCAAACGGGTATTTTATGGTGTTTGTCTGGGTTGCATTGACCGGGAGCACTAGTTGTCGAATGTTTTTAACTGTTTTATAAATAACTAGCTGCCACCTGAAAGCATCTACTTTGTCAGAATAGTTTAGTACTTGAAAAAAAGATTTAGGAGGTTCTCTTCCTTAATAATCAAACCTTGGGTGTTTTTCACCCTGTTCAACTCATGTGCCCCGTTTTCATTAAAGCTAACAAAATTCATACATGACCATATGATCTATTGGAGATAAACATAACGTGGATTGGCCCTTTCAGTAAATAGGTTGATAAGTCTATCTATGTTTAAAAGACTGAGTGTGATACCTTTTGTCGTAGGTTGAGCTTGCTCATGGCGGTCGTGGACAATCATCTTCAGGTGATGGTCGTGGTGACTATGGGGGTGGCCGTGGTCGTGGCAGTGGGAGTGGACGTTTTGGCATTTCAAAACATTCGGAGTATCGAGGTGCCACATGACATCTGAGTCAATTATAACTTATAACTTAACCGATGCATATTCTTAATTGTTACTTGATTTTTGTTGAGTTTTTTACAATTTTAATATCCGTCTAAGTTTTTTCTCAACCTTGTGTTCTTTGTCTGCAGTTATTGTCCGAGGCCTACCATCGTCTGCTTCTTGGCAGGATCTCAAGGTAACACTTATGTCTAATGTTGTCAGGTGGTCTTTGGTTTGTAACTGTTTATAGGGTTAAAGATTGAGATGAGAGAACACCAGTCTAACAGAATAGGTTAAATAGAACACATGTTTTATGGGTTTTCTCAAACCACCCTCAAAAACATAATCTATCACTCTGTTTTCTATTCTCTTTTTCTTAAACCCACTAGGCACAAAACAAAGACACTTATAATTTTTCTATGTTGGCTGTTCTGGCTTGTGCAACCTTTGATGATTCGCTTACAATTTTTTCTTCAGGATCACATGCGTAAGGCGGGTGATGTATGTTTTGCTGAAGTTTCCCGTGATAGCAAGGGTATATATAATATATCATAGCATTATGGATTTGTTATTAGAGCTTTCATGTTTTGCTAGAGGTGGCTGACCCATTTGTATATGAGTGGGTCGATTTGGGATATGCTTAATCTTAACAGGTCTACTGAGTTATTTAAAAAGGAATGGGTCAAATGGTCTGAATAGGTTGAAAGTTGCTAACTTTTTTTAATGCATATAACTTTCAAATTGTTCGTTTCAAAAAATTAGGTTATCGCTTAAATTACTTTTAACTTTATAGTTATAAGACACTACATATGTGGAGAAGGTTTTAGGTTTACGAATAAAAGTATGTTTCTTATCATCTGAATCTAGTCTAACATGTGTGATGTGCCAAGAAATCTCTTAATTTTGGTCTCTTAATCTGCCCAATTTGTCACCTGTATGGCTGTATGCTTGCATATTAGTTACCATGGGTTCTTATTTTAAACAATTGTTCATTATAGGGACATTTGGTCTTGTCGACTATACAAACTCTGAGGACATGAAATATGCTGTAAGTTGGTGAAATACTCGTTATTGTGTAGCTGGGTTCTGGTGTATTTCCTTTTTGCATTTTAAACATTTGATCGTCTTTTGTCGAATAGATAAGGAAGCTTGATGACACTGAGTTCAGAAATCCATGGACAAAGACCTATATTGAGGTAATTTGTTTCTTTTGCAAATACTTGTGGGTTTCAAACTTGGATTTTCCCTCTTTAACGACTGAAACATGTTGATTGTATGCTATGCTATTCTTTTCTTATTTGTGCTATAAGAATGGAAGACTTTTCGTGATATATTGTTTTCTCTGTCATACTTTGGGTGTTTGCATGGTTTTGATGGGTGTGATATCATTATCATCACCAAAATCATCTTACAATTTCCATCTTTGAAGGTATTATTCCAATTTGCTCCAATGCTCCCTATTACAGGTGGTAAGCTGAGCTGGTTGGGTCAAAGGTTGAAAGGAGTAATATTTTGGTCGGACTGTGTTGTATACACTTTCTCATACATTTTTTAAAACTTACTAATGAAGATATTATGCTTCAAATATGATTACGGAACTATTACGATTGGTAACCTATGTTTTTGAGTAAAGTGAATCCGGAGGTGCATGATGAAAATCTAGTTCCGACTCTTCATCCCATTCACTTTTTATTACAGTTCTTTTAATGTGACTCATTTGTGGCTTAATCATAACCCAGTTTTAGTCATTGATATGTAATACGATCCAGATTGGTACACTTCATTTTGACTACTTTTACCTTATGACTGCAGGTAAGGAAGTATAGTAGGAGCCCTTCAAGGAGCCGCAGCAGAAGCCGAAGCAGAAGCCGCGGCAGAAGTCGAAGCAAGAGCAGAAGCAAAAGCCGCAGCAGAAGCCGAAGTCCGCGACGCAGCAGAAGCAGAAGTCCGCGACGCAGCAGAAGCAGAAGTCCTCGGCGCAGCAGAAGGTATGAACAAAGTAACTTTTATGGCCAGGTGTCCTGGATGTCCTCACAAGAGGTCTCATGTTTGAACCTGCCTAAGTAAATATTATAAGATGGCCAGGGAAATGGTTTGGAAACAGTCACGGGATACCCCCCTTAGGTCGCTTACATTTGACTCAAAGGACCTCATTTGTTTACCCTTATTTCTTTTTAATGTTTTTTCTGCTCTCCAGTAAATTGTTGGATCGATCTGTTTCAAGATCTCCTGTAAAATCAAGATCAGCATCTCCTGTGAAGCCGGAAAGGTATGATAATCCAACCTATATGTATATACTGGACTGTTTTGTGTTCTATGAACTGTGATGCAAATGCATGCCGCATGTGGCAATTTTAATCTCTTTTTGCAAGTTGGTTGATTTGGACTGTGTTTCATCTTTAATGGTCAAATGGGTTTAGCTAAAAACTTTGACGAAAAAGAAAAATATCAAGCGGCCGGTCCCACTACTTTTAAATGGCAGGCAACACATTTATTTGCCCAACTCAAGACTTTAACCACCTGGATATTTTGTGCAGAGCCAGATCAAGGTCTAGGTCCAAGTCAAGGTCCAAGTCAGCATCACCGCGCAAGGTATAACATGTTTTTTTGTTTACGTATGTATTACTTGAAGAATTTCGTGAATGAAGGCGTGCTTGTGTTTTGCGATGTACTTTTTATCTTTTCGCAAAACATATTAATCCAAGAGCAGAACAGTGTTTACGTAATAGTAATTATAAGTTGTAATTTTCTTTTCGTTCTAATTGTATCTAATGACTTATTATAATGTTGTTTCCAGGTGCAAAGTCCCTGAGCCAGTTTCAATTCCATCCGTCTTTTGGGAAGATCAGAGCTGAAAGTTGCTAGGAAATTTTATTAAAATCTGTATTTTCAAGGATGATGCTACTTATCTTATGACCTGTCTTAGTGTGTATCAGATTGTTGGTGTTGTTTGTTTCTGCTACATAAGAAATTAAACCTTGCATTTTCTACTGGACTTGTAGCAAGCAATGTCAGACTTGTGTTTGGTAATGCTGAATCTTCGTGTATTTTCCATGTATTTGTTTATCAGGTATTTAATATGTGCAATGGTATCTTACTTATAATGTGGGATATATAGCTCATATTTTTTCGAGGTGAAACTATTATTAATAAAATATATGAACAACCACGGGTCATTTGTAATGCTCACAAATAACTCAAAAATTTGTAAATAACAACTAAAGCACTATGCAATATATCGTAGTATAAGTTATAATAAATATTGCTGTTAATTCCTTTTCATAACAGAAATATACTGTCATCAATTAATCGTATCAATCTTCAACTCCTTACACTTGTAGTCTTGAATCATGATTGAAATAGTGAATCCGAAAACGTTGCAGGGGATACAATGAGGTGAGACGACTAACATAGTATATTAGTATCACTATGCATTCATGAATCATGATACATTATCAAAACCTCATATATACCTGAGAACAATTCTCAGATAATTGATGTTAATTTTAGATTTTGTTGTTAAAAGGAGTTAATTACATGGATGGATGGCTCTGTGTTTAGAAGTAACTTTCACTTATTGTTCGTGACTTTTCAAAACCATACCGCCAAAACTTGTTTCACCTGAAGTACACGATTGATGTGGTTTGTTTTCTTCGTAGGGATTATGATTGACATTAGTTATAGGGTGATTGATATTCATAATCTAGATCTCATGTTATGAGCAAATGACCCACCTTTTAAAAAAAGAAGGTGAAACTATATAATTAAGAGTAACTTGGACTACAAGGTTGTTAAATCGATGTTTTGTTATAATTTCCCAAAAAATGTATATTTTACAGGCTAAGTCTAAGTAGTATGGATACCGAATATAACTAATTCTAATTTTGTAAGAGATTATCCAAACAATAAACTTATATAGACTATAACTCTGGTCGTTATCGTAATTTTACACATATGCAAAATTACTCATCTAATAATTTGTGCTAGGGTAACTTTGAATCCTGATTTTTTTCACAGATTACAGTGGAGCCTATCATCCCTCCAACACATTGCACACGAAGCGATGGACTCACGACATCGACAGCAAACGGTGCCTTAAGGAGGGTCCTAAAAATCTCTATCTATACTCCTTTATAATAATTATCAACCCCCTATTTTTGGAAAGTGTTAGAAAATGGTTAGATGCAAAAGTACTAAATTACCCTTAATAAATACCCACTATGGAAAGAGTTTTTATAAATTACCAAATTTGCCCTTAATGAATTAATTTACACTCTAAACCTTTATTTTAATAAGTAACACTTTAAGCCCTTATCTTCTAAAATATTCCACTATCACCTCTACATCAACCTACACCACTTGACACCCCCACCACCAATAATACTGTCACCCGCCACCACTAGACCATCGTCCACGCCACCGCCGCCGCATTGCGCGGGTACCATGCTAGTTTTTTTTAATAAGTTTTCAGGCCCCCCTCATTTTAAAGGTAATTACAAGAAAGTTACATTGAAAATGACCCGATAGTTTTTAATGAACCTTTTTTAATGAAAATATTTATTAAATTACCAAATTTGTCTTTAATAAATTAATTTACACTATAAACCTTTATTTTAATAAATAATACTTTAAGTCCTTATCTTCTAAAATATTTAAATCTACACAACTCGACACACACCGGTAGTCGTTGTCATCGACACTGCCCACACCATCAAAACATCGACAGCATAATTACTTTCACATTGCGCGACTATTACGTTAAAATTCATTAAACAGTGCTACATGTTCAATTGAAAAAAGAAAAACCCCTGTAACGAAAGTGTGGTCACGTGGACACGTGAGTGAGCGAACTGTGCGAGAGGGGTTTCAAGTAGGGTTTTTGCAGCTCAAAAAAAAAAAAAACATAATCTCCAATGGCGGCAATTCTTCATTTCCGTCCATGTCGCCGGCGAATCCTTCACAGCTCCATTTCCTCCATCCACTTCTATTCTTCAAATTCCGATGACAATAAAAAAGTCGCTTCACTTGAAGAGATCCGCAATAACCTAGCTCAGTTCCGTAGCCGTACCAACGTTCCACCGCCGCCACCGTCGTCATCCTCATCATCATCACGACCTCCGTTTGTTTCCTTCCAGGAGCTTTATAAACGTAACGTCATACCGAAATCCAATCAAGTTTCCGGATCACCCGGACCCGGACTATCCGGATCCAAACCGGTTTCCTTGGATTCGATTCGATTGAGTTTAAAAAACATGAAACGGAATCCGCCAGCGTCACCATTACAATCTCGACTTTCCGGCCAGAGAAACGATCTCGGTTTGAATTTGAAACCGAAGATTGGGACCGAAATGCCGGATTCATTTAAGAAAAAGGATGTAAAATTATCGGACGAGTTGAAGAAAATGGACTATGTCAAGTCGTATAGTTATGGTGAGTTAGGGAAGAAGTTGAAGAATTTAAGGCCAGTGAACAAAAAGAGTAAGTTTTCGATATCGGAATTGAGTGAGAGGTTGAATGCGATGAGGGAAGCCGAAGAGAAGGAAATGAAAAGCACTAGTGGTCAATTGTATCTTGACCTTAGGGAAAGCATCATCAAGTTAGGCGATAAAGAAAAATCTAAAAAGACTCCAGGTATATATATATATATACATTCTGTATACGTTTCATTTCGTTTGATATATATATATTGCATTTGAATTTGCTTGAGTAGGTTCTATTAATTATATTTCGGTTATTGATCTTTATGTTAGGATGAATAGCCAATTTGTTTAGCTTGGTAAGTTAATGGCATTTGTTGGTCTTTAATTTGGTGAGCTTATATATGAATATGTGTATATATACTTGTTGCAGCTCCGAGAGCTATATTTGGTTTTGAAGAACAGAGCTTTATGTCATCTCCGCCAAAGGAGGTCTTGGTTGAAAAGGCAAGTGTTACATATTCTCTTGGAATGATTTTATTTTTTCCGATGTTTTAGTGAACGATGATGTATGTTATGAAGGTTTTTTTGTTACGTTCTTGCTCGAAACAAAAGCTAGGGAGTTGTTATTAAGTAAACAAGGGAAATTGGTGGGTTGATGCTAGTATATAGAACCCGTTAAGCTATCTATCACACTTACTGTTATAAGGTTTGATCATTTGTTTCAGCATTAGCACATGTCAGAGTATAGTCTATTCTTAAAAGAATGTAAAAAGAATAAGAATGTAACACACATATTAGCTGAACTTCTAATATCACTTCAGATGTGAATAAAATGGAAACCATGTTCTCACAGAAAGTCGCTGTACGTATATCTTGGGGGGTTTGGAGTGTAATAATATGAATAGCTTTCACCAATGCATGCTACTGTTTTGAAAAATGTTCTGTGAATTTGGGCAGGGGTCAAGTCAGCTTTTCACAAGTGTGTGAAAATCATCTCTTATTTCCCGTGTCTATTTGAATTACCAGATTTTGACATAGGTTCTTTGTATTGATTTTTTCTATAACACAGACTATTTGGAACACCTAGTTTTCTTACCAATAGATAACCAGACTCAAGAATTTGCGAGAATATTATTGTTTTGTTGTTTTTTGTAACACCCCTCGTTCCATCCATAAGGATCTGCAATAGACTGGAACCGCACAAGTGTTCTATTATTCTATTCGTATGACATTCTGATTTTATATTATTTTGTACAGTATTTCCATCCAGATCACATGTCGTCTGCTGAGAAACAGAAGCTAGAGCTCAAAAAAGTAAGACACAAATTCAAAATTTCTGAGTCAGACTGTGGATCATCTCGTGTTCAAGGTATGTATAAGTCCATTGTCAGTTTTGTATCTTTCCTCGGTAGACGATCACATTTCAACTACATTGTGCATTATACATTTGGTGACTTACGTTTCATGCACTATCATAATTTGTCATATGAATGTTCATGAAAGTCCCTAAGCCACCGGATCTATGAGATTAGATAACTAACTATTGAGTGCGGAAACTCTCAAGAGCTAGCAATCAACAATACAATAAACACGAACAATATATGAATAATCGGAGCCTTGTATTACTTCAATAATAACGATTACAAGTAAAACATGAGCTCTTGTTAACTAGAAAAACACGTAAACAAAGACTAGAGAGATTCGCCTTTAGCATAAGGTCTAATCTTTTATTTATACTAACCAAATCGGCCAAGGTCTAGCTAGACGTACTTAGACCTATCTAGCTAGACCTACCTAGACCTGTCTAGCTAGAACAAGACCTAGACCTACCTAGACCTGTCTAGTTGGTCAACTCTTAGGTTGGCTTGGTTGTGTTTGACCTTATTACATACAAAAACGCATCCTTTAATAATTTAGAGTTAATTTCATTACATACCTCTAGGGTATGTCATATTTTTAAGTTTCACCCTTCTCGTTTTTTAGTATCATTACATACCCTTATGGTGATTTTTTGTATCACTACATATTCCTCAACCTAACGAACGTTAATTGAGTTCCGTTAAAGCCCTCATGTGCACTACACATGAGGGTAGTTTTGTCCTATAATCTCTAAAACATCTTTTATTTTTCTCCATCTTCTTAAAGATCAATTCATCTTAGTTCTCCTGAATCATTCTGAACCATCATAATAATAATCTAATTATCTCTTAATAATAATGATAATAATAAATCAAAAATCTTTAACATCCATCCATATACACCAATAAGTCAATAACGATAACATTTACATGTAATGATTTATAACCAATTTAATTTTTTCAATAATATTAATTAGATGATAAGAAAGGAGCAGCAACAGTAGTTATTAAAGCCTAAAATCAACCAGATCCCCAATATTGCTACTTATTATATCCATCATTTCAATTATCTCCAAAATGATAAGATAGTTAAGCTATAATCACATCCCACCACAAACAAAAATATACGTGTGGGTTGCCGAAATCAACTGATATAAAGCCATCAAAAGTCCAACTACTTTTTGGAGCTTTCATGAATGGTGGTGAATCAACAGTTTAACAAGAAAACCAGGTTTCCGATTTTCCTTCTGGTTCTTATTTGGAGCAGCCACTTCTGCTTATCAAGTAATCTTTAACTTCCTCCTTGACTGAAAACAGAGATATAGATGTTGGAAAATGATACCAATTTGTATGTACATCTATAGATTGAAAATAGAGATCTAGATTTAAGAGTGATACAGATCTGATTTAGAAGAAAATATTTGTTTGATGATTATTTGTGAGGGTTTGTAAACCATAATGGGTTTAGTAAACCAAATGGGCTTTGTGAAATCCACCGTAAGTTTTAAAGCTTTTCTTGTTCTTACATATGTGTGTGTCTATATATAGAGAGAGATATAGATCTGGGTTTGGTGGGATATATGTATGTATATATGTATATATATATCAATATATGTGAATAAGAGGGATAGATATAGATTTGGTGGGATTGTAAAAACAGTGAGATATATAGATATTTGAGAGAGACACATTATAAAGATAGAGACTAGAGAGATACAAATACTAGAGAGAGAAGCAGTAAAGGTAGAAGGATGAAGAAGAGATGGTATTTTAGAGGCAAAAAGACAAAACTACCCTCATGTGCACTGCACATGAGGGGTTTAACGGAACTCAATTAACGTTCGTTAGGTTGAGGGATATGTAATGATACAAAAAACCACCATAAGGGTATGTAATGATACAGAAAAACGAGAGGGGTGAAACTTAAAAATATGACATACCCTAGGGGTATGTAATGAAATTAACTCAATAATTTAACATATACAAATGACTCAAGACAAACTTCTATAATGATGTTGTCATCCGGAAATGCACCAACAGACTCCCCCTTAACATCAGCATTTAGAATTTTTCTGGTTGGAAATAAGAAAATCATTATTTGGAATTTTTTCACGTTATCGATTTGAGAGACCATTGAGATTCTAATTTCTATGGCATCAAAGCCAGTAGGCAAATGTTTTAATAAATATACTGATGCAAAACATGATTTTTTTCTTTTGTATAAACGGTGATGCTTTTGATTAATCTTTGTCTGACAAGTAAACCACAAATCATTTGGATTCATTGGTGATGATGTTGACAATTCTGTCATGCAAAAATTATAGAATTTTTGTATTTATTTAGTGATCTGTTCTAATATTAGTGTGTGCTAAAATTTAGAATCTTAAGGGGTAAGATAACATTTAGAAATGTTGCATATGCGTTAATGAGTTGTTAGTCAGTACGTGTAGTTCGAGTAGGAAGCAAATGGGGAAACGACAACTTGTAAACACATTTAAAGCTTGTTTGCTTGTTATTTTAGATGAAGACAACATATTGTGTATGATTCCAAAAATTCACCAGGCAGTGTCGAATTAAGAGGCCCACTCACCATCTTGTAGTTGTGGTTTTGGGCTGGCATTGTATATATCTACAATATCTATTGCATACAAGCTTTAATTGTGCAAAGATACAAGTATGCAATGTTTTAGCGTTCATTTTGTTATAGAAGCTGCTGTGTAATGCTTTATATAACTCAAAAAGCCTGTTTTTGTTACCATCTCTAATCAAGTTTGATTCTTCTAATGATTGTTGTAAATTTACTCGAAAGATTTAATACCAGCAGGGTTTCAAGTATGTTGGCCTATGGCCTGTGTTTTTATTTATTTGTTTTCTATTTTCAGTGGCACAACTCACTACAAAGATTAAGCATCTCGCTACAGTCCTACATAAAAAGGTAACGGGCTAGTCTAAGTTTTGTCTGTTTCATCATGTTTCCACTAAATTTACTCAATTTGATGCTGGTTACCTTTATGCTCGTTTGTTTTGTAAATTTGTCTTGAGCTACGATAGTAAATTGCAAAACGTTTGGAACTTTGGTGCCACCGTTCTTTCTTGCACATACATTTATCTTCTTCTTTTTATTTTTTTTCTTTGCTATTTGGCATCCTTAGATAGCCATACTTAGTATGTCTAATATGTTTAAATGATGTTGATGAATATGGTACAGGATAAACATTCTCAAAAGGGCCTTCAAGCTATGGTACAGAGAAGGAAGAAACTATTGAAATACCTTCAAAGAACAGACTGGGAGTCTTATTGCTTTTGTATCGCAGAACTTGGTCTTCGGGATGTTGCATATGACAAAGCTTCCATAATTGATCGACGCCGGAATGAAATAAAAAAACTTGAAGAAGGCTCTACATCCAAGAAAAAAAAGAAAGTGAAGAAGGCTGCTTAGTTAGTTAGAAAGAGCCTGTATTTGGCATTGATAATGTTACCTTACCCTGCCAATCGGGATTTTTTTTGAAATTACCGCTCTTCCTCATGTTGCAAGACTTGTAAAACTATCTAATTTGGAGAATAAGAATACACAAACGCTTGCAAAATATCATCTTTTGGAATACCAAATCTCCTACTTGACTGACTCATCTATCTATCAAGTATACTTTAGGCTCGTTTAGGAAGGCTGAAGAATCTTTTCTAATGTTTGTGACTTTGACTCATTTGTAATGTAATGTCTATTTGGCTTCATGTTAAAGGTAACGATTTGTTTCACATACAGTCGATGCTCGCAAAGATTTACAATATTTTTAGTGGTATTGTCATTGATTAGGACAAATTATTTGGAAAAGTGCTAACCTTTACACTAATTGTTGCTGTATGCATTAAACAAATAAATGTCAAAGTAATCTATGTACATACATTTGTATCGTATAAATCGTAAGCTTGTTCCACATTACCTCTTCTGATAATGTGCTAACAATTGGCATAGCATAATTGAGTTTGTTCAGTTTTTAGCATTGAACAATTAGATTTGGAGTTTGATTAGAAGACTGGTGATTGGAGCAGTGGTATCGTTTATTACTAAGAGGCAAAATAAGACAATTCCTAAACATATTAACGAATAGGTGAACAGCTTAATTCTGGTGGAGTTGAAGATTTGAAATGCAAAACAGTTTAGAGAGGCTGCCATTGCGGAAGTGTCAAACCTGTATGACTTATGAGTCAAAATGGTTATGCAAATGCGTCTGGGTTTTAGCGTTTTGGGTTGTTTTGATAGTTACAAGTTATTAGGATGGTTTTATCCATTTTAGGTCAAGTCGAGGTCATAATTGGTTCTTACGTCCTTTATCTTTCAAGTCTTTCGTGTTAACTTGTTTCGTCTTCATTTTGTTAGTGCCTTGTAATTTATCTAGTTTGAGTCCGAGTTCAGTTTTAACTTGGACAAGTAGAAGGCCAAGTTTGTAATGTTTCTTCTATGGTCTATTGTATGGTTTTTCTTTGTTCTATCCAAATTTTAATTTTTGTGAACATTTGTGTAATTTAAGACTTAAGAGAGTAAGATTAGGATTTTATTTTTTTTTTACATTTTTAACTTTAACATACACGTTTAAGAGCTGTCACTCGTAAAGTCATATATTATGGGCTAACAACTAAAGATGTAATTATCAACCAGATTGATATAACCTAGGCCCAATAAAGCCCAAAAGAAAGACTACCCTAAAATCTCAAACATATATAACACACACTTTCTCTTTTCTTGGTTTCATTCTCTGAGAACACCCTAATTTTACATTCGCGCCGTATATATCTGTTAACTAACAATCAATCAAATGGCGGTTAGCGAGCTTGCCTGCACATACGCTTCTTTGATCCTCCATGATGACGGCATCGCAATCACTGTACTCTTCCTCTTCATTTATCTCTTTAATTCTGTTTATATATGTTTATATCTATATCTATGTTTGTATATCTTGTGTTATGAATATTAGGGTTTGATGTATGTATAATATGTATATGTATATGTATTTATAGGCTGACAAGATAGCAACACTAGCCAGGTTTATTTGCTAAGTTGTGCGAGAAGAAATCTCTTGATGACCTCATCATGAACGTCGGTGCCGGCGGTGGTGGTGGTGCCGTTGCCGTTTCTGCCCCTGCTGGCGCAGCTGCTCCCGCTGCTGAAGAAAAGAAGGTATAATCTTCACAAGCACATCTATATATATATTTACTTTTTTCTCATATATATGTGTGTATATATATATTCTTGATTATAGTTGAAAACAATATGTGTGTGTATGTATATTATAGTTTAAGGTTGGGGCAGTTTGGAAATTGTTTATGTGAGAGTGTTTGTTTATAATTTAAGTATGTGTATGTATGCACAAAAACACCATGGTGGGGGTGAGATGTAGACTGTACCGCCGAGAGTCATATTATTATGAAAATTAGCGTATATAAGCACATTGTAAGAATATATGATACTTGAAAACAAAATAGTAACCCAACTGAATGTTTATGAATCTAGTTATGTATATAAACTTTGATAAAGTTTTTTGTTTTGGTTTGAACATTATATATAAATATGCGAGTGGTTTGCTTTGAAAGTTTTTTGAAGTTATGATGTTTTTATGAATTGAGTGTTTTTTAACTGTTTTTGTTTGGGTGATTTTTTAGGAAGAAGAAAAGGAAGTGAGTGATGACGATATGGGATTCAGCTTGTTTGATTAGGATGGGATGTTTTGTTTCAAAATGTAATGGTTTCTTCACAAACGTATTTGATAGTTGTTTTCTGTATTTTGTTTTTCTGGTGTTGTGAGATTTTGTACCTGAATTCTATTTTTCACATAGTTTTCATTGGGAACAAAGTGCGTTTTGGTTTTGGATCTTTACTTGCACTCTTGATGTTAACTGTCGTATTCATTTGTTATCGGTTATCACTTACCCACATTATACTTCTAAAGAAATTGAGTATCAGTTGATATATACTTGGTTCTTCTGTTCATGGTGTGTGACAATATGTTCTTTTGGTATGCAACTTTAGTGACTAAAACCTTGTTTCTGTTGGAGTAGTAGGTCGTAACCTTTCATATAGACCAAATTCATCTTTTTACATTATACTTCTTTGTTCTATAGTTGCTATTGCCAGTCTTTGTACACTTGTGCTTCAGGTCTTAAGATTTCTTGAATGTATGATTTTTAATGTGATAGCTTGTTTTAGTCAGTGTCTCTATACATGTGCTAGTGTAGCTTCGTCATAACCAGTTTGGTAAAAAGAAACATGACAAATAATGAAAGGATTGGAAATGTATTGAATAATAAATTAGAAAGTAAGTCGCTCTATGGAAGACATCATCTTTATAGGCAAGTATTTTTATAATTTAATACAATTACAAGTAATGTTTTGACAGGCTAGTGTATATTGACAATGTATATAAGAATTTACTGAAATATATCAACATATTATTGTAACTCAAGTACTTGTGTCTATGTATATATTATAACTGGTTAGGGCAGTTTGGAAATTGTTTGTGTGAAAGTGTTTGTTCATAATTTATGTATGTGTATGTATGCACAAACACAACATGGTGGAGGTAAGATGTAGACTGTACCGCCGAGAGTCATATTATTATGAAAATTAGCGTATATAAGCACATTGTAAGAATATATGATACTTGAAAACAAAATAGTAACCCAACTGAATGTTTATGAATCTAGTTATGTATATAAACTTTGATAAAGTTTTTTGTTTTGGTTTGAACATTATATATAAATATGCGAGTGGTTTGCTTTGAAAGTTTTTTGAAGTTATGATGTTTTTATGAATTGAGTGTTTTTTAACTGTTTTTGTTTGGGTGATTTTTTAGGAAGAAGAAAAGGAAGTGAGTGATGACGATATGGGATTCAGCTTGTTTGATTAGGATGGGATGTTTTGTTTCAAAATGTAATGGTTTCTTCACAAACGTATTTGATAGTTGTTTTCTGTATTTTGTTTTTCTGGTGTTGTGAGATTTTGTACCTGAATTCTATTTTTCACATAGTTTTCATTGGGAACAAAGTGCGTTTTGGTTTTGGATCTTTACTTGCACTCTTGATGTTAACTGTCGTATTCATTTGTTATCGGTTATCACTTACACATTATACTTCTTTGTTCTATAGTTGCTATTGCCAGTCTTTGTACACTTGTGCTTCAGGTCTTAAGATTTCTTGAATGTATGATTTTTAATGTGATAGCTTGTTTTAGTCAGTGTCTCTATACATGTGCTAGTGTAGCTTCGTCATAACCAGTTTGGTAAAAAGAAACATGACAAATAATGAAAGGATTGGAAATGTATTGAATAATAAACATCAACACGTCGTGGCTTCTGCTTTCTTGGGATCGTAGGACATGGCACTCCCTAGAACAAGAAACAAAAAGATTTCATGAAAAGAATAGATTGAAGTTGGCAGAAATAGACAGCTCAAATAGGCTAGGCAATGAATTGAAATTTACACGATGTACCTTTGTCACACAGTAAAATGACCCGTCTAGTTCCCAAATTCGTCGTGCGATTGTATATTCTCTATCACTGCAAAAGAAAGGGAACTGCGTAGACATGTAAAAGTGAGAACACAACTGTGAACTGTATGCATAACTCATGATGATGAAAGAAAATTGACTCACCCTGCGTATCCAATGTACAACACTAGCTCCTATTTCAGGAAATTCTTCTAGGATTGTCGCATGTAAAAGCATATCATCCCACTGTAGACGCAAATCGTCATCCCAAAAGAAGTCCCTTAATAATTCAGGTGTAGCATCTTCATAAACCGTTACACTGCAATACTGTGGAGGACCCCTCTGCCAAATTGAACAAATCAATTGAATCAAATAAGAAACAGCCTAATGGCGCCTAGATTAGTGTTTTGAAGCTAGTATCCAATTGTAACAACTTGCAATCATGGTAATCAATTTGATATCGGTTGCAAGTTTGCAAGGTCATGGTCATGGTCATGGTCATGGTCATGGTCATGGTCATGGTCATGGTCATGGTCATGGTCATGGTCATGGTCATGGTCATGGTCATGGTCATGGTCATGGTCATGGTCATGGTCATGGTCATGGTCATGGTCATGGTCATGGTCATGGTCATGGTCATGGTCATGGTCATGGTCATGGTCATGGTCATGGTCATGGTCATGGTCATGGTCATGGTCATGGTCATGGTCATGGTCATGGTCATGGTCATGGTCATGGTCATGGTCATGGTCATGGTCATGGTCATGGTCATGGTCATGGTCATGGTCATGGTCATGGTCATGGTCATGGTCATGGTCATGGTCATGGTCATGGTCATGGTCATGGTCATGGTCATGGTCATGGTCATGGTCATGGTCATGGTCATGGTCATGGTCATGGTCATGGTCATGGTCATGGTCATGGTCATGGTCATGGTCATGGTCATGGTCATGGTCATGGTCATGGTCATGGTCATGGTCATGGTCATGGTCATGGTCATGGTCATGGTCATGGTCATGGTCATGGTCATGGTCATGGTCATGGTCATGGTCATGGTCATGGTCATGGTCATGGTCATGGTCATGGTCATGGTCATGGTCATGGTCATGGTCATGGTCATGGTCATGGTCATGGTCATGGTCATGGTCATGGTCATGGTCATGGTCATGGTCATGGTCATGGTCATGGTCATGGTCATGGTCATGGTCATGGTCATGGTCATGGTCATGGTCATGGTCATGGTCATGGTCATGGTCATGGTCATGGTCATGGTCATGGTCATGGTCATGGTCATGGTCATGGTCATGGTCATGGTCATGGTCATGGTCATGGTCATGGTCATGGTCATGGTCATGGTCATGGTCATGGTCATGGTCATGGTCATGGTCATGGTCATGGTCATGGTCATGGTCATGGTCATGGTCATGGTCATGGTCATGGTCATGGTCATGGTCATGGTCATGGTCATGGTCATGGTCATGGTCATGGTCATGGTCATGGTCATGGTCATGGTCATGGTCATGGTCATGGTCATGGTCATGGTCATGGTCATGGTCATGGTCATGGTCATGGTCATGGTCATGGTCATGGTCATGGTCATGGTCATGGTCATGGTCATGGTCATGGTCATGGTCATGGTCATGGTCATGGTCATGGTCATGGTCATGGTCATGGTCATGGTCATGGTCATGGTCATGGTCATGGTCATGGTCATGGTCATGGTCATGGTCATGGTCATGGTCATGGTCATGGTCATGGTCATGGTCATGGTCATGGTCATGGTCATGGTCATGGTCATGGTCATGGTCATGGTCATGGTCATGGTCATTCTAGACCCCAAATCAAGATTCGTTTCAACTTGAACCAATTGTTGGTCATGGTCATGGTCATGGGTTGACTCAACCATTTGATTCTTAACTTGCAAACCAGCATCAAATGTGCAATTTCCAAAGCTAACCCATATGGGTTTCCATGCCCATCCAACCATAATCCCAAACAAGAAAGCAATCAAAACAAAACCAACATATACCAACATCTCTAAAACAAGAAAACCTCTTGTGGGTGTCCTTAAAATCTCATAAAAAGTTAAAATATTGAAAAAAGAAACAAGTTTATGATAGAAATAAATCAATAATATAAATTAACATGTGTGTTTTTTTCTATTATTAAAGGCAAATTAACTATTTACATATTTATCTACTTATGAAACTTGAATCCACAACGTTATAGTTAATGTTCATCGTCGCATGTGTTTCCGTTACATGTCCAAAAAGATACACAATCTTGGTTCTTTGTGGATCTTAAGCTTATCTATTAGGCACGTTTGGTAGGGAGAAATTCAAAGAAATGAAAGCTCAAATAGGCTAGGCAATGAATTGAAATTTACACGATGTACCTTTGTCACACAGTAAAATGACCCGTCTAGTTCCCAAATTCGTCGTGCGATTGTATATTCTCTATCACTGCAAAAGAAAGGGAACTGCGTAGACATGTAAAAGTGAGAACACAACTGTGAACTGTATGCATAACTCATGATGATGAAAGAAAATTGACTCACCCTGCGTATCCAATGTACAACACTAGCTCCTATTTCAGGAAATTCTTCTAGGATTGTCGCATGTAAAAGCATATCATCCCACTGTAGACGCAAATCGTCATCCCAAAAGAAGTCCCTTAATAATTCAGGTGTAGCATCTTCATAAACCGTTACACTGCAATACTGTGGAGGACCCCTCTGCCAAATTGAACAAATCAATTGAATCAAATAAGAAACAGCCTAATGGCGCCTAGATTAGTGTTTTGAAGCTAGTATCCAATTGTAACAACTTGCAATCATGGTAATCAATTTGATATCGGTTGCAAGTTTGCAACCAAAAAAAAAAAAATGTTTCTTTTGTCCTTTAATCTATAGGTTCATTGAACCATCTGAATAGCCAAACACTAAAGTAATAAGTCTGTCAATGCGATAAACAAGAATTACCTCGGGATCTCTTTGCCATGCTTGGTAGGTCATCGTTGAGGTTGACCTGTCCGTCATATGTTTCCATGGGGGACCTCCATCTCTCTTCTCAACAAGATGCCATAAATGTCTCAAGTCTTCATCTTTATTGATAACCGATGAACTACACAAACAAGTAGATATTCAAAATTAATGATAATCGACGTAAGTTGTTAAGCCCGATGCAAAACGCTATTTCGGTCACCTATGTATTGTCAAACTATAGTCTTTGTAGGTTGCTCAATTGTCAAGCTAATGGTTCATTAGTTCTGGACCAAATTTTAGGATAGCTCAAATTGACTCTATTACATATATCTTCAATCAAGAACATCACATATATCTTTCAGACCAAAAATCTGGATTTATAAAGCTAGGACTTAACATCAAAAAAGAATCATAATTGAAGATAAGCATCTCAAAACTCACCTGCAACTTGAATTGTCCAATTTTCTAGACCCCAAATCAAGATTCGTTTCAACTTGAACCAATTGTTGGTCATGGTCATGGTCATGGGTTGAACCATGTTGGTCATGGTCATGGTCATGGGTTGACTCAACCATTTGATTCTTAACTTGCAAACCAGCATCAAATGTGCAATTTCCAAAGCTAACCCATATGGGTTTCCATGCCCATCCAACCATAATCCCAAACAAGAAAGCAATCAAAACAAAACCAACATATACCAACATCTCTAAAACAAGAAAACCTCTTGTGGGTGTCCTTAAAATCTCATAAAAAGTTAAAATATTGAAAAAAGACCCAACAAGATTCATGCTTTGATATAACCATGAATATATATGTAAAGATTATGACATGGGTATGTAAAAAGATTAAATCTTTAGGTAATAAGAAGATAGGATTTAAGAGGAATGTGTTTTTTTAAGGCTAAAAAGATAAGGGGGGATAAAGAACCGCCAATGGGGGATTAAGGTTTGAAAGATGATCTTAGCCGTTGAAATGAAATCATCAATGGTATATAAGACCGATGAATACAAGGTGGGTTTTTAGTCTGTATTAATACTAGCTGTGGTACACAATGTTTAAAATGTTAGGCATGTCACATGGTTTAGCCGCAATTTCATGTTCTGCACGCCTCAAATACCCTATAGAGGTTTTTTGTTTTAGAATAATATCGACATCAAGTATTAATATGAATCAAGATTCAAATTGACTCGTAACACAAATTTTAGTATTTAACATAAGAAGTTGAAAATATGAGAAAACAAGTTTATGATAGAAATAAATCAATAATATAAATTAACATGTGTGTTTTTTTCTATTATTAAAGGCAAATTAACTATTTACATATTTATCTACTTATGAAACTTGAATCCACAACGTTATAGTTAATGTTCATCGTCGCATGTGTTTCCGTTACATGTCCAAAAAGATACACAATCTTGGTTCTTTGTGGATCTTAAGCTTATCTATTAGGGCACGTTTGGTAGGGAGAAATTCAAAGAAATGAAATGAAACAGAGAAATGAAATTAACTGAGAAATGTAGTAAATTTCTTTGTTTGGTATTGACAGAGAAATTAATTTGAGAAATGAGTGAAATCATTTCTCGTGTTTGGTAAGATTAATCAGAGAAATAAAAATATATTTTGTTACAATAAACTTTATCATAATAATTTGATTTCGGATTAAATGGTTAAAAAGTAAATAAAAGCTACTGGAATATCAAAGGCTATTAAATTGATAAAAAGGTAAATAAATTACGGAGTATAGTAATGAAATCTTTAATTATACAAAATAAATTGTTTTAAAAAAAAAACTTGTTATCTTCCTTCTCATGAGTCTCCTTCCTTCCCATCACCTCTTTCTTCATCTCCATTAATCATAACCTTACTAAAACCCAACAAAACAAATCAACATGAAATCGATAACAACAAAATGAAATTTAAAACAGATAGCAAAAGAGGGTATTGTACAACAGGGATGGCAGCAGAGCAGAGAAGTTGGAGGTTGACATACGAAGCGGAAGAGGCGAGGTAATCGGATAAAGAGGATTGTGAGAAAGAGCCCCCAAAATCGCCAGAGGAGTTCTAGGGTTTTAAATGATTTTCAATTGTGAGATATGTGATGAGCACGTGATTTTTTAATTTATACCCCCTTTTTTTTCTTCTAAAGTGTCCAACTCTCAGCTAGGAGACACGGAGAAATTATTCAGTGTAAAACTCATTTCCTTTCAAAATGTAAGGAAATCGAAATATGAAGAGAAGCATTTCCCGAAAAATCTAATTTCTCCTCTCGGTTATTTCTCCATCTTACCAAACAAGGGAATTCAAAGCATTTCCATTTCTCCAATTTCATTTATTGCTACCAAACATGCCCTTAGAGTAATTTAATTAAACTTCAACATGTGTTTCTTTTCCATGTCTAAAAAACTACACAAGTGGTATAAGAAATTGGATATTAGAGAGATCTTTTTCCGTGGCAAAAAAGTATGGGAAAGTAAGCATAAATCGTAGGTATTTTTCTGAATTGAATCACATTTTACCTTGTTATTTCAGTATGTGAATGTCCAGCCACGAAAGCAGAAACCGTGACGTATCAATGTTTATCATAAAAGTTAGTTAATTCGACCAAGTATTGTGTTTTTCTTGCTGAATAAAGAGTGCAACATTTCTGAACGAAGAAGAAACGTAACCTATATTTACTTAGTTAAGACTTCAAGAATACAGACTCGGGTTTCCTTGTTCTTGCAAGATATCATGACACCCCCAAAACACCGTTTCAAGAAAATAAACATGTTTGAAATTTAAAGCTTCCAGTGTATCTTAAAATCTTGAACGGCGACGTGTTTCTGTCATGTCTTCAAAATGTAGTTCATGTGTCTGTTTCTCCGATCTTTGTTCTACAAACTAATGTTGTTTAAGCATTTCAACATCCACATTCTCGACTTTCTCAGTTTCACCATTTTCTTTGGGTACTATAATCCCATAGCCTCCAGATTTTCTTTTGTACAAGATATTAATCTCACCTGGAATCAAATCATCATCAAAGTTTAACACTAGCTCAAAATGAGTAAATATATAGTAGAGGTGCTAAGATAGTCGGGCGAGTAATGGGCTAAGCAGGTTCCTTCAAACGAGTGTTTATTGGCACCGGTAAAATGGGTTGGGTCTGGTAGACTTGATCTACTAAATCCCTTATATTTTGTCCTTTTTAACCTTTTAAATATTATGAATACACTAACTATGATTAAAGAACTATATAAATGCAATAAAAAGTCCAAGTCTCTGAATAACAGAGTTTAAGACGTCAGGTGCATTAGTGGTAGACTTTAAGCGACTTCTGATCCATTTGGCCTGTTAGACCAAGTGCATTTCAGCCTAAATTCTTTGATTTGACCTCACTAAGTCTCCATTCTTCTGGCATCATTGCACTTGTCCAAATCTTGTTGAAGAGGCTTGTCAACAAGCTTATCCCCGCGTCCCCCAAGCATCTCCATGCCTCAATAGGAATTTGATCTGGACCTACCGCTTTGTTTCTCCCCATTTTATTTAAGGCGAACCTTACTTCCTCTTGGCTGATCCTCGTGGCATCGTCGTCGTCGTAGCGTGTGTCTGAGTGTGTACCGTCAACTCCTCTTTGTACGAAAAGTGCAAAAGCTGTCAATTTCAGGGACGAAAAATGTAATTTACCCAAAAGTTAGACGCGCCTTCATTTAGTCCGATTACATCTGATCCGTCCAAAAAACAAGATCTGACGGTTGAAACTTATCCCTTGGTACTTTTTTTTCTATGTGTACTAAGAGAGAGAGAGAGAGAGAGAGAGAGATCATCGAATCCGATATTTATTATATTCCTTTCAAAGAACGCAACTCAGGAACGGAAGCTTTTTAGGGTTTGGAGTCGCCATGTATCTTTCAATAATGAAACGGTGAGATTTTTTTAATTTTTATTTTTTATAATTTTTGGTACTAGTAAATTAATTGATAGTAGGAACCGAAAGCTTCATATATCATTGTAATCATTTTGATTTTGATTAATGATGGACTTTCTAATTGTGATTGAATTAACACTTTTTTTCATCCCTACAATACTCGCAGTCTTCTTCGTAGCCACGACAACCCTCCTCCTGTAAGCATCCCCCACATCTTATTATTATTATTATTATTATTATTATATGAGATTTGAATCGAACGGATGGACTTGTTATTGTTATTATGCTCTATGGCAGCAGCAGAATGATACCGACACACCTTCTTCATCAGCAAAACGAAAACGATACTTTGGGGCCGCCACCTAAAGGATCGCCAATTGCTACATCAAATCCTGCTGAAATCATGATTATGTGGGGGTTGAACTCTCTTGCAACCGGGATCAAAAGACGAACATCACCTATGGGCACTATTACGAGTTTGATTGTTTTTACGTTGTCGTGGATAGGCAAATTCAAGAGTTTGGTGATCGCTTTAGTGAGGCAAGTTCTAAACTCCCTACTTGTATGGCCGGTTTGAGTCCATGTGATTCATTTTGGTGAGTTTGACAGATCAAAGTAAGATGCCATTTAAAGATCTTTTGTGCAGCTGTTGATTCTTGATATCTCGTTGATCACTGGATTAATTTCTTCATTTTGGAGGTCCATTTTTAAACTAGGGTGCATCTATCAGTAGACCTGTTGGTCTGTCACTAATCTAGCAGCTTCTTCAGTCAGTACAAAGAAATTCTTTAAAAGGTTAGTAGAAGCAAGTGTTGGATATGGTTGTTTAAATATTCTGTTTTTTAGTCGTTGCACATCTTTTAGGAAAATATTCCCAGTATGAATTTTTGTTGGTGTAGTTTTTTTTACCTACATCTGGAAATTTACTTGATAATGTTGGAATCTAAGTTGAATTTGTACAATGCATCATCAAACACCATGGACCAATCCATCATGTTATACCCCATGGGGCCATTCACGAATCAGGGGGGGGAGGGAAAGGGTTTTTGGAAACTCCTTTTCTCATCCCACATTGAAAACTTAGGTAAGATGATGGTGGTGTGGTGTTCTTGCTTTTGAGAGACAAAGAGAAAGAGAGAGATAAATGAGAGAGTGAGAATGAGAGAAATGAATGGGTGGGATAGGGTTGGGCACTACCCCGGGTGTGCACGGGTTGAAAACCGGCCCGACCCGGACCGAACCGTCATGACCCGTAACCGAAGATGCTTGAAAAGTGGAACCGAAACCCGGCCCGTTGAACCCCCGGGCGGGGCGGTTCGGGCCCGGGTTTTACCGGGTCGGGTTCGGGTTTGAAGGGTTGACCCGAAAATGGACTTTAACTGTTGGGCTTCTGTAATCTACATGTATTTCTGATAATGGAGATACAGAAAATCAGAAACAATTCATTTTAGAATTGCAATACGTATTAGAGAAAGTGTTTTTGGTGGTTCTTGTGAAGTGGATGAACTGGTGAAGTGGTTTTTTTTTTAATTAGAGAGAAAGAGAGAAATAGGTTTTTTTTGTGAAGTGTGTGATATGTGGTAGGGTGGGAAGTCACGTTACTTTGAAAAGTGAGTAGGTATAGATATTTTTCTTTTTTTCAATGGCAAGTAGATATACATAGATATACAGGTTGTAAATAAATTAATTAATTAATATGGAAAATTGCAAATGGTAATGTGCAGGAAGTCATGTGACTCTTTTACTCATTTAAATAAAATAAAGTCATTGACTCTTTCCTATGTTAGTTTCTCTCACTTGAAAAGCGTACATGCTTTGCCCCTCCTTTGCTCCAGTAAATTTGCCCCCAACCGGACCTCCACACCGGCCACCAACATCACCACCAAACTATAAACCTTTTACAGTCATATACATCTTCCTTTTCTGATCTAGTATCATACACACACAAACTATATATCTATACAAACATAGATAAAAACTCTAGTGATGTTATCTGATCTCATGACTTTCTTCTAATCTACAATCTCCTCCTTTCCTTTATCTTCTTCTTCTTCGTTGCATAACTTAAAAAACCTTAAAGAAAACTCACTTTCGGGTTTTGCCGGGTTAGCCGGGTTTTGCCGGGTTTGAACCGACCCGACCCGAGAACCGAAAATCCATTAAAAGCTGAACCGAAACCCGGCCCGTTGAGCTCTCGGGCGGGTCGGTTCGGGTCGGGTTCGGACGGTTCTGGAGCGGGTCACGGGTCGTCGGGTCATTTGCTCATCTCTACCCCACACACACACACATACATAAGGCCCCCGTAGTGTAAACAACTAGCTAGTTACAACCTTACGGGTATCCCGGCTAAACACGTAAATGTAAAATATTACCAAATACGCTAAGGAACATAAAATTGACTCGGCTTTTATTAATCACATTATTTCACAAAGTGTTGATATTACAATTAATTAACCTAGTCAACAAAAGTCAAAGAAAGTAAACAATGTCTAAACTCACGGGTGTTAGAGTAATACCCTAGAAACATCATTGACTGCATTTCTGTTTGATCTATCCTTGACCAGGAAATAACCTAGCGACATTGTTGTTGCTTGCGCCCAAATCGTCAGTTTTTCGACTGAGGAGTGATATAATACAAATTATAAATTCCAAGTATTCTAATAAATAACAAAATAATTTACGTAACCATATGTTATTAAACCTCATTAATATAAAATGGAGTAGCGTCATAGTCGAGATTACCACTTTCAACTGAGTTGTTACTGTCAGAAATATCCATCTAAAATATACAACATTACTTACGTATGTATGCATATAATTTAATCAACATTTTATACAGTTATGAATAGTTAACAAATAAATACTTAATATGGAAACAATAAAGCTTCGGAACATTTACTATAAGTGGAAACAAACGGTCGCTCGTTCATTAATAAATAGGGCAGGAAAAAGGAAAGAGTAAAAGGGGTGAATGTCTTTCGCCCCTTCTGCCCTGATATTGTCGGATAAAACTGACATAAAGGTAACAGGGGTATGAGAAAAAGTATAGGGTCAGATGGGGCAAATTTCGCCCCTCCTGCTAAAAAATTCGCCCCTTATGCTCACAAATTTGCCTCTTCTGCCCTGAAATATTGATTTGAAGTGACATAAAGCTGAGTGGTATGGTAAAAAGTGTCAAGTCAGATGGGGCGAATTTCGCCCCTTCTGCTCCAAAAATTTGCCCCTTCTAAGGGGTGTCAATAGACAAAAACTAGTTTTAATAGGAAGCCCCTTTAGAACATCATTAATTTATTGATTATAGGGGCTGTTAATCAATGGAGTATTCATTACGAGAAAAGCAAGTGGTATTGAATTTGGTAGTGAATTGAAGGAGCATGTAAGACAATGCTATTTGATTAAACTCAAATGTTATCTTGGCAGAGTTTCTGGGATTTCGCTGCACCAAGTGCAATGAATTGAATATATACCCATGTATAATTTGGTTTACTATTCAATTTGAAACAATCTCTAACGCCCCACAATTTAAAAAATCCTTTGATTTATCAATTTAATATTTTTGATAACCATTTTAAAGACATTACTTATAATTTAAAGTATAGACCATGTTAAAAAGATTATTTTAAATATATACGTAAAAATGATCAAATATATAATTGTTGTGGGCGTACATAAATACCAAAAGCACAAGGTATAAGAGATCACTAACCAATAATGACAAGTACATATTAAGATGCCACCACCTCCAAAGCACTTTTACACGTTAATCATCTTATCATCCCGTTGTATAAAAAATGGAAACAACTAAACAATAAGCGTCACAGCTTAGTGAGTACACCCATATACATATACATATATCATGGCCAACACATCAATAGCCTTGGGAACATAATGCCAACCCGGTCTTACATAATGTTCCTAAGCAATTCAACCAATAGCATATGAATCCATACCAGTGCCACTAAGTACATCGAGTAGTCACCCGGTACCGTGGTCTCTACACATCATTAACAATATAAGTTAAAATGAATTAATGCCCACCGGTCTCACATAATTCATGTTAACCCCCATGGTACAAATACATGTAGATAGATGTACTCACCTTGACTATGACTCAGTTTATTCTTACTACCACGTTCTCGTATATGTACACCTATCAAATAATTCATAACTGTTATAAAATATCAATCTTGGGTCACTAATAGCCACTATCTATAATAATATAGAAGATCAAGAAGTTGGAATATTGATGAAGGATGGCGGCAGAAAGAGAGCAGCCAAGGAGTAGTAGTTTTGTATATCTATGAATCATTTCATTATTACATATCTATGTCTATATATACAATTGATAAAGTATATAGAAACAAATAAGAAATAGTATATGGCTGCTAATACTGATAATTCATAACACTCCCCCTCAGACATATTACTATCATTCACTTTATCAATAATTCATATGTTTCATGTTGAATGATACTTTTCAACTTTGACGTTTCGCTTTGAACTACTGCCTCGTTAAAAACCTTGCTATGAAAAACCCAGTGGGACAAAAACCATAGCTAAGGGAAAAAGAGTGCAACACGTGTTATCTTCTCTTGATACTTCTGGATCGGTTATGTTGCCTCATTAAAAACCTTACTAAGAAAACCCAGTGGGACAAAAACTTAGTGAAGGGAAAAAGAGTGCAACTTGTAATGCTTCCCCTTGGATGTTTATTGTACAATACGCCTAGAGTAGTTGCCTCATTAAAAACCTTGCTAGGAAAACCCAGTGGGATAAAACCATAGTCAAGGGAAAAAGAGTGCAACGCGTATTGTGTCTCCCCCTGATGATGATATCACTTCAGATCTTTAAGTTGATGCAATCCAATATCTTGAACTAACTTCTTGAATTATAAGGCTCGAAGTGCTTTAATAAAAATCTGCATATCTCTATTCTTCTTTGATGTATCATTCTTTAAGTTGAATAATACAAGCTGTATCTCCTTTATACAAAATTGTTGGAGCGTTGTTTCTTGAAGAAATACTACAAGATCCATGAACATGTTGTATATCATTCATCTTTGGGTGTTCATGTGAAAGATTATGCCTCGTTAAAACTTTATTAGAAAAAACCCGATGGGATAAAAATCTAATGAAGGAAAAAGAGTACATAAGTCTTTTGATACGCTTAGAGATATTGCCTCATTAAAAACCTTACCAGGAAAAACCCAATGGGACAAAAAAAAACCATGGTTAAGGAAAAAATAGTGCAATGCGTATCTTCTCCCCCTCATAATCACATCATTCAAACTCATTGGTTAACACATATCAATATCACTGACCAAAGTCTCAGGTTATCGTAATAAATGTCTTTATAAATCAATTTGATTTTCTCATGAACCAACTTGCTATATGTTGATTTCTCCACATATGACTCTCATATCCAATTTAGGATTTCAACATGCATCAAACATTTCATTTAAGTACATACCCGTACTTCATAATCTAAGCTCTATAAACAACTTTAATTTAAATGATGCATAATGAGAAATCGATAACTATCAATGTTTTAGCGACATTTTTTGAACTAACATTGTGATCATCTTCTTTGAAATTCGAGGGGGTTCTTTCAACATCATGTGACCTCATAGTCATAAGCGTCACTTGTCTACAAAAAGTATAGCTTCCTCTTTTAGATATTATGATGCTCAATAATATTATCCTTAACATAGTTAATTCGTAAATCAAGACAGTCTTTGTCTTTTATCATTCATTTTCTAATAATTCAATTAGTATTGGACACTCTCTCGGAGTTCCATTGAAACTCATATCATATTTAAATCCAAATTTCTTTATGGAGTTTCATGAGCAAACATAGTAATTTCTATGGCACATTTTAATAAATATGCACTAAGCGATTATATCACATTCCAATTTCACATAGGTTTTTAAGCTTTTCAAATCACAAAATATGCTTCATGCATTTTATATCTCTTATGAAATATTAATACCAAATGAGCTCTGTTCATATTCTTTAGATGCAAATCAAATATCTTATTTTGCCAGACTTTCAGTAGATCAATAATCGCTTCCACCATATGACATTTCTTGCTCATAATCAATATAAGGTCTATTCAACATTCTATGTGCCATAATTCAATTCAATATTTGAACATAGACCGATTTACATCATATAATTTATGCACTCCAAGTGCTTGGACTTTATGTCCAAAATACTAGCGTCTTATCATCATTGGCCAATCATTCATATCATATCACTTACGTGCATGCATGCTTTCAAGATCCTTACCATTATTCATAATACTTAGCGCTATATCATATACAATCATTCTCGACGTCGCTTTTATTTATTTTTTCGATTCCACAATTCTCTAGACATGTCACAATTCATTGAGATCTCATTATTTTCAGGTACCTGAGGTTTCTCAAAAACCTTCATGTCTAGTTTCTCATCATATCTCTTATGGGGTCTTTATACCTCGACTTTGACCATCTTATATTTATGCTCCTTTTCTTTCGAGGCCTTTTATTTGGAATCGATTTTTCTACCACTTTCAAATGTGCTAGATTCATTACCAATAGGATCATTAGCAGCTTTTTGGTCAGCTTATATTGCTGGCAATCACTAAATCATGTGAATGAATTATCCCACAAACTTTATATTTCATCTCGGTTCCATAATATATATATATATATGACCATAATTGATCAACAACTCTACAAGGTGGGCAAGATGACATATCTATCACCAAGTGCAATGGAGCTTGGACATAACCCATAGATAGAAGTTAGACACTTTATTTGAATTGTTTATTTCCTGAAGGAAGGTTTTATCATTTACTCCTTACTGTGGGAAGGTTTTACTTATTTACTTCCTGAGGGAAGGTTTTATCATTCACTCCTTCCTGTGGGAATGTTGTTTACTTCCTGAGGGAAGGTTTTATCATTTACTTCTTCCTGTGGGAAGGTTTTATCATTAATAGCTCGTTATTTTTCTCTTGAATAATGAGAATCATATTCTAGTATTATCAATGATCTGTGGGACGAGCTTGATGGTTTTTCATTAATAGCTCGTTATTTTTCTCTTGAATAATGAGAATCATATTCAACTCAGAATATGTTTTAAGCTTTTTAAATTTTTGCCATAAAACACTTAGATCATCATGATTAAAGTATTCCAACTGTAGTATTTCATTGATGTGTTTATGGATAAAGACAACATCTGTTGCTTTGTCTTGCTCATCACACATTAGTAAACATAATTAAATATTATATTTCATAAATAAGAATTACTTGACATAAATGTAAAAGTTAGGTGCGTAAATAAATGTTAGATGCATAAATAAAATGTTAGATGTTAGGTGCATGATGGCATCCCACATAAATAAAATGTTAGATGTTAGGTGCATGATGGCATCCCACATAAATAAAATGTTAGATGTTAGGTGCATGATGGCATCTCACGTTTCAAATGTTTCTATGATTCAATAACGAGTATTATGAGCTTTCTATCTTTCCCTTAATGTTGGGAACATCTCCCCCTAATGTTGGTAAAACATATACATTTTACATGTTTCAACTCATACCCAAAACAGGCACTTTATTTATCAATGTTTTTCCAACATTATATCCAACATTCTATGTGGTCTCATCTTTGTGACCATAAACCAATTTTATTGGGGAGGGAATACAATAAACTATTTATACGATATGCAATCATATTATTGCATATGACCCCAAACTATAAGTCATTCATTTTGCTCTTTAAATGATCATTTATCAAACTGATCATTATTTTCAATATATAATATGGAACATGCTTTCAATTTTATAAATTGAGCAAATAATCACGCAAGCTTCATGCTGCAATTTTGATGACCCATTTAGACGATGCATCGATTTAAATACTAAATGGTATCATGCTAGGATATGTGTATCCTTTAATCATTTTTAGGATCATGTGGATCCTTTTCATCATAATATATCCTTAATGGCTTAATCTGTCATGCCATAAGTTTATAATCATCATATTTTTCTATGACTGCCATATGTGCATGAGGCACATTTATATAATGCATATCAAAAATGGATCTTTGGCAGTTTCTTCAATATATGATCTTTCTTTACAATATGTAAATAATTATCACTTTCATCAGTTCTTGACTGAGTATCATAACCACTATGATATATATATATATAAACTCAACAATTTTCTTGTTGCTTTATATAATATATATATATATATAAACTCAACAATTTTCTTGTTGATTTGATCCTTAAAAAAAATATCCATTCCTTTAGATGATATGTAGTATGCAACATCAATCACAACATAACACAACAAATTATAAAAAAATAAAATAATTCTTGCCTCAATCAACTGAATAAATAAATAAATAAAGAAGAGGTCCCCTCCAATCAATGAAAAACCACTCCCCATTCTATTATTTGTATAAATTTTGTTTGTTTGTTTTTGTTAATTCTTTCAATCGGTCGACTTCAAATTTTCCTTGTCGTTTCCCTCTTTAAATATATATATGTTTTATTTTAGATATTATTTTAAGATATTTAGTTCTATAATACATTCTCTTATGCGCCGATATCCAAAATAGCTTTGGTCGTTTCGTGCTAACATATCTAGCAACCAAGAGATAAAATATATATATGTGAAACTTTCAGTTATATTAAAATAATATTCTTTTAAAGTAAGAAACATTTTTACCTAATGAAATTAGGTGTATGATGTTATAATAAAAGAACATATAATGTAAAGTTGGCAGATGTATTATTGAATTATTACACTTTGGGTGTAAAGCAATATTGATTAGTCATCTTGCATCAAAGTACGACAACTACCATGTGTAGGAACAGCAAGGAATCAACTATATCATAATAATCATGGAATCTAAACTTTACATAATATTCAATGAAAAGTAAATTGTCTTTTGGTTCCTTTATGGTCTCATGAGTCACGTATATATATATATACACATATATGTATTGATTCTTTTTAATAAGGAAAAGCTATACTTGTAGTTAGGCTGTCTTTTTGTTTTCTAATATTTGACCATAGATTCCATGAATGACACATATATAGAGAAGCGAGAGAACGAGATTTGTAGGAATCTTTTTACCTTTCATTCTAATTCCAAATACCAAACATGAAATATAAAAAAAATTCGTTTTCTCTTCACACCTTTTCTGATACAAAGTTAGATATATATATATATATATATATGTAAATTTGTCTTAAGTTATATATATATATATATATATATATATGTAAATTTGTCTTAGAGTTTCCTTATCATTCATGAGCTACATCAACAATTACATATATACATATATATACACATATATGTACAGACCTCGAAGATGATTAGATGAATGTCACAAGTACATGGAGAAGAGGTTGTATGGACTCATGGAACTAGAAGCTAACTAGAACACTATGTTTGGGTTTTTCGGTCCAACCCGGTTTAAATGGTCCGGCCGTGAAAATATTTCAGGTAATATAAAAATTTCAGGTAACATAAAAATCATTTTTCTACCTTTTCACAAAATAGATAGGATGTAGTTGAGAAATATCCTTTTCTTTATCATTTAAAATCCTTGCGGTATAATTGAAAACATATACTTTCAAATAGATCTGAGGTAGTGAAAAATAAAATTAAAATTACGAGTACTATTTGTATTTCTTATATTATTATTATTATAATAACTGGTTATATATTTTAATCAATAAATTTTAGTCGATCCTATTTTTCTTTTCTCTAGATATATATATGATGATTTGATTATTTTATATCTTGTCTCAAATTAATAGCATAACATATCAAGGAAAGAAAAATATATAATAAATACTACTATGTAAAGAAAATTCAATATATATACCTTTGCGACTCACATGATAAACAATGCGCCATATATCGTTAACCCGTTGCGACTCACATGATAAACAATGCGCCATATATCATCAACCCGTTGCGACTCACATGATAAACAATGCGCCATATATCATAACCCGTTGCGACTCACATGATAAACAATGCGCCATATATCATCAACCCGTTGCGACTCACATGATAAACAATGCGCCATATATCATAACCCGTTGCGACTCACATGATAAACAATGCGCCATATATCGTAACCCGTTGCGACTCACATGATAAACAATGCGCCATATATCGTAACCCGTTGCGACTCACATGATAAACAATGCGCCATATATCATAACCCGTTGCGACTCACATGATAAACAATGCGCCATATATCGTAACCCGTTGCGACTCACATGATAAACAATGCGCCATATATCGTAACCCGTTGCGACTCACATGATAAACAATGCGCCATATATCGTAACCCGTTGCGACTCACATGATAAACAATGCGCCATATATCATCAACCCGTTGCGACTCACATGATAAACAATGCGCCATATATCGTAACCCGTTGCGACTCACATGATAAACAATGCGCCATATATCGTAACCCGTTGCGACTCACATGATAAACAATGCGCCATATATCGTAACCCGTTGCGACTCACATGATAAACAATGCGCCATATATCGTAACCCGTTGCGACTCACATGATAAACAATGCGCCATATATCGTAACCCGTTGCGACTCACATGATAAACAATGCGCCATATATCATCAACCCGTTGCGACTCACATGATAAACAATGCGCCATATATCGTAACCCGTTGCGACTCACATGATAAACAATGCGCCATATATCGTAACCCGTTGCGACTCACATGATAAACAATGCGCCATATATCGTAACCCGTTGCGACTCACATGATAAACAATGCGCCATATATCATAACCCGTTGCGACTCACATGATAAACAATGCGCCATATATCGTAACCCGTTGCGACTCACATGATAAACAATGCGCCATATATCGTAACCCGTTGCGACTCACATGATAAACAATGCGCCATATATCGTAACCCGTTGCGACTCACATGATAAACAATGCGCCATATATCGTAACCCGTTGCGACTCACATGATAAACAATGCGCCATATATCGTAACCCGTTGCGACTCACATGATAAACAATGCGCCATATATCATAACCCGTTGCGACTCACATGATAAACAATGCGCCATATATCGTAACCCGTTGCGACTCACATGATAAACAATGCGCCATATATCGTAACCCGTTGCGACTCACATGATAAACAATGCGCCATATATCATTAACCCGTTGCGACTCACATGATAAACAATGCGCCATATATCATCAACCCGTTGCGACTCACATGATAAACAATGCGCCATATATCATAACCCGTTGCGACTCACATGATAAACAATGCGCCATATATCGTAACCCGTTGCGACTCACATGATAAACAATGCGCCATATATCGTAACCCGTTGCGACTCACATGATAAACAATGCGCCATATATCATCAACCCGTTGCGACTCACATGATAAACAATGCGCCATATATCATAACCCGTTGCGACTCACATGATAAACAATGCGCCATATATCGTAACCCGTTGCGACTCACATGATAAACAATGCGCCATATATCGTAACCCGTTGCGACTCACATGATAAACAATGCGCCATATATCGTAACCCGTTGCGACTCACATGATAAACAATGCGCCATATATCGTAACCCGTTGCGACTCACATGATAAACAATGCGCCATATATCGTAACCCGTTGCGACTCACATGATAAACAATGCGCCATATATCGTAACCCGTTGCGACTCACATGATAAACAATGCGCCATATATCGTAACCCGTTGCGACTCACATGATAAACAATGCGCCATATATCGTAACCCGTTGCGACTCACATGATAAACAATGCGCCATATATCGTAACCCGTTGCGACTCACATGATAAACAATGCGCCATATATCGTAACCCGTTGCGACTCACATGATAAACAATGCGCCATATATCGTAACCCGTTGCGACTCACATGATAAACAATGCGCCATATATCGTAACCCGTTGCGACTCACATGATAAACAATGCGCCATATATCGTAACCCGTTGCGACTCACATGATAAACAATGCGCCATATATCGTAACCCGTTGCGACTCACATGATAAACAATGCGCCATATATCGTAACCCGTTGCGACTCACATGATAAACAATGCGCCATATATCGTAACCCGTTGCGACTCACATGATAAACAATGCGCCATATATCGTAACCCGTTGCGACTCACATGATAAACAATGCGCCATATATCGTAACCCGTTGCGACTCACATGATAAACAATGCGCCATATATCGTAACCCGTTGCGACTCACATGATAAACAATGCGCCATATATCGTAACCCGTTGCGACTCACATGATAAACAATGCGCCATATATCGTAACCCGTTGCGACTCACATGATAAACAATGCGCCATATATCGTAACCCGTTGCGACTCACATGATAAACAATGCGCCATATATCGTAACCCGTTGCGACTCACATGATAAACAATGCGCCATATATCGTAACCCGTTGCGACTCACATGATAAACAATGCGCCATATATCGTAACCCGTTGCGACTCACATGATAAACAATGCGCCATTAAACCACAAGTAATCACATCAACAATCAACAAATAAGCAATTAACATCTCGGTCCATATCATAACAAGGTAAATCAACCGACAATCGTTTAACAACAAGTATTCATAAACGAAAGCATAATTAACCGAGCAACAAGTCAATACATTAAATCAAACAATCAATCAAACATATATGTACACTTTTCAGCCCGAATCTCAATTGAGTAGGGAGGGTTTACGAAACTCACCTGTCGTCCATAGATTAGTTTAACAATGGCCATAAATAAGCGAGTAATAAGGAGCTCCGTCCGTCAGCCTATTCATATAATAATAATTAAAGATTAAGTCTAAGTTATATAATTAAATAATTAAATATTGACTCAAGCGTGACCAAAGTATGTTTTAGGTCTTGCCCAAAATGTTCGTTTACAGGATTTATTCGAAAATAATCTAACGATCTTAAACTAGAAAGTTTATCACGAGGTTAAATGATTTTTATGGCCAACGACGGAAATCTTGATAGTGCCACAGACTAAAACTTGATATGAGATCATTAAGTGATTACGGACTAAATGGAAATCAAAGGCTGCGGATTTAAAGATTTTTAATCAATACACACAAGTCTTTATATTTGAACATTCATGTGAACTTTGAACAGAAGGAAACAAAACGAAAAGCAAAAGCATGAAAAAGACACTCAATCATTTATGTAGTATATTTTTATATACAATTCGGCTCCCATACATCCACTTGCTTAACACATTAATCTTTACCCATCTGAACATCGTTTCCATCACTAAATCATTTTATATTATATAAAACTCGCATGACTTTTATTGAGTATGTAAACACTTTGGTTATTAACCGGCCTAAAAATATGGAAAGTGGACGTTGAGTCATTTTTGTGTGCAAGCTAGGAGTAAACTTAAAAGATCATCAAAGAGGCTTACCGTGGGTTGTGAAAAACGAGTCTAAAGGGAATGCTAATCAGATCTCAACTGTTGCTACAGTTCGTGATAGAGGTGATGTTTAGACAATAACAAGGCAGCAGCGGTCGTGATCAGCAACAACAAAGCAGCAGCGGTCAGTAGCAGTAGGTACGTGGTTGTTATATAGTAGCAGCAACCTTGGCTGCGAATAGCAAAGCAGCAGCAGTATGTAAGTGGTGATGTAACTGTTGGAACCACGTTAGTGTGACCGTCACTGATCATCTATCCTTCCGGTTGATCCTGAGGAACCTGTGAGGGCATTAAACATTGATGCCATTGATTCGGGTTCCCAAAACAAGATGATTGAATTAGGATGGAGTGATGAATTCTTGATTGATGAATTCTTCAGAGGAAGGAGACGAATTGAGATGTTTAGGGGAGGCTGTGATTATGTGTGATTAACCTTAAATTAGGTTAATTACTCTCTATTTATATAAGGAGAGTATTTCCACATTTAGTCCCTCTGGTGTTTAATTCGTGCCTCATTAGTCCTCTTAAGTCCAATCACCTAATGGGAAACCCTATAATACGTCTTTTAAGAGTAAATACGTCCACTCGAATATTTACTAGACATAGGGATTTCAGTTATCGTCAATTATCATATCAGGAAGGATAGATGATCAGTGACGGTCACACTAACGTGGTTCCAACATTCTCCCACTTGACCAAGCGATCATTTATCTATGAGCATTTAATAAGTCCGGTCGGGATAATACTCATTTCGTTTTAAACCGAAATCATAGCCAATAAGTACAGTCGTAGAGAAGAACATCAACTCAGGACCCCCACTAGTCAAACTATGACTCAAATTTAAAACTAATAAGCAATGATCAATTGACTAAGACAAATTTTGTTGCATAATGTCTTTACACTGTTATGAGCTCGAAGTGTAACTAATAGACAAACAAAATCTGAATAAGGAGGAAAATTTTCATTAAAGTAATAATAATGACCAATAAGTACAACATGCTATCATAATAGGTCCTTTAGTAAGCCTCATCTTCGATACGTATCCTACGAAGATTTTTAGGAGGAGACCTTCGGTCATTGGATCCAGTAGCATCTTATGTGTACTTATGTACTCAATACAAAGAACATTTTCCTCAATCTGTTTACATACAAACAGAAACTTTGTATCAAGATACATCTCAGCGCCAGTTGAACTGTTACTGTTCAAGCAAGTTACGGTAGCTGAGTTATCACAGTAAAGCTTCAATGGTCTATAAATAAAGTTGACGATTTTCGAGTCCACTGACTAAGTTCTTTAACAACATCCCATGACATGAAATTATAAACGTTCAGACATCATGGTAGACGTTGCAGTCAGTTTCTACTTATGACTCCGTCAAAAAAATAGGTTTGCCAACTAACCATAAATATATACATTCAGAAGTAGATTTCTTATTGGAATTAAAACATCCTACTACTTCTAAGTTGTCACCTCTTCTATAAGTTAATGTGTAGTCTTTGGTCCTTAGCAGATATCGTAAAACCTTTTAGCCGCTTTCCAGTGTGCTAATTCGGGATTAGTTAAGTAACTCCCAAGCATACCGGCGATATAAGCGATATCTAGATGAGTACAGACCTGAGCGTACATAATGCTCCCAACTACTTATAAGTAAGGTATCATCCTCATTTGCTCCTATTTTATCTCAATGATTGGACTTTGGAAACAATCACATACGTCTCCTTTTACTACTAGAGTTATAGTGGGTGTGTAGTGCTGCATGTTATGGCGTTCTAAGATGTGTTCAATATAAGTCTTTTGAGAAAGAACCAGAACATCATTACGCCTATCTCGATGTACTTCGATACCTATAACATAAGAGGCATCACGGAGATCTTTTATGTCGACATTCTGCGAAAAAGTAAACGCTTCGACTCATGCAACATATCCAAGTTGTTACTTGCAAGAATATCATCCATGTGCAAAACAAGGATTGTAAATTTACTCCCACTGATCTTGAGATAGGTGCAAAGATTCACTTGATTCTTTAGGAAGTCTTGTCCTTTTATGACTTTATTAAACTTAAGGTACCATTTTAAGTGATGCTTTCTTCAACCCGTATATGGACTTATTCAACTTGCAGACCATGTGCCATTTACCTTCTGGAATTATAGGTTCACATGTATACGTCTTATTGCAAGTTTCCATTCAGGAAAGTGGTTTTGACATCCATCTGATGTAACTCTAAATCATAATGAGCTACTAATGTCATGACAATCCTTAAGGAATCTTTATGAGACAGGAGATAAGGTCTCTTGATAATCGATTCCTTCCTTTTTGAGTAAAACCCTTTCGCAACTAGTTATGACTTTATAGCGTTTGACGTTTCCTTTCGGGTCTAATTTGGTTTTGAAGATCCATTTACAACTTATAGGTTTGGATTCTTCAAGAAATTCAACCAAGTCCCAAACGTCATTATGCTATATGGAATTGAGCTTTTAAATTACAGCTTCATTCCACTATGTGGCCTGATCGCTAATAATGGCTTCTTAATAAGAGGTAGGATCAGTAAGCTTTCCAATGTCCTCAACTTCAGTTAAATAAGTTATGAAATCATCAAAAGTTATGGCCTTGCGTGACCTAGATGATCTCCTGAGTTGATTTTCAGGTTGAGTAAGGAAGATGCTTTAGCATTAATAGCATTAATAGTAAGATGCTTCGCTTTAGCATTATTTAATAAGATGCTTTATCATTAGTAGTATCATAATTAGGAGGATTAGGATTCTGATTTGGAGAAGGTGGATCAGTGATTTTAGGAGCAGCGTTGAGTACAAGAGGAGTTATCGGAGGAGTAATAATAACCGACGAGTGGTTCCCCCCGCTTCTTGTACTTATAGCAAATCTTAAGTTATGATTTGTCGTGCTCCCACTGATCTCTTAGTCTTCGAGAAACGTGGCATGATGCGTGTCAATAATGCTAGTAGTGTAGAAAAGACATTAAGACTAATAACCGATAAAGAAACAAGTAAGGGATTTAGGATCCAGTTTCTTTAAGTTAGGGTTACAGACTTATGCTTCGGCATGACAGCCTCATACTTTCATATATTTTAGACTCAGATTCCTTTTTGTCCAGGACTCTTAGGGACAGATTCTAATGGAACTTTTATTGAGTATATGAAAAGCTGTTTTAAGGCCTTAGTCCAAAGGAAAGTTGGTAAGTTAGTGTTGAAAAGGCATACTCTTCACCATGTTCATTAAGGTTCTATTTCTCCTTTTAGCAACATAACATTTTGTTGAGGAGAACCTGACATGGTGTATTGGTTACTTATGTCTTGTTCCTTTCAAAAAGTTATGGAAAAAGACCATGAGCTTCACCAATATCAGTATGTCTACCATAATACTTACCTTCTTTATCTGATCTCACAACTTTTATTTTTACGATCAAGTTTGTTTTAAACCAAAGGTTTAAGATCAATAAAAGTCTCTAAGGGTTCAGATCAGATTTAGGTGCATATAACGTGAATAATCGTTAATGAATGTAATAAATGATGCATGTCCTGAAATGAATGCGGGATAGGGGCCACTTAACGTCAGAGTGAATTATTTCCAACAAGTTGGAACTTTTAGTAGCTCCTTTCTTATTCCCTTTAGCCATCTCACCTTAGAGGCAGTAAATACATGTTTCAAAATCACTAAAGTCAAGAGAATGTAATATTTCATCATTTATGAGTCGTATCACGCGAACTCGTGATATGTGGCTAAGATATTTATGCCACATTATGGAGGAATTCTCTAATTATTTAGGTGATTTTGTCTTTGTTTTAGTTATGTCATCAATTTCAGGAGACAACAAAGACTGTGAGAAATTATGATCTAGTTCTAACTTATACAACATTCCATTCAAGAAACTAGGACCACGTAATGCATTATTATGAGTAATGGCAATCTCGTCATAACCATGAATTATTACATAACCTTCAAGGTCTTAGACTAAAAAAAACAGATACAAGGTTTCGAGAAATTCTCGATACACATAAGGTATCTACTAGTCTAATACACTTTCCATTGTTTATATGTAAATCATAAGTCTCCATGGTTTCGACATATAAGAGATCAACCTTTCCAACTCTAGGCTTTCTCTGGTCATTTGATAGTTTCTAGATTGCATGGAATCCTTGTATAAAACTAGAATCACTCACACATGTATTGATAAGTACATTAAGCATAAAAGAATCAAATATTACAAAAATTAAGTTACCTTTCTTAGCTAGCTACTCCTTGATTTTAGGGCAATCATAATTTGCAGTTAGGATTGCTTGTCAAGGACTTAATGCTAGAGGTAGTAGCACCATGATTAGCCTTTGAACTTTATTTGCAGTTTTTTATTACTGTTGTTATCTTTCCTCTTAATGGAATTAGCAGTGGTACTAAGATGAACAACTTAAGGTTGGCCCAACTTAAGGCGACCATTTTCTTGCACACACATTGCTATTAGTTCACTCATCAACCATTTATCCTTCATAGCGCTAAAATTAATTTTGAAGGAGTCGAAATGAGCAAGCAATGAGGTCATTAAAATGCAAAAGAAAATTGTCATAGACTTCCATTTTTTTGGACTCTTAAGCTTATGAGTCATGTCAGTCATTTACATTATGTGTTCACAAGCACTGCTATTTTCTTTGTATTTAAGCTACTTGCAAACGCCTTATACATTCCCTCGGAAACTATGATTGATGAAGTTTCTGACCATCATTATTGACAAGTGATTCGCCCTATCCCACTTTATTAAAAATTCGCTTTCTGAGCTGCGGAAGAGTTAGCAGTAAAGCAGTGGGTTCATTATGGTGAATGACATAGTCAAGGTCTATCATCTACAGAATTAGAGGTAATTAATCCTTTCATAAAGCAAAGTTTGCATCAGTAAGTGGCTCAATGCCTAAGTTAGGTACTTCAGTGGAAATAAGGAGGATATTAATTTATGATACAAGCAATAGAAGATTATAATAGTAATGCCTAAAATAAGTAGGCTTAATAGTAATGAAATTATAGTGACATGATTAGCTATATAAGGCAAACTAAGTAATGTCTATAAAAGTAAGGGAACTAAAGTAATAACTAAAATAAGTAGGCCTATTAGTACTGTTCCTTAGAGTAATAAGACTAAGACCATTATACTAATGAAGCTAGTGATAAGTAAGCCTATTGTAAACACCAAAACAATAAGCTAAAGTAAGGCTCTACTTAGATGTTACATCACCTTTTGGCAGAAGTAACTAAGATCTAAGCAAACATGAGCATTAGGTCATGCAACACAACGCTTATCTTTTGACCTTTGGGCACAAAATTAAGAATCGTGTATTTTAGGCATGAAAAGAATCCCTTTGCTACACAAAACATATTAAATCACCTTTGGGCAGAATTAATATACTAAGTGTTAATTATGCAAAAGAGAAAAAGAGCGCAACATGAGAATCACATTTGACCTTTGGGCGCAAATGATGAAACCATGTACATTAGTGCGAAGCCCCCACACATTACGGGGTCCGGGGGCAGCGCCCCTGGAAGCGGGGTCCAAGGGGCGGCAGCCCCTGGCGGGGTCCAAGGGGCAGAGCCCCTGGCTGGGGTCGAGCTGCCAGGTCAGCTTGGAAATTTTTTTATTTCCCTTAAAGTGCTGTGGTAAAAACGCCTCAGAAAAAATTATTTTCCGAAAATAAGGGTCATTTTTTCCATTTAAACTTTAAGGTAAAACATAAGCACGAACTTGATAATCAACTAAGTTAATCAGTAATCCATGAAAAAATAAGCATGGTACGAAGATAGTTAAGTTCGTAATAAGGATTAACTTCGTAAGTAGTGATTATCTTCGTAAGTAGTGATTATCTTCGTAAGTAGTGATTATCTTCGTAAGTAGTGATTATCTTCGTAAGAAGTTAATTATCTTCGTAATAAAAGTAAATTCGTAAGTAGTTAACTATCTTCGTAAGTAACTTACGAAGATAGCTTACGAACATAAGCAACGAAGATAGCTTACGAAGATAGCTTACGAAGATAGCTTACGAAAATAGCTTACGAAGATAAAGTTCGTGAGGAAGTAAGTGCGAAGATGAGCAGAAGTTTCGTACACAAATAAGCCTTACGAACTTAGTAATTCCTTACGAATTTAGAGTTCAAACGAATTTAGAGTTCAAACGAATTTAGAGTTCAAACGAACTTAGAGTTCAAACGAACTTAGAGTTCAAACGAATTTAGAGTTCAAACGAATTTTAAGTTCGTAAGAAGCGTACGAACTTAAGTTTCTGCATTCTTCAGTTCGCGATTTAGGGTACGAAAACGAATCAAATCAAGGGTTAACTTCGTAACGAGTCTCTGATACCACATGTTGGAATAAAACATGATTCGATCCATATAATAACGTACCGGTTGATCCTGAGGAACCTGTGAGGGCATTAAACATTGATGCCATTGATTCGGGTTCCCAAAATAAGATGATTGATTAGGATGGAGTGATGAATTCTTGATTGATGAATTCTGCAGAGGAAGGAGACGAATTGAGATGTTTAGGGGAGGCTGTGATTATGTGTGATTAACCTTAAATTAGGTTAATTACTCTCTATTTATATAAGGAGAGTATTTCCACATTTAGTCCCTCTGGTGTTTAATTCGTGCCTCATTAGTCCTCTTAAGTCCAATCACCTAATGGGAAACCCTATAATACGTCTTTAAGAGTAAATACGTCCATCGAATATTTACTAGACATAGGGATTTCAGTTATCGTCAATTATCATATCAGGAAGGATAGATGATCAGTGACGGTCACACTAACGTGGTTCCAACAGTAACAAGAAGCAACAGTAGCGGTAGCAGCAAAGGAACGGCAGCAGCAACTTCGAATAACCACCGCAGCAGAAACCGAGTAACAGCAGCAGTTTGGTGATTGTGGTGATGTTTGGCGATGGTGATAACCACAAATAAAGCAGCAGCAGCAGTAGTACTCAGTAGCAGCGCTAGTTTGGTGGTGATCGATCGAGAGGGAGAAAAAGGGTGGTGAAACCATGAGAAAGTGATGGTCGTGGGATGCTGGAGGTTTGGAGCAAACGGCCGCGCATCCTTAGGGTGATGATTGCAATATATATATTCTATATCTATTCGATGCGTGTGGTATATCTATATATATATATATATTTTATATTATATATATATATATATAGATTTGTAAAATATGATAGATGGTGATGATGAATGTAGCCGAGAGAAGGTGAGAAGGGAATGTGGTTGTGATGGTGTTTTGAAGATTGGTTGCTGATGATATATAGATACATCGAAAAGCATATATATATATAATATTAATATTAGTGATGATTGGTGATAAAGTAGAAAGAACCCGTGTGTTCAGTGTGTGTAAGATGACATATTTTTATATTGTATTGTTGTTTCACGAGAAAGGAAAAGCAGGAATCAAAATATCAGACTCAATTATAGTTTGTTCACAAGCATTCTACTTTGAATTCACGGATCATTTGTGCTTTATAATAATAATTATTATATTGAATGATTGAGTACTGAAGTAATAGACGCAAAGAAAACATTCCAAATAAAAATCACGATATTGTCCGTTTTTAATTATATGTTGGCATAGATAATTATTGAAAGAATAATCATTGTTTGCTAAATGTTTAACCCGTGATTTAATCTAAATAATTGACGTTATATTGTCAAACTTTAAATGTGGTTCCATTAAGGTTTTAGACATAATACCTTATAATTTTTATATCCTTCATTAGTCGTCTTTTATCAAGTTTATAAAGTAAAGACGTATTTATACTTTATTCTTACAATTTTATTTGTCGCCACTAGATGCCCTTATTATTTGCAACAGTTAATTGACCTGAAATTTTGCAGATGTTACAAAAATCATTATACCTCACATTGAAATAGGAAGTAGTTTGAATGGTCATCAATCTTGGATATATAAACAAAATATGGTTGCCTTGGAAAGAAAAATTTGTTAGTGCTTGGATCGACAAACACTTACACTTTGGTAACCGATCGTCTTCAAGAGCTGAAGGTGCTCATTCCAAACTCAAAAAGTACTTACAAGTGTCTACTGGGGATTTTAAAGAAGTGAAAGACAAAATTTGCCTTGCTGTTGAGCATGAGTTTAATGAAGTTAAGGTGAAACTTGCAAGTGAGAAAATCCAAGTCCCTCACAACTGTCATACACCTCTATTCAGAGAACTTCTTTACAATGTGTCTAAGTTTGCATTGAATGAGATATATATGCAATATGAAAAAATAAAAACTGGTAATATTTGCTTATAATTTTTCATTATTACGTTGTCATATAGCTTTAGATATATGTTAACCTTCTTGTTATGTTTGTTTGTTTAGGTACAATGATTTCGTGTACCGGTCATTTTATGGCAACTATGGGTCTTCCATGTGCTCACCGGATAGAATCTTTACAAGGAATGACCATTTCGTTGGATCTTATTCATCCACAATGGAGGATCGACACATTATCCCTGAATTTGGAAGATGATTTGCAAGATAATGACCAGGAAATGTTTCTTAAGTTGGTTAATGAATTGATCTCGAAGTACACAACGTGGTCTATAAGCAAAAAAGGACTTGCTACTTCTACAATCACCAAACTCCTAACCGAATCTGATACATTATTTGAGCCAATGATTCGACGACCAAAAGGAAGACCCCCGAAAGCCAAAAAGAAAAGAGGAACAACTTCAACCAGACGAGATCCTTCGAGATTTGAGCACGTGGAATCATTACAAGCACGCAATCCTTCGAGTTCTACATGTGAAGTCCTAAGTAGTAATGAAATGGTCGAGGGATCTAGTTATATGCATCATGAGAACAACTTGATCGATTTGAATATGTGTCCGGATTTTTCAGGTGATTTTATGCCGTTCGAATAGGTTGGTTTTGCAATTCGGCCATTTTTGGATTCTAAACAGACCCGGCATGCATTTTGGTTTTGCGTTTTTGTTTTTTCAATTTTGTGTTGGATTTTGCAACCATGAACATCGTAGAATTTGATGTTTTTTCAATTTTGTGTTGGATTTTGCAACCATGCATGTACATCGTAGAAAATTTGATTTCAAGTACTTCGTTTTATTCCAAGTTATTTGTTGATTCAAAGTCTAGTACCAACCTGTAGATGATCAAAAGATGTGTAAGGTAGCTTGAGCTAGTGGTGGTTTCATACATACCTGGTCAAGAAAAAATTTATGCTCCATACTTTATAGTGCCAGATTCTAAATGATGGTAATATGGCACAATAAAATGGAAGATTTTATAAACAAGAAGGACGTAAAAGAGAAAAGTCATAAACTACGAGAATAAGCGGAAAAATTAATAGCAAGGACAAAAAAGTCATAACATATAAGTTGTAGTATGTGGAGTAAAAACTGTAGTAAAATTATCACCTGCCTTTAGCATCATGTTTCTTCTTTCTCGTTTTCTGTTCCACACCTCACATATATACATACCAATCACCTTGAGTCTCTACTTTTAAGTTTAGACTATTGTTATTATGATTATGGTCATCTTTATTTCTTGATAGTATATATTTGATAGCTTATATGATGATGGAAATATATGACTATGAAAGTGGAGCAAAAGATGAAGTTCAAGGATAATACAATGTAGGCTATAAAAGAAACGATAATAATGATCATGAAGAAATTAGAGAAATAAATTTCTAGGTGGCCATGCTTTCATACTTATCCTTTAATTTTCATATTTATGATTTTAATAATATAAAAAGTATTCCCTAACTTAAATCAATTTGTAGCCATGTACATAAAAGATTAAATAATATTATCCTTTTTAAATTTCATATATATCAATTTGTATAATTAGTAAGTTTAGAAGTTTATTAACCATATGTATCTAAAGTAGAAGCAAAGTTGATATTATTTAGGAGGTTAATTGCATTTAGTTACTGATATGCATATATAGTTTTGATATAGTATTTTGTAATAGCGGGTATAAAAGGCTGTAAATGAGGTTAATTGCATTGATTGAGTGATGTTTATGATGGTTAATGATGCAGGGTCGGTTTTAATGGAAGGTTGATGTTAATTGTTTTGATTCTGTTGGGAGTCGAAAGGTTTTGTTATACATAGCTCTGACTTGCTGCCCTTTGTATTAAATTAGGTTTTAGGTGTTAAATGTAATGGTTAAGAAGCATGGTGTGGCAGGCGAAGAATCAGATCAATAGTTACGGTGGGATATCCAGTTTCAATATTCGATTAGGGTTGAGGTAATCTTTTATTTATGTAGCTATACAGTATTGAAGATATGATTATTACAATATTTTGTACCAAAATTAAAACTATATTGTCCTTTTTTGATGTTATATACATACGTAATGATCAGATTTAGTTTTTCGTTTAGACTATTGTTATTATGATTATGGTCATCTTTATTTCTTGATAGTATATATTTGATAGCTTATATGATGATGGAAATATATGACTATGAAAGTGGAGCAAAAGATGAAGTTCAAGGATAATACAATGTAGGCTATAAAAGAAACGATAATAATGATCATGAAGAAATTAGAGAAATAAATTTCTAGGTGGCCATGCTTTCATACTTATCCTTTAATTTTCATATTTATGATTTTAATAATATAAAAAGTATTCCCTAACTTAAATCAATTTGTAGCCATGTACATAAAAGATTAAATAATATTATCCTTTTTAAATTTCATATATATCAATTTGTATAATTAGTAAGTTTAGAAGTTTATTAACCATATGTATCTAAAGTAGAAGCAAAGTTGTATTATTGAGGTTAATTGCATTGATTGAGTGATGTTTATGATGGTTAATGATGCAGGGTTTGTGAAGGGTCGGTTTTAATGGAAGGTTGATGTTAATTGTTTTGATTCTGTTGGGAGTCGAAAGGTTTTGTTATACATAGCTCTGACTTGCTGCCCTTTGTATTAAATTAGGTTTTAGGTGTTAAATGTAATGGTTAAGAAGCATGGTGTGGCAGGCGAAGAATCAGATCAATAGTTACGGTGGGATATCCAGTTTCAATATTCGATTAGGGTTGAGGTAATCTTTTATTTATGTAGCTATACAGTATTGAAGATATGATTATTACAATATTTTGTACCAAAATTAAAACTATATTGTCCTTTTTTGATGTTATATACATACGTAATGATCAGATTTAGTTTTTCCATAGACAAAGTTTGAGGCAATTATTGGGATTTCGCTCAATTTAAACTCTTTGAAGATCACTTGCAGGTAAAATAACAGGTATGTTCATGACCAAATATACCTTTTTTATAACTTTATTATTGATGCTTTTTTATCTAACCAATCAAATTATGTACTTAATACATGTTTCATTCTAAAGTTTGAGACATTTGCTCATTATCCTATCTTTATCATTACTATTTTTGTAGGTATTGAAGATAAGGTTTCTTGATTTGATGGCGGTTCCAATCTTGCTTTATGCCCATGAGAGATTGACGAGGCTTTTAGATTTAGTGTCAAGCCATCTAACATCTTGAAGGTAATTATAACTGTATGGCTTTAATACTTATGAATTTTGCTAGAGGTGGAATTGGAAATTGGATATTTGGGGCTGACTATTGACATTTATTACGAGTATCATATTTTTGGTTGTTATCAGGATATCAATTTGATCACAATAGTTACGTTATTTCAATATCAACTTAATGTGTTGATAAAAGAAATCCAGGCAGCATTAGAAGAACACTTTGGGGACTTTCAACCTCGCTTCTTTAGCTTCAGAAACTTCAAGGCCTAACAAAGCCTAGAACTGGAGATATTGTCGAAATCAAATTGGTAAGTTTGAATATTTTGCGGTTTATATATGACTTTGAGATGAGAATTATTTAAACTTGTAGAAAGTGCCGAAGAACAGCAGTAGGTTGTCTCCTTACAAAATGATTGTAATCTCAAAGCAAATGCCGGAGTCGGTGTTGAAGTTGTTTTCCTTATGTAAGTTTCATGCTTTTATGCACTTCTATATCTTATGCAAAAATTATGTGCCCTCAAATAGTCTTTAAAGTTCTAAAATATTAGATTGTAGAAAAGTTGTGGATCGAAATGGATCCATGATTTCTTTGAATGATGATATTAAAGGCTAAATGGCTAATTGTAATTTTAGTTTTGATCACGTATCACATTTTCCTTATGGACGAATAGTCCAGATAGCACATACTTTATTAAGTATTTTAGTTACCGATTAGATACCCAAAATATGATTTAATAGTATAAGTTTTCGCCCTTTTTTACGAATGTAGATGTGAAAGGCTTATCAGCTCATGTTCAAATTGACATTTCATTACACAGATGAGCTACTATTTAATGTCGAAGTTTAATTTTTTAAAACTTTGTAAGGGCGTAGTGCATGATATGGTCAAATGATTGCCAACGAAGAACTGAGCTTGGATATGGGTGACAACATCAGTGGTAAGTGAATGATCCAGGTAATAATCTTACCTCTCTCATAACAGGTATTTTGGTACAGACGGGTTGGGTAAGGGGCCAAAACAGGTCAGTTTGGAAGACCTGAAAGAACATTTTACTAATTATTTTGTTTATAAATAACCAATATGTTGAGATTTGATTTACATAACAATATGATTGCGATAATAATTTAAAAGTTTACTTTACTAAGGCAAATAATGAGGTTTTCAGCCATTGAAACACATGTTGGATGACTTATGGCCTGCTTCCTTTTTAGTTGAATCTTATCTTTTAAGCACATATCGTATTTAAATATTTAGAGATTTGAATCAGACAATTCTAATACACATATTTACTGAGTTCTTTATCTTGGTTGAACTTAGATTCTATTGCCAAGTAGTGAATGGGGCATGATACCTATAGAAAACCATAGAGATAGTTGAAGCGCACAGAAGGCCAGAAGGCATGATCATGTCTGCGCCCTCACAAACTGCTGCAAAAAGGCGCCACTATCCCACAAAATATGTTGCGCCGAAAAGGCATTTCCAATTCTACAGGTATTCAAACTTTTTGCTCTGTTTATCTTTTCTTTATCTCATCTACATTATATATATGAAGTTGCTTGCTCTTTATTTTATAGCGCCAAAGTGGAAATGTGCTTATTAACACGGGACAACATGACAATGGGATGCTGATCTCTGCTATCCTTGGTATGATGTTTATTATGTCCATATCACATGTAGGTCTCAAGTTACAATTTTTTAGCTAACTGCTAACTTAACTACAAAAGCCCCTTACTTTATGAACTCCCTTTGTGAAATAACCAGCTTATCTGTGGACTCTTAACTCCCTCTTTTTTCAGTTACTTGCATCGTGATATAAAAAAATTCATTGATTTATTTTGAGGATTATTTTGCATGAGTTTTTCTGAATTTACATTTTTTAAACCAACATTTAACTTATCCTCTGGTAAAGGGATCAATATATAGTGGAACACACATGACTTAGATAACTCACCGTAACCATTTCTTTGTACATATTATTTATATTTTCCTATACAACGATTGATAGTCACCCAATCTAGATTTTGGCATAAGGTATCAATCGAGTCACCTGAAATGAGAACAAAAGTGGTACTAAAAACTGAAACTAAGTCAAAACAAGACAGTGGTGGACAGAAAATAACCCATAGTGATACATACAATTAGAATCTTAAGGTTTGATATCCAGTCCCTGCTTCCTTAGCTTAAGTAACATCTCATTCTTCAAGGAACGCGCTTCATCCGATACGTATACAATCTATATATGGAAAAGATAGAAGTAATCATTAGTAGGCAAAATATATGAAATATAGACCTGGTCATGTAACCAGTGAGACCCACACCAAAGGCGTCCTTTGCTACACATATTTCAGTTGTTAACCAGTTTAAATGAAGGCCTAGAGCCGTATTAGTCAAAACAATATTATGCAGATTAGTTAAGCGCATAACCAGGTTATCTAAACGGGTTAACTCAGTTAACGGGTCAAACAATTTGGAGGGAAAAAAATCATAAACTAAAAACGGAACTTGGTTGGACTCCTAATAATTAATTCTAGAAGGCGTTGGTGGGTTGGTCATGTCAACCGCAACCTATCACAACCAACTAAATGGGTTTAGCAATGTCCACATGTTTATGACCCATACGAGTTTAGCTACTACACTAATTCACTAATTTTTACCTCAGGAATCTATGCCCTGAAATTTCTGTTTAATTTATGAATATTCAGTGTTTAATTTAGGGAATATGCACTATATATTAACAGTGTCAGCCTGAATTCCTTATACGTGTAAGCTTTACAAAGTTTTGGATCTTCAACGGGTTATATCGGAATTAGTTTAGTGTGTTTCAATCAAGAGATTCTATAATCATACTGATCAATCAACACAAAGGCCTTCAACCAATCGAAGTGAATATCAACATTCAAACTCAATTACATGTTAGTGTTCTTAGTTAATTATAGGAGTTTACTTTGCCATCGATCTCCGGTAAACCCAAAACATTGGCCTGCCCAAAGTAACAAATAAAATGACAACATTGAAGATCATTAGCAACTTTCCAAGAAACTTTTGAAGACTGGATTAGCTGCTTGAAGGATTTTAGAAAGGAGATGCATCATACTTGATTTATATTGGGTTCCTATGGTAGAATAATTTTAAAGAGCATATATGTGAAGGTATTATGAATAATAAGGTTTATATGATGAAGCATAGGTAGAGTAGTACCACGGAGGGAGGGAGTTCTTTTATTATAGGCAGGCCAATAGATATCCTTTTCTCTTCACCAACAACCCACAAGTTACATATTTTATATATTGATTCATTTTTTAATAGAAGCTGAGATGTTTTGATTGGCGTTTTCGAATTGGTTTTTATGCTCTATATAATAGTACACTATATAGATATAGATAAAATTGGTAATGATGGTTGTATTTGGGGGTTCGTTTCTATTGAAGTATCATAAATTTCTGATAATTGGATTTACATGAAGTTATAGGTTCAATGGGTGGTGGTAGGGGGAATTTACCAACTAATTGGATTTACATGAAGTTATAGGAAATATAGTCCAAAGAATCTCGATAGTAGTTCCATGAACAATCCTTTGCGGGATTGGATTTTTTTATATTTAATGACCTTTTGTACATAGATTTGTACTTATCAAACACATTAACCAACATGCAGGAAATGGAACATAAAATGATATGGAAGAAACAACCGAAAATGAGATAGATGGAGACATGGATATGGACATAGAAGAAGTCCAACAACCAGAACATGGGGCAGATGAAGAGAACAATGATGAGATACAACAAACCATTTCTTCGGATGACCAAACACTGAAAAATGATACTGAACAGTCTACCATAAAAAGAAAATACCTTCTGAGGCCCCGAAAATTCAAAGCACGAAAATTGAAACCCGGTGAAGAAGGAGAATCGGAACACAACCCGATTATTGTCATTTAGTCTGAACCACAAGATTGAGGGAAGAAAATGAATCAACTGTCCGTATTTTATATTGCCATCATTCAATTTTGTTCAACTACTCTTATGGTTTTCTATGATGGTGGTATTTATTCATAAATCTATATATTCAGCAACAGTATGCTACATGTAATACAAACTCAAGCAGTGTTATTTTTGAATTTAAAAACTCTTTGTTGCTATTTCTGGCCTTTTAATCCACAGTACTTAAATATTACATTCCTTTAAACCATTTTCCTTGGCCTAATGAAGATTCGAGTCGATTACTATTAAATACAAACAAAGAAAAAGCCCCGGCCGTGCATCGCACGGGTCTTCATTCTAGTATATATATATATTGAAATAATATTTTAATCTACCTTTTTAAATTCGGGTGTTACACAATCATTAAAAAAAATTAATACGAGTAATAAGTGAACCCCTACAAACAAATGACAAAGGAGAAATCAAATCAAATTGCCCATTTGGAAATGTTTAATGTGGATCTCACAACTGACAAATGAGAGATCAAATTTAGCCATACATACCTTTGTATGACCTTTGGGCTCGTCTCAAAACATTAAAATAGAAATGCTGGCAGCCTGGTTATTCGTGATTCACAGCCCAACAAAAGAACTAAATGGGCTACTCTCCTTTTCTTTTTTACTCGGCCCAACCCTTCAAAAAATTTATTTTGAACATGTATGTGTTAATTTATGTTTTCTTTTTTCAATATACAATAACATTATTATTTATATAAAATAAGGGCTAATTACTTGGAAAGTCCCTCAACTTGTCACTGAAACCTTTTCTGGGGCTCGAACAAAAAAAAGTTCTATTTGAATCAAGGAAAACGGCTAAAATAACTATTGTGGGGATTTGAGCAAGTAATCGGTAAAAAATTATTTTGAAAGTTATTTTTATTTATTTTTATTTCAGTTTTTGATGACATGTTATTTCCATGTCATTTTCATTTAAAAACAATTACAAGTAATAAACAAAAATTAAATAAAAAAACATTAATTTGTCAAAATTTACATTCCCTGATGCATCCAAATATTTACATTCCCTGATCCACACCAAACGAATTCAGGATCCACTTTTCACGGCACCATCACCTCCTAAAAGTTTCAAACACATTTTTTTTTAATTCTCTCCCTACGTACGTGGTCGTCTGTTAAAAAAATCACACATTACTCTTAGTTTTATTAGGGTTTTAATGCTTCATATTTATTTAGATTTTACAAATGGGTGATAACAAAAACTGGATCTGGATGCCGATGATGATGTGAAATTGTGAACACGTATTATGATTATATGGTGGTGGCTATGGCAGAGTGGCAGAGGTAATTTGTAGCAGATTAATGGGGGCGACTTATTTCCGGCAACGGTGGTATATATAGATATTATCATCTATTCACAAAGTAAAATGAGGCGTCTGGTGGAGGTGGGATGAACTGTGTGGCAGCGGAGGTGCTCGGTTTGACAAGGTGATATGTGGCAGTGTGGCCTGACATCGGTGGTCTGGACCAGACAAGATGTCCGGTGGGATGAGCCGGAAATGAATGACCAGAAATATGTTTTGTTTTGTTTTGTGTTTTAGTGTATGAATTTGGGAATGCTTGTTGTCATGTGGGGATTCGATTGGGTGTACATGGCAGGGGACATGGAAATATTTTTTTTTTATAAAGAGGGTAACCGGCTAATAATTGACCACATAAGCATAATTCGGTCACGGCCCCATAATAGTTATTTTAGCCGTTTTCCTTGATTCAAATAGAACTTTTTTTTGTTCGAGCCCCAGAAAAGGTTTCAGTGACAAGTTGAGGGACTTTCCAAGTAATTAGCCCTATATATAATAACTAGATTATAACCCGCGTGAAACGCGGGGGTAAGTTATAAACATATTACATTTATATGTATAAAAAGGTAGCACAATGTTAAAAAGAAATACTTAAAATCTATAAAATGCAGACATAATAATAATAAATTAAGAACAATCACATTAATCGTTTTTTTTCTCTTCACAAATCAACCATAGTATAAATATAATTTTCAAGGTTAAGGTTTGACACTGATTTCTCATCCACCCGTCAAGTGTATTTTAGTTTCATGTAGTATCACAAATGATTATATTTTTACATATTACGACATGCACTATTTTCCATTAGTTGAAAGCTAAAAAGTTTGGCCCAATGTAAGGATGTAGTTAACTACATATACAAAATTATAAGAATCCATGGTATCCACAAAATAATCCACAAGCATGTAAAATTCTTCATTGAAGTCATGGCGAAGTTTTTGATTTCCCTAATGCCTCCTTCAATAAAGAGAGACTTAAATGAGACAATTTTTTAGTTGTACTTATACGTCTGCTTTCAAAGTAAGAAGGTTTTACCCGGATGTTCCAAGATTCATTGGATGCATCGATGTCAGCCACCTTATCAAACACAATTTGATCTACCATGATATTATATATGGTGAATTGAGAGCAAAAATTAATCTCTATTTTGCTAATGTGTAGTTGATGTACAAAACTCATATATTTTTCATATCATGATAATGTCTGTTTGACAAAATATCTCTGATGAACTCATTCAAATGATACACATTAAACTATATGAACTCATTCAGATGATTCACATTAAACTATAATAACCATATTTTTCAACCTTGATCATATATCGTCGACTATATAGTTATACTTCATAACCATTAGGTTAATTTAAACTATAATCTAATACATAATTATTTGTTATCAATTATTTGTAAAAAAATCAATTATGAAAATTAAACTATCATGAAAGATGGATCATAATATCATTTGACACAAATCAAGAAAATCTACACATAATTGTTAATACTTGTTAGAAAATCAAGTATTAAAAAGTTAAGAGGAAGATATAACTTTTTAAAATAATCACTACTGCATAACAAATCAAGAAAATATAAACTTTTTTTGATAATATTAATCTATACGAAGATTTATAATATTAGTTTTAATTAATATATTAGAAAAATGAGTCAAAAATGATATCAGCATGTTGATATAAGGGTGAATAAAAAAAGAAGAAATTCAATAAAGGGTCCAGATTACTTCATTTTTGAATTAAAGTTTCTCTTTTAATATTTATTAGAGATGTTAGATACTTAATGTTTAATTAAGTCTTTTTACTATTGTAGAAATTTGATTTTTCATGTAAAAACATTAACTTAAAATAGATGTATACCTTGAAATTTATAAGTGAAATAAGTTGGAAAAACTTTATGTTAAAATATTAGAGTTTTTCAAAATATCATAATATAGTTAATTCTATAATAATATAGTTTATTTATTTAAGGGTTAAAAAAAACTAATGATATTTGAAGGACTAAAGTCGGTCTTGACCAAAAGATTAGTCAAACACGACATCATCTTTTTTGATCAATGGCTTAAATTTAATAAGACAACTTCATCTAATGGTTCATATTTTTTCATTTTTGAATTTAAGGTGCTCTTTTAGTATTAATGTTAGATATTTAAATTTAATTTTATAAAAATTAGTGGGTTGTTCTTGCATTTTATCAAAAGGAAAAATTGAAACATGTTTGAGTTTGGGAAGCCGTTTAAGCGAATAAACTGTCAAAGAACAACATTATATATATAACAAGGAAAATGATTGATCAACCTAACCAAAACAACCTAATAATCAACCTAATTACATGATGATGACACTTGGCATAATCAAAGGAAGAGATTGAGAGAGATAATGAGTGGATTACACATGTCATGTGATAAAAGCTTTAGGTTGATTATTAGGTTGATCTTTAGGTTGATATATCATTACTCATATAACAATTATAGAAGGCTTAGCTACAGTACCTGATGCTGATGTCATCATGACGTCAGCAATTTTGTCTTATTCCTTATTTTTGTTTTTTTTTTTTTTTTTTTTACGATTGTATACTTTTAGCGTTTCTTACTTTTACCACTTAACTTTTAGGTATGTCACTTTAGTCTAGCTTTTTGTAAACTACTTAACATTTATATTCTTAACTTTAGTATCACTTTTTTATACAAACTTATGTATAATTTACTAACTTTTGGTTTTAACTTTAATCATCAAATTTTCTTTTCTTTTTTTTTTAAAACTTTTGATCTTTTATTTTAAAACATCTAACTTTTACCATTTTTTTCTTCTTATTTTTACCACTTGTATTTTGGATTTTCGTTTAGTCTAAATTTTTGTATCCTAACTTAACTATATTCTAACTTCACTCATCATATTTTTCTTTTCTACTTTTTATCTCTTGTTTTAAGGCTTCTAACTTTTATCATCAAACTCTTGGTTTTGGCTGCCAATTTTTTTTATTGCACCCTTAGCATGGTTGTAAAACTCCTCCGAGTCGGCCGAGTACCCAAAATAAACTCCTGACTCCCCACCTTGCCGAGTCGAGTCCGAGTCACAAGTTCTCTTACCTCGATACGGACAAAATGATGATGAAACGTGAATTCTATCAACTAATCTTACGTTTAATTTTCAAGTTTTGAATTATTATGTTACTGTTTTTAAACAATTATGCTATAATTTTAAGTTTGGAAGATATTTTTAAAGTTTTATTACATATAATTTCAAAAATACTTATGTTTGTATGTAAAATTCCAATCCAAGTTCTCCCCGAGTCAAGTCCGAGTTTCCAAAAACTCCCGACTCCTCCCCTCGCCGAGTCGATTCCGAGTCACGAGTTCTCCAACCTTGACCCTTAGTAGTAAACTTTAAGTGTCTAAACTTTTAAGTAATGTTGTATGTATATATGTTTGCATGACGCAACATCGATCTCGGGCAACACCCTACCGGGGCAACGCCCGGGGTCAACAAACTAGTACTAATATATGGGAAGAGATTTCTAAAAGTTACCATGACTTGACAAATCTTGGTTTAAAATCAATGGTTAAAATTAAAAAAAACGATTATTTAATCTCCACCCTTAATTTTAAATCGAAGTAAGTTAGTTGTAACTTTACCTTTTTCCCCTATATAGAGATTATTATAGAATCCGATATTTATTATATTCCTTTCAAAGAACGCAACTCAGGCCTAATTGCTTTTTGATGTTTTAGTAAGTTAGCCCAGAAAATAAGCTAGTCCCTTAAATGAAGTTGCTTTATCAAGTTACTTGAGTAGCCTTACCTTACCTAAGTCGGTACAAGTGCCAATTTGGATGTGCATTTAGTTTGTATCTGGGATAATGAAGAGATGCAACCGTATACTCTCAAATCTTTACTAGGCTGACTAGACTGCATAGCATTTACGAAAGGAGTCTAGTTTTAGGTCAAAATAAGACACAAATGTACGACATGGCGTAAGAGCTTCTTGTCTGATAATGATATGCGAATTTATGATTAAGAAGGTATTTGGGAGTGCATACTTGCTTATGGCTTAAAAGTTTTCTTCAAAATAAGAATCACTCATCTGGGTTTAAGATTTGGTGAATCACTTCAAAACGGATTTTTGGCTTTCGGAAAACGCAATAAGCTATACACACTTGAAATAGGTACTTCAATATACTTTATAAGCACTGTTGCATCAGTATATGCGGCAGTATGGGTGGGTTGGGTAACGAGCCAAAATTATGTTTATGTTTGAAACGGGTTATTGTAGCACAGCTTGAAAATAGATGTCATCCGTAAACACTTTTTTTCTTTTCAGTTCTTTAAGTTTCGCAAAAATGTATTAATTTTACTGTGATTTGAATATGACTACTAAACATATTTATTACAATAATAGTCTACTATTTCAATTAAAGTGAGTTTTGGAGATTTATGCATTACTTACACATCAGATAATATTCAACTGCTTTGACCTGTTCGATTCTGGTAATAGAATATTATGTACCCATTTGACCTGTTTGAGATAAGATGACACAACAGAAATGACCCATTATAGTAACTAAATGGGTCAAAACGCTACTGCTTGGCACTAGTAATGATTTTTTCGAGCTCCGTATCCTTTTTCTTTGTATTATTAATAGTTGTTTTCATGTCAATATCAAATACTCATGTAATACAACTACGTTGCTTTGATCTATGAAATGAGACTCATTATCTGAAGCATGTCCTTTTAATAAGTTCTACTCCAACTTGTCGATAGGTTTTGCTACTTGTAATTTATCATAAACCATTATCAAGATATGTGTGACAACTCGTAATTAATTAACATCGGGTTAGTCCTAATCTCAATTAGACAGTCATTTGACGTGGAACTTATTAGACTTTTGGACTTTTGACTTAGTCAAATTAGACGTATCTTGTTGACGTAGACTATTAGCTATCTAGATGAATGCCGAGTCTTTAAAATAACTTTAAATTAATATTTAAAGGTTATGTCTTGAACAAAATAATTAGACTGTCTAGACTTAATATTATAAAGTTCACTTTGACGAAACTTTATTGGCTTGACTTAACTAAAATGAGACGAGGAAAAATACATTTACTTTAAATTTTGACCTTTCGGTCAAACGGTATTTAATTGTAAGCATTTTACCAAATTAATGGTACAAAATACCAAAAATGGGCCACATAGGCCGGTCCTAATATGAAAGGAGGGAAATAAGCCAACAATACCCCCTCCCCTCTTGTCTTATGATCGACACTCACACACCCACACACACAACACATACATCAAAATTTACGCACTCTAAATCTCTATCTCCTCATCATCAAATTGATTTGGCAAAGGAAGTATAAAAGGATTTATCAAGATTATTATCATTGGGTATTAACATCATATTCATCCTCTTCAAATTTCTTCAAGGAAACAAGTTGGTAAGTTTTCACTTTTTAAACTAAACTTTGATTTTGGTTGATTCAATGAAAGGGTTTGTTATGGTTTGGTTAATTTGATTGATAGACTATGAATATGAATTGGATTTTTGGTTTAGTTGGAAGAATGAAACCTAATTTGAATTAGGTTTAGGTCTTTGAAATCAAAATGGTAGAATCTGTGAAATGGTTGGCGAAAAGAGTTGTTTCCAGGACTATTGGTCATGTTTATACTTGTTATAATGAAGGGATTTGAGTTGAAAACGATTTGGTTATGTCAAATGGTCAAAAATTGCACTTAGAACCTGTCCAGACAGAGCACAGACGCTCTTACGGACGATCCGTGGGAGCATCCATGGACTCACGGACGGACGCACATGCGTCCGTGAAGCTCCTGTTCGTTTCTTAACTTTTTCAAAAGGTTATCGGTCGACTTCTATTGAACCAAAACTTGTTTACTAGTCTTATATCATCATAAAAAGAGAATCAAACTTGTCAAAACACACATTTAAACACTTTGATTTTCCATCCGAATTTAGTGACAAAAGACGAACTTGAGTTATGTTATTGCATGACTAGTGAGGCGTATATTATGGACATTTTGTAATGACAATGTCAATGACATTAGTAACTTGAGTCAAATGAAACGAACTTCAAATCACATTCTCGGTTAAGGCATTCTAGGGTTGATAGCTAAGTAGTTGTACGTAGGATACTTGTCATCGTGAGATTTGATCCTCACCATTCGTGCTCATATCCTAGGTTTTGGATAGACGTGGAGACTAGACTGCTCATATTCTCGGACTACTCATACTTTTAGCTCTGTTATCGCTAAGGTGAGTTTATGGCGCCCTTTTTCCTTTACTTTGGGCCTGAAAGCATGTACTGTATACACGACTACTTTGTAAATGATTGTCTTTATCTATGCCATGAGACTTGGCTACTTAAATCATTTGTCTTATATTTGCCATGTGACGGCTGTTTGAAAATGTGTATACATGTCTTATGAAAATTGATCTATATGTCTTGACTTGCCATGTGTCGGCTGACTAAACTGTTCTTTGTGTTTGATGAACTAAAATGATCCCCCTTACGTAGTTATTTCCATTATGAGACTTAATGGTAGTTTTGTCAGCTTTATGGACTGTCTTGTTAGTATACTATGGTTAGACTTCGGTCTGAACTGTCCTGTCTTTATATCGTGGTCTGACTTCGGTCTGGACTGTCTTGTCTTGAATATATTATGGTCGGACTTCGGTCTGGACTGTCCCGTCTTAAATAACTACAATAAATGACGATTGATATTTTAGTCAAACACACTGTAAAATCACCAACTATTTCGATAGTTGATCCTCTCAAATTTCATGCTTTTCAGGTGACCATCAGTAAGTCTTGGAATCGTATTTGGCATTATAGGGCCAATCTTTTGACTTTGGACGTACAATTAGCATCAGACATTGAGGACTCTCATGTATTTAGCTTTAATTGTATTTGGCTGTCCAATTTATCGAACTTGTATTAAGTGGGCCCATTTCCAACTGAGGATAGTTTATATCCGAGTATTGGGGTCCACGTCTGAACGATTATGCTTGTAATAAACTTGTATTGGCATTAATGGATGTAATCTCTATTTACCTTCTGATTAGTATGCAATTATTTGTTAACCCTGTATTTCCGCTACAACGGGGTGTGACAAAAATTGGTATCAGAGCCAAGGTTATAGTGAATACGGAGTTATTCCTCGTGAATAACTCAATCTATAGCCATGGTCGCTTCAAATAGGAAATCTAAGTCTTCAAAGTTTAGGATACCTATCTCGAGAGTTATACTATTTGTCTATAATTAGACCTAACCCGATCAACTAGGTCGCAATTGTGTAAAATAGTATAAGGCTCGAAATAAATATCTTAAATTGTGTATATACGTGTTAGTTGAATTATATTCACAACATACTGTAAATGTGGTGGGAAGGCTGCGGGTGACCCTATATATAAGCATTGCAAATATGTTGGTAATAGAAACCCAAACCGAATGTGTGTAATCTAGACAAAGATTTCTTTAAAACTCAATGTTGTGTAATGTATCATCCATTTGAGACGTACTGCCTTATCCATTTGACTTATATGGATTCTTTGACTATCTTTTCAGACTAGTCATGTCGGATGGAGTTAGCTCAAATGCTGTTGTACCTTGTACACCTCCAGTTCCTGTCATAGCAAACTCCATTCCTTGTGTTCCTGACTCTTATGAAGAGGAACCAATGGAGGAATCGGGCAATGAATCACGCCCTATCAATCTAGTGTCATCTTCCAGTGAATCTAGAACTGAACATGTGTCTATCCGTGTTCAATCATCTGTAACACCGGTAACTCCATATCAGAGGAGGACTACCGAGGGAGCTAGTCTGCCTTATGCTCCTAGAGATCCTTATGCTGCAGGTCCTTCTGCACCAGTTCAGGTCAACGGTGGACTTGGTCCTTCTTTCTTCCTGGGCGATCCGTATGTTGCGGGTCCCTCCAGAGTGCCTGTCTACAATCCAGATGTCGTTATGCCAGTTGCCGATGCAACTGATAGGTCGGAATATTATCGCCGACAAATGTCAAGGATGAACAATTCCCTCATCCGTACTAGAGAAACTATGGATACTCAAGCTCAAGCGTTGACTGGAGCTTATTTCCAGGCTTCTGAGGCTATGACTGTTGCTAGAGAGGGGAAGGAAACTATTGGGAGGTTGATCTGGATACTGTCTGTTGTGGTGGTTTTGGTTGTGGCTTTGCTGGTCGTTGTTATTTGCAAGATGTAATCTTGTAATAGTCTTTCTATATTGTAAGCCTAGAACTTATAACAACTCGTACTTCTGTACTTTGAGTTGTAGTCTATCTTTTGTGGATGTATTTCCCACATGTCTTTAAATTGTATTGCTCCGACTATGTAGTCTATCGTTGTGGATGTAATTCCCCACATGTTTTTGGATTGTACATACCTGACTATGTAAAAATTTGAACATCAATGAAATACGATTGTCTTTTGGCTTACATACTTGTTCAAACTATGTCAATTGCTTATTCTTAGCTCTAGAAATATGATGTTCCATATTTTCTTGTCTTGTCTAATACATGAATTCATACAATTCTATAATTTATGACTTTCATGGTACTGTCATCTGTCTTGCAAAGCTACTTTCTATCTAACCTTTCAAGGAGATCTCTAAATGACATTTTTGTTCATATCATAGACTTATGGCTCCTAAGACGCGAAGCAAAATCCAGAAAAAGACTTCAAGCAAGAAGACTGCACCAAAGAGAGTTACTCGATCAACTCCTTTGAATACTGAAGCTGAACAGGAAGAACCTGTGATTCAGCAAAGACCGGAAGCTGCTACTGTCCAGGTGAACACTGGCCCTGGACCAACCCCAAATACTGGTGGGGAAAGTAATATGGCGACATTTGTGACACAACAGTTGTTAGCTGCTATGCCTACTTTAGTCGCTCAGATCACGGCAAGCATGAACGCCAATAATAACCATCATGCTGACAACAGTAATAATGTTGAGCCTACTGCTGAACAAGTTATGCCTCGAGTGCATCTGCACGGGAGTGACTTTAAGACCTTCACTTATTGCAAGCCAAAGGAGTTCCACGGCACCGAAGGTCCTGTCGGTCTAATCAATTGGTTAGAAAGCATAGAGGCAGTGCTTCATATCAGTCGTTGTGCCGAAGTGCACAAAGTGGAGTATGCAGCCTCTCAGTTTCAAAAGCACGCTCTATCATGGTGGAACGAACAGATAAGGACTCGTGGTCGAGAGCCAGCTAATAGCATAACTTGGTTAAACTTTAAAAGGATGCTGATGGAGAAGTACTGTCCTCGGGAGGAAGTACAGAAGATGGAAGGTGAATTCTGGAATCATAGTATGATTGGACTAGACAACGAGAAATACATAACTCGTTTTCATGAATTGGCAAGGCTAGTTCCTCGTATGGTGGATACGGAGGAGAAGTTAGTTGAAAGATACTGTTATGGATTGTCACCTGACATCCGAAGGTTGGTAGCCGCTTTTAATCCTTTGACTCTTCAAACGGCAGTTAGTGCAACCAACCGGATGGTGATAGACTTGAAAAGAACCACTGGTTCTTCTGCTGGGACTGAGATTGTCAAAAGAAGGAATGATCATGCCTCTAGCAGTGGTTTTGGCGATGGTGGAAATGGAAAGAGGTTTAAGACTGCTAGGAACTTTGCAGTAGTCACTCAGGATGTCACGAGGTACACTGGCCCCGATCCTAAGTGTAATAGGTGTAATCTTCATCACAGGGGAAATTGTCCTACTTGTCGCCGTTGTAAAAGGAAGGGACATCTCGCAAAGTTTTGTAGGGACAAGGCACTAGGTCAATGTTACGAATGTGGGAGTGAAACCCATATGAGACCAGCTTGTCCACGACTTAATCTAAACCCGAACAACAATGCCATAGTTCCCGGGAGAAACAATGCGGGGAACAATCAAGCAAGGAATCAAGGTGGACAAGGAAGAGGTCGAGTTTTTGCCTTGGATGCTGCCGATGCACGACGTGATCCCAACGTTGTGATAGGTACATTCATACTCAATAATCATTATGTCTTTGTGTTATTCGACTCTGGTGCTGATAAAAGCTTTATATCCTTAGAATTTAAGTCTCGATTTAACATAGTAGCAATCCCCATGAAAGAAACTTATATTGTCGAATATGCAAACGGTCAAAAATATATTGCTAGAGATCATTTGGTAGATTGCAATTTGACATTGTCTGGTGAAACTTTTAAAATTGATCTAATTCCTATAGAACTCAGTAGTTTTGATGTGATTGTTGGTATGGACTGGTTATCTAAGGTTAGAGCCGAAATAAGTTGTTATGAAAAGATTGTTAGAATACCCCTCCAGAATGACGAAACCCTTATAGTGCAAGGAGACAAGTCAGGAAAGGAATTGATTTTAGTGTCAGCGATAAAGGCAAATAGATATTTACAAAAAGAATACCCTGCTTTCTTGGCACTAGTTGTTGAAAGGAAGCCAAAGGGTAAAGACATTCAAGACATTCCAGTAGTTAAGGATTTTCCGGAGGTATTTCCCGAAGATTTGACGGGACTTCCACCTCACAGACTAGTTGAGTTTGGAATAGACTTAGTCCCTGGAGCTGCACCCGTGGCCAAGGCACCTATCGTCTTGCGCCGTCAGAAATGCAAGAATTGTCCGAACAACTTCAAGAGTTGTTAGCAAAAGGACTAATTCGTCCAAGTTCATCACCGTGGGGAGCTCCAATCCTTTTTGTCAAGAAGAAAGATGACTCTATGCGTATGTGCATTGACTATAGAGAATTGAACAAGTTGACTGTCAAGAACAGGTACCCTTTACCTCGTATTGACGACTTATTTGACCAACTGGAAGGTGCATCACACTTTTCCAAGATCGATCTCAGATCTGGGTATCATCAACTCAGAGTCAGAGAGACAGACATTCCTAAAATAGCTTTCAGAACTCGTTATGGACATTATGAGTTTTTGGTTATGCCATTCGGCTTAACCAATGCACCTGCTGTGTTTATGGACTTAATGAATAGAGTATGTCGACCATATCTAGACAAGTTTGTCATCGTGTTCATTGATGACATACTAATCTACTCGAGAACTAAAGACGAACATGAAGGTCATCTGAGGACTATTCTACAACTACTCAAGGATCAAAAGTTGTACGCTAAATTCTCAAAATGTGAATTCTGGATTAGAGAAGTACACTTCTTGGGTCATGTAGTAAATGCAGATGGAATCCATGTAGATCCATCTAAGGTCGAGGCGATAAAGAAGTGGGAAGCCCCTAAGACTCCGACAGAAATCCGTCAATTTCTTGGACTGGCTGGCTATTACAGGAGATTCATTGAGAATTTCTCTAAGGTTGCTCAACCTTTGACTTTATTAACTCAGAAGACTAAGGAGTTTATTTGGCAGGATGCCCAAGAAAAGGCATTTCAGACGTTAAAGGACAGACTGTGTAATGCTCCTATTCTAGCATTACCGAATGGCATTGAAAATTTCGTGGTGTACTGTGACGCCTCACATCAGGGCATGGGATGTGTACTTATGCAGGAAGGTAAGGTCATTGCTTACGCTTCTAGACAGCTCAAAATCCACGAAAAAACTATACAACCCACGATCTAGAACTCGGAGCGGTTGTCTTTGCATTAAAAATTTGGAGACATTATCTGTATGGTACCAAGTGTACTGTATTCACGGATCACAAAAGCCTTCAGCATATCTTCGATCAGAAAATGCTGAATATGCGACAACGACGGTGGGTAGAATTACTCAGTGACTACGACTGTGATCTTAAATATCATCCCGGTAAAGCAAATGTTGTTGCTGACGCGCTAAGTCGAAAAGATAGAATTTCACTATCTGTCATAACAAGAGCAAGTTCTTATCTTGGCTCGTCATTAAGGGATAGAGTTTTAGACGATCAAAACGAAGCCCTACAGCCAGGGCGTATCGAGAAAGAAGCATTGTGGAATGTTGAACGTTTGTTTGAATTGGATGGCGATGGAATCCGACATGTTAAGGGCAGAGTGTGGATTCCCAAGTATAATGGACTTAGAGAACTTTTAATGAACGAAAGTCATCGATCTAGGTATTCAATCCATCCTGGCGCTGACAAAATGTACCATGGACTAAAGGACTTTTATTGGTGGCCTGGTATGAAAAGAGATATCGCCACTATGTCTCAAAGTGTCTAAATTGTTCAATGGTCAAGGCGGAGCACCAAAAGCCTTCTGGGCTGCTCCAACAACCCAAGATTCCTGACTGGAAATGGGAAGAGATTACTATGGACTTTATTACTAAATTGCCTCGAACCCTGAAAGGATACGATACTATTTGGGTCATTGTCGACCGCTTGACGAAGTCTGCTCATTTCATTCCAATCCGAGAGAGTTGGAAGATAAGGAAATTGTCTCAATTATATATTGAAAAGATCGTATCACTTCATGGTGTTCCTTTGTCTATTATCTCTGACCGTGATGGTCGTTTCACTTCACAATCATGGCGATATTTTCAAGACGCCCTAGGCACTCAGTTGCACCTGAGTACGGCTTACCATCCACAGACTGATGGACAAAGTGAACGTACCATCCAGACTTTAGAAGACATGCTTCGGGCATGTGTCATTGACTTCAAGGGTAGTTGGGATACCTTTTTGCCGTTAGCTGAATTTTCATATAATAACAGCTACCACACTAGCATCAAATGTGCTCCTTATGAGGCATTGTATGGACGAAAATGTAGATCGCCTGTCTGTTGGCTTGATGCTGGAGAACGTCGTTTATACAAATATGGACTAGTTCAGAAGACTACTGATCAAATTGTTGAAATTAGGGCTCGGCTGAAGGCGGCTCAAGATCGTCAAAAGAGCTATGCCGACCGTAGACGAAAACCACTTGAGTTTCTAGTGGGAGACAAAGTCATGTTGAAAGTGTCACCTTGGAAGGGCACTGCACGTTTTGGAGTACGAGGAAAACTTAGTCCTCGTTATATCGGACCATTTAAGATTGTTCAAAGAATTGGTTCCGTGGCTTATAAGCTCGATTTACCCAAAGAGCTAGAACACGTTCATCACACGTTTCACATTTCGAATCTTAGGAAATGTCTGACTGATGAGACTTTAGTCGTACCTGTAGAAGAGCTGCAAGTGACTGACTCTCTTCAATTTGTCGAGGAACCTGTTGAAATTATAGACCAACAGCTCAAACAACTTAGACGTAGTCGTATCAAATTGGTCAAAGTTCGTTGGAACTCGAAACACGGACCCGACTCGACTTGGGAACGTGAAGACTATATGAGGGATAACTATCCTCATCTTTTTACTGAGCAAGACTTGATTTCGGGACGAAATCCTTAGAAGTCGGGGATGCTGTGACAACTCGTAATTAATTAACATCGGGTTAGTCCTAATCTCAATTAGACAGTCATTTGACGTGGAACTTATTAGACTTTTGGACTTTTGACTTAGTCAAATTAGACGTATCTTGTTGACGTAGACTATTAGCTATCTAGATGAATGCCGAGTCTTTAAAATAACTTTAAATTAATATTTAAAGGTTATGTCTTGAACAAAATAATTAGACTGTCTAGACTTAATATTATAAAGTTCACTTTGACGAAACTTTATTGGCTTGACTTAACTAAAATGAGACGAGGGAAAATACATTTACTTTAAATTTTGACCTTTCGGTCAAACGGTATTTAATTGTAAGCATTTTACCAAATTAAGGGTACAAAATACCAAAAATGGGCCACATAGGCCGGTCCTAATATGAAAGGAGGGAAATAAGCCAACAATACCCCCTCCCCTCTTGTCTTATGATCGACACTCACACACCCACACACACAACACATACATCAAAATTTACGCACTCTAAATCTCTATCTCCTCATCATCAAATTGATTTGGCAAAGGAAGTATAAAAGGATTTATCAAGATTATTATCATTGGGTATTAACATCATATTCATCCTCTTCAAATTTCTTCAAGGAAACAAGTTGGTAAGTTTTCACTTTTTAAACTAAACTTTGATTTTGGTTGATTCAATGAAAGGGTTTGTTATGGTTTGGTTAATTTGATTGATAGACTATGAATATGAATTGGATTTTTGGTTTAGTTGGAAGAATGAAACCTAATTTGAATTAGGTTTAGGTCTTTGAAATCAAAATGGTAGAATCTGTGAAATGGTTGGCGAAAAGAGTTGTTTCCAGGACTATTGGTCATGTTTATACTTGTTATAATGAAGGGATTTGAGTTGAAAACGATTTGGTTATGTCAAATGGTCAAAAATTGCACTTAGAACCTGTCCAGACAGAGCACGGACGCTCTTACGACGATCCGTGCTCTGGTCTGTGTTAATTTCTGAAGAACATTCATGAGTTCAGCAGACGGACGCTCTGACGGACGATCCGTGGGAGCATCCGTGGACTCACGGACGGACGCACATGCGTCCGTGAAGCTCCTGTTCGTTTCTTAACTTTTTCAAAAGGTTATCGGTCGACTTCTATTGAACCAAAACTTGTTTACTAGTCTTATATCATCATAAAAAGAGAATCAAACTTGTCAAAACACACATTTAAACACTTTGATTTTCCATCCGAATTTAGTGACAAAAGACGAACTTGAGTTATGTTATTGCATGACTAGTGAGGCGTATATTATGGACATTTTGTAATGACAATGTCAATGACATTAGTAACTTGAGTCAAATGAAACGAACTTCAAATCACATTCTCAGTTAAGGCATTCTAGGGTTGATAGCTAAGTAGTTGTACGTAGGATACTTGTCATCGTGAGATTTGATCCTCACTATTCGTGCTCATATCCTAGGTTTTGGATAGACGTGGAGACTAGACTGCTCATATTCTCGGACTACTCATACTTTTAGCTCTGTTATCGCTAAGGTGAGTTTATGGCGCCCTTTTTCCTTTACTTTGGGCCTGAAAGCATGTACTGTATACACGACTACTTTGTGAATGATTGTCTTTATCTATGCCATGAGACTTGGCTACTTAAATCATTTGTCTTATATTTGCCATGTGACGGCTGTTTGAAAATGTGTATACATGTCTTATGAAAATTGATCTATATGTCTTGACTTGCCATGTGTCGGCTGACTAAACTGTTCTTTGTGTTTGATGAACTAAAATGATCCCCCTTACGTAGTTATTTCCATTATGAGACTTAATGGTAGTTTTGTCAGCTTTATGGACTGTCTTGTTAGTATACTATGGTTAGACTTCGGTCTGAACTGTCCTGTCTTTATATCGTGGTCTGACTTCGGTCTGGACTGTCTTGTCTTGAATATATTATGGTCGGACTTCGGTCTGGACTGTCCCGTCTTAAATAACTACAATAAATGACGATTGATATTTTAGTCAAACACACTGTAAAATCACCAACTATTTCGATAGTTGATCCTCTCAAATTTCATGCTTTTCAGGTGACCATCACCAAGTCTTGGAATCGTATTTGGCATTATAGGGCCAATCTTTTGACTTTGGACGTACAATTAGCATCAGACATTGAGGACTCTCATGTATTTAGCTTTAATTGTATTTGGCTGTCCAATTTATTGAACTTGTATTAAGTGGGCCCATTTCCAACTGAGGATAGTTTATATCCCAGTATTTTCACGGTACCAATGTAGTAATGAAAAAGAGTGGTGTCACGAAAAAGAATAGTAAAAGATGTGGCTTTCTAAATTTCTGACTATGCTATTACAGAGGGCTCCCGTGTGGGACAAAGAGCTAGTATCTTGTTTGTCTAATTAGTATTGATTTTTGTATTGAAGTATCTCAATTCATTTCCAGAAAACAGGGTAGCTTGATCTTGTAGCTCACATTCTATGTATATGTTTCAAATGTGGATTATTAGTTAATCTAAAGTACAGGAAATATATGTGGTTGCGTATTAACAAATATAGGACATGAGTTTAGAAGTTCGTTTCTTCGTGCATAACTGCTGATTGAGCCTGCTGAGTATTGTTAATTCTGATGTAAAGTATAGCCATTATAATAGTGTCTTGTCAGTTCTTATATGAGTACTTGATAATTTGATGTGTGTGTAGCTTTGTGCTCATAAACAGTTATAGCTGTTTGATGATCATTAGCATAATGATAATACTATTGTTTCTATTTTTTGCAATACACATTATACTGTGCAGTATAGTTTTTAAATTCAATAGAAAACAAAGAGTTCTATCAAAATTTTGAATTTTTTTGTCCAACTGCACAATATCCCTGAGCTGGATGAACAAAACCAAACTAATTACATACATGGGGGCTGTTCAACAAAAGAAAAGAAAAGATATTTTAAAAAATATACATACGCGGGGGCAATGTCCTAACACGACTTTGCCTAATCAAGGTGGGCAAGGCTTCTCTGATTAAATATCCATGTCTTTTAGTTGATTTCCAATGATTACATCTATCCTCATCCATATCGGCGACAACCGTTGACTTATCAGAAATAGGTCATTCTGGCAAACTTTCTCCACCTCCTGATATGTGGCATGCAATATATGATTCTACCACTTCCATGCTGCCCACAATATAGTAGTAGTACACATACGATTCCACTCCACCACTTCCATGCTAGACAATTCCCGAATAAGATATCATTGACCGTGTTGTTTTTCAGGCGATTGAGACTTCACGAACTCCACACTTTGAGCCATACAACCTGAATTTTTTTGCAAAGAATTAAGCGATGATCCAAGTGAGTTCAATCGAAAAATAAAATGATTTCTATATATTTTCGAATTACCAAAAACTATTTTTTTTTTCCTGAAAGACATAAAACTAATTCTTAGAAAATAAGACTATCTAAGAATAGTCGAAGGGTCAAAAAGTAACAACGAATTTCACGAGTGTCAACCACGCAAAATACTTGAAACCCAAGCTTTAAAACCCTCAATACCCCAAGGACTAGATATATAAACATCTGTTTCACCCCCATTTTAGGGTTTACAGATAACCCCCTTTCTCATTCACTCCACCCCTATATCAGCTCAAACCCTAGGGTTTTATATTTTTCAAAGTTTTTTTTTTTGTTTTCCTTCTACCCACTTTTCCCCATCATATCTCTTACATCATCATGGTTAATGGTATGTGCCCGTTGTCCACTCACGTTTATGATCAGCAAGAGGAAGGCACGTGCGGGTCAATATCCTTCACCGACATGGTCCAACTCACATTGGGCGTGTCTGGTGGTGCGGGGGTTCCTAAACTTTCCCCGCAAACGATGATCGATGTTCCCAGGCTCGGTGGTAAACCATCGGCTATGAGAAACTTTATCTGCACAGCAGCAGGGGGTTTGGAGGAAGAGTTTTATAACCCTTTCATCAATATCTCCCGCCAGCTTACAACTCCAGATTTTCAGACCCCGCCTGACAGACGTTACCGTCTCAGGGCTATTGTCAGGTACTCAACCCCATTGTCGATAAGAACGAATCTGGAAGACATGTTTGGTGATACTGGAAATAGATTCCCTTGTGTAGCTGTTGTTCTAATGTGTAGGTTTGATGACCCTCAACTCGCGAGGGATGTTGCGATGAGGACGTACGTGGATCCGGTGACCGGTGAACCGGGGGCGCTGTATAGGCCTTCGGCAGCAGAATTGCAAAGAGCTAGGAATCAAAATGAGCCACTGCACGCCATGTTGGTGAATGGAATCTCTACAGACCATCCTGATCCAAGCAGACACTTTTGTGTGGTTAAGAACAGTTATGGGGTTGGTTGGGGGCTACATGGATATTCCATTATTCCTCTCGACTTCATTCGTGTTTTATACGTTCCAATGATCTAGCATCAAGTTGCCTCTCCCGGATAACCAAATTGCCAAGTTTTGATCGGTGGAATATTAGTTGAAAGTTTGATTGGAATCTTTTGATGGCTGCTTTTAGGGATTTTTATTATGTTACTTTCCATATCGTGTTAATTGTTGTCATAGAACTGAATCACTGAGATGTTTTGTTGGTTATTTATACGTTTTATTAGTCTTTATTATTTTGTATATCCGGTGAAGTCTCGAATGACTTTGGAGAATTGGGTTTTTGAGTTTTGATGAAGTTTTGCTAGTATAAAGTGTTGATTTTCTGCTTTTTTATTTTTTTAATGTTTGAACTGTGAATAGTATGGCATTGTTCTGTGCTCGGTATGAGCATGTCTCCTAACATGACATTGAACAATTTGTGAAACTGCTGGAAGTTGTTTTTGAACTTCAAGCTATAGAAATCTGTATAGTAGATTGAACAGTAAATCTTTTTCGTGGGAAATTGTTTAGCGATTCATGTCTGTTAGGGAGGCATGTATATCAGGTCCAGTTCCCGAAACACAAGCAAACGAACTAGTTCTCGAGATTTATTGATGTGTGCAGTGTTGAGCAGATACGTTTGGTGCCTGAAAAATGTACGCTTCTACATTTTAGCCCTATTGATGCATTGTAGTTGACATTCTCCTATATATCGTAATAACTTGTTTGCCATTTTTGTACAGTTATATTTGTTTGTAAAAGACTACATGAACAAGTGTTGTGTTTTGGTGCTCCCATGAGAGCCGTGGCTCCTCTGCTTACTGCTATTTCGACCTGGGGACTTTTTCCTATACTGCTACTATGGGTGAGTTGTTTTAATTACTTTGTATGTAGTTACTATTTCGGAAACATTAAGAGCATACTGTCTAGATCTTTATGTATTAAGTGTTAACTGATGTGATGTGAATTGGTGAATATTAATAAACTTTGTAGAATTTGGTTATATGCTAGGGGTATGATTTGCATTGGACAGAAACGGTTCGCTAAAGCATTGGAGCTCTTCCACAATGTGTGTCATTTTGTTATTGGCTTGCGTCTTTTATTAACTTTATCTATTCTACATATTACTCTCTATGCATACTTAAGTGCTTATACTTGTCTGACTTGTTTGTTTTTCCTGCTTATCTGTCTCTTCAGGTGGCAACTGCGCCTATGAATGTCATGAATGCTATAGCTGTTGAAGCATTCAAGAAATACATTCTGGTTTCACTCATTCACTTTCGCCAGGTGTGTGATTGTCATGAATGATATAGCTGTGCTTGTTGGTTGGTCTTTCTAACATGTATTTTCTTCTGGGGGTATCGTATTGAGAGTGAGACTGTAGAGGTAACGTTTTTGACTTATATACGTGCGAATAGCTTAATTCTGGTTGTGTTTGATTTGATCTCTAACCAGTCAAACTGCTAAATTCAAGATGTTTAGGTAAAAGGGAGAGGTTGCAAAGTTGTCTTAAAGCGGTTCTTTAATTCGTAAAACCCCCGAATAGTTTGATTTCAAGTGATATAATTATTGAAAGACTAAGTAATGTTAATCTCACTGGCACACAGATCATTAATAGAACAAAAGCTCTAGAAATTAGTAGTATTTGTCAATCCAGTTTGACTTATTTCTGCTCATACAGGATTACCCTTTTGGCCAGTTATCCAACCTGCAATCAAGGAATTTCTTGCTATATGTGTTATGTAAATTGTAAAGATTTAAGTTTATTTAGGAATCAAATTGATTAATGTTGCGTGGGTTGAAACATGAAAGTTTTAAACTGAACGAATATACAGTGATTGTTGTATCAAGTGTCCTAGCTGTATTCATGTTTTGACGTTTTGTTATAATTTAAAGTTTCTCTGACAAGTTAGAATTCGTTGCTATCCACTTCGATGGGGTGTTTATTACCAACCTAAAACTCTTTTGTGACCAAGTGGAGTTTGTCACTTAATGCAGTTTTCTCCCAGTCTTCCAAAGTATACATCATCAGTTGCTCAAAGGAGTTTAAAGGGCTATTGTGTGGTAACTTCTAATATCTGTATTAAAGAAGTTTTGTCAATATTTTTCTTTCTATCATATGAATATGTTGACTAAAGCAGCTGCTTCTGATATTTAATAACATCGAGAGCAGCCTTATCATCAAAATGCACTTCTAATCTCTAGACGTTATTTTTTTTTTGTTCCAAGTAGCCGTACATCAAGGTGGCGAATATTTACTCCATAGGAGATGTTTCAGAACTTGAGGCATTTGTCCAAGCAAACCACGAGAAGTTTGAGAATGAGAGTTCCTTAGTATATACTACAAATTACGATGTGCTGCATTGGCCCAAACTGCTAAATTTAATATAAAATGGGGGAATCGGACTGGTGGAAGCAAGTTCAGTTACGGTTTAGAATTAGGTCGGTCAGGACCAGACAAATACCAAATTTGAACTTGTGGGTTAAGTTTTTAATTTTTACATATAGAGCAACACTGTTTGAACTTTGAAGTGTGATAAGCGAACATTTTAGACAAACCAGTTTGGTTGCAGATCAGACTGGACCAAGCCATGAATTGAAGTTGAAACATATTTAAATGAGAACAAGATTTTAAAATCTCAAGAGCCGAGAACCAAACCAGATATAGCTGGTACTGGTTCGTTTTAAGCTCAGTCTCGTGTCAGCTTAGTTTGTTGTTTTAGACTAATTTTGCCACTCTCCTGTACTTCAAATTATAGTTTGGTTGTGTTACTTCTGTAGTTTAAGTTGGAAACATAGAACATATCTAAATTTTTTATTTTATTTTTACAAATTTTCCGTCACAGGGAAACAATCTTGGATTGGTAAAGCATGTTGTGTCATCTATGTACAAGCGGAACATTCAGAGGTTGACCCAAACATATTTGACTTTATCCCTTGAAGACATAGCCAATACTGCGTAAATTAAAACCCCTAAGGAGGCTGAAATGCATGTACTTCAAATGGTAACTAGTCTATGGAAATCTCTTTTGGTAAATTTAAAGCAACTTTTTTGTGTAAAGTTCTGGGCTTTTCTTACATTTTTGCATTTACATTTTTTTGAAAGATTGAGGATGGTGAGATCTTTGCAACTATTAACCAGAAGGATGGAATGGTTAGATTTCTTGAGGATCCTGAAGAATATAAAACATGTGAGATGATCGAGCATATCGATTCTTCAATCCAAAGGTATGATATTTACACTGCAAAGACTTATAATCATGCACTATTTATTTACTCAAACAAATATGTTCTGAAACTAAATGATAATGTTGAATGAGACATAATTCTCTTCTTGATAATTTTTTATGAAAGGACTGATCAGTTTCTGGTTCCCTTCCTTTTTGTTCTTTGGCCTCCTTTATGATCTTTCTTGCATTTTGCTGGTAAATAATCATGGGATCTTTGTTATTTCGACTGTTACAGAATCATGAAACTGTCTAAGAAGCTGACAACAAATGACGAGTCTATGTCGTGTGACCCCCTTTATCTGTCCAAGGTATAACTTCTTGATCCCTATCACAATGACCTTTTTCCATCATGTGGTGAACATAATGGCTACATTGGCAACACAATGCCAGCCCATTTTGAATTGGTGGATTTGGGTCTTGGATCTCTAACAGGTCAATCGGGTTTAGTAATTTATAGATTAATAGGGAACCTGTCAAATTGGTGGAAAGTTGCCAGAGCCCAGAAGTGTATTTTAAATGCACAGAACCTTCCAAGTATTTTTATATGAAAGGTTAGATTGTCAAATAACAGGAGTATAATTTTAACCAAATTTGACCAGTTAATTATATATTAAAAAAATACAAATCTTGGACAAAAAGTTTCTCAGGGTCAACCCAACCCGACTGACTCATCCACTTTGGCGTCTTGAAGAATAGTGCTATTATTGTAGCTTTTGTTTTTGTTAGAATGAAGTGTTTTGAACTGTAGCCTAATGGTTTATATATCTTTAGGTTGGGAAAGAGCGACAACGATTTGACTTCGATGGTGTTCCGCAGAAGTTCAACTTGTGAGAAACAAGCTAGAATGCATTTCATTAGATATAAACTTTCCATCGTTTTGGCATATATCTCTTTTTGTTTGTCAACCTGAGGCACGTATGCAACAGAGGTTACTAAATTCTGTTTGAGTACATGAATTAGTACATGTGAAATCTTGCTAATATTAGGCTTTTAAGCCAAGACTCTTGGTTAGATTACTTTAGCGGGATACGTTTATGAATTATATTTGTTTTATGTCCAAATTTCGATGTTATGCTTGTCATTATCCAAGTACTAATATTCATTTTGTTTATTTTCTTAGTAATCATTATTTTGCCTACAATTCATTTCACGCAAAAGAATCTATCAGGGTCACCAAAAATACTCTTCTTCAACGTGCTAAACTATTTTATGAAAGAAAAAAACCAAAATAATCCTTTGAGAATTGCCAGTGTTTTAAAAATCGATAATTTTGACCAGTTTGGTTTGTTGAACCGTTCAATTTACTACTCAAGTTTTATATATCTATTGCACAACAATAACAACTATAATTTGCAGGGGTTGATTCGGGTCCACAAAACTTCGCTGAAATCTGAAATATTTGCCTTGAATAAACTTTCATAGAAGCTGGGTATGTATCAGAGCATCTCAGAGAACAGAAAAACGACAATACACAGCTCGTGGTCAAACCTAGAAAGGAAGTTCGTACAACTAAGCAAGCTCAAAGTACAGCGTTGGTCACACCCCATCTACGACTAGCTCCTGCACCCAGCAGCCTATCGCTTCAACTTCTGAGCAGCTCATGGAAGGAGATTTGCAACAACACTACCCCTCTCCTGGGCTAATCTCAAGTCAACTTTGGTACAACCAAGCAGACTCAATGTACAACCATGTTTAAACCAGCTGTGTATACCCCACTTTCTGCTCGAGCTCCGGCTCATGCTGCAAACATAAGACCATTGTCCAATTTGGGATCCTAAATGAAATGGGTATGCAATGCACGGGGAGTTTAACAGGCATACAACAAGAGGCTGCTAAAGTCAAGTGCCTTTCACCACCAAGTCAACCATTTTGGCTCAATGAACCATGGACAGTAACAACTTCCACAGCAGTACCAATTCAACAATCCCACACCAATTCGGAAAATATCTCAAATTCAAGTCTTTTGTATTGGTGATCCTAGTACCTCTTCTAGGATTTTTGCATTGAAATAATGGTTATAAGATTACCACACTTTTTGACACCGTAGGAGATGTTTCACGTATTGAATCTGAAATGTTGGCCGAGTTTACTGTTGCTTGCTAAGGAAAAATCAAGTTGGATTGGAAATTGTATAGGCTAACAGTTGTATTTTTGCTTTATGCTGATACTGTAATTACTAATGGCTGTCATTGTGTCTTTCGAAAATCCAGGCCTCCCCAGCTTTGTCATCTCTTATTTCAAAGCAAGATCAGGAGGGAGCTGGTGTGAAATCACTGAGAGCAATTGCTCTCCTTGGAGCAGGTGCCTCAGGTTGTAGCTGCTGATGAAGCGGAGCATGGTTTGGAATCTCCAAGCTAACCTTGGCCTCACCAAGGCATTCTCAGTTCATATGATCATGCTCCGTGAGTTTTTTTTTTTGAACCTTTTCTCGTGGTGATTTTTCTTCTAATGCATAGTCATGCACTGTATTGCATTATTGTTCTATCCAATTGGTCAACTTGAAACTTAATTGAAGTATAACTGGATCACATGATAAGAAGTAATGAGTTAAGGTGTTCGTAGCTCATTGTAAGGGGTGTTTGGATTTATGTTCTTGAACTTATATATTGATTATTGCGACTCAAAGTGGTAATTTTATTTTTTTTTGGTTTGGTTCTATTTCATACAATGTGATTATCTAAGGGTTTGGATTAATAAAACTGGTTATGCAAGGGTTTGTTGAATTTACTTATTTGCCCTTTGTTTTAGCTTAGTTTAAGATTTGAGAGACATTTTTTCTTTTCACAAGCCGTCTGTGTCTTTCCTTTCATTTTAAAATTATTTTTTGTTTATTTTATCAATTCATTTCTTATAATGGTAGATTTTTCCATGTAGCCAGATACATTCTGATCATCACAATTTTCAACAGCATAAGCACTTACATGCACTATTTCTTACAACCCATTTTATTTCAGATAGCAAATATTCACTTTAAAAACACGCATCCAAGCACCCCCTCACATGTATTACTATCTTTATTACCATTTGACATGAAAATCAGGTTTGTAACCAATAACTGTGGTTTCTACTATTCTCTGGAAATGACAATCACTGCGACTCATCTACTAATTTTCGTATCACTTAAAAGCTTAGCACCAAGTGTTTGCAGCTCAATGGGTATGTATACGATTCTTTTCCTCATCAGTTGACGTTTTGTATTTATTTGCATTATTGCATATATCTATAGGATTCGACGTGGTCACCAGGTGTACACACAAGTATGTGCATCCTGCCATTCAATGGGTTTAGTTTCATACCGTGACCTGGTGGGTGTGGCATACACAGAAGAGGAAACAAAGGCAATGGCTGCTGAAATCGAGGTGGTTGATGGCCCCAACGATGAGGGTGAGATGTTCACACGTCCTGGCAAGCTTAGTGATCGTTTTCCTCAACCCTATGCAAATGAACAAGCTGCTAGGTTTGCTAATGGAGGGGCCTATCCTCCAGATTTGAGTCTTATCACTAAAGTAATTTCTAACTCTTGCATTAGCTTTTATTTATTTATTTTTTTGTATGGAGTGTTGCTAGCTTCTTACACTATGTTACTTCAGGCTCGTCATAATGGACAGAACTATGTGTTTGCGCTTCTGACCGGCTATCGTGATCCTCCTGCTGGTGTTTCAGTGAGTTGTGAATCTCTTTCTACATGTTTTTTTTTTTTTTTATCTGGACTGCTAATTTTTTTACCATATTAGACTCTAAATTCTGATTAGAGTAGAATGCCACACATATGCTTGTAGACACTCTCATGAGTGAGGTCCAAGTCTTCTCGAATTTGTGTTTTCTGGAGGGTATAATAAAAGCCAGTTTCTGGTTCAGTATGCTAGACGAGAGATGTTTGTGGAGTTGCAAGAAGTTTGGTGGTACTTATGTTCATTTTGAAGACAACTCTTTTAATACTCGTTGGTTACCTTAATTCTTACAACATAAGGAATTAGTATTTTTTTTTCAAAAAAAGTCATGGCCTGTATGTCTAAAGGTGTCATTTCTGACTCATTTACTTATGAAGGGGTTAGTTAAGGTTTCATTTTATTTCAAAAGGGTCAATTTAGAAAGGAAATTAACTGAATGTTGGTAAAATTGGTTAAACAGGTCATAAGGCTTTTAATATGTCTTTAGTATTGTTACTAGAATTGCCTACTAGCATCATGATTGAAGATTTTATAGGCGTGGTTCAATGATAGTTTATATGTCGACCACTATTTAGTATTGTTACTAGAATTGCCTACTAGCATCATGATTGAAGATTTTATAGGCGTGGTTCAATGATAGTTTATATGTCGACCACTATTTAGTATTGTTACTAGAATTGCCTACTAGCATCATGATTGAAGATTTTATAGGCGTGGTTCAATGATAGTTTATATGTCGACCACTATTTAGTATTGTTACTAGAATTGCCTACTAGCATCATGATTGAAGATTTTATAGGCGTGGTTCAATGATAGTTTATATGTCGACCACTATTTAGTATTGTTACTAGAATTGCCTACTAGCATCATGATTGAAGATTTTATAGGCGTGGTTCAATGATAGTTTATATGTCGACCACTATTTAGTATTGTTACTAGAATTGTAGTCGTAGTTCATGATTGGCGGCTAGTTATAGCTTGTTTACATATTATGGGATGCCATATATATGACTGAAATGGAACACTTTCATTTCACTTGTACCAGACCTTTTTGATTTTGTGATATAATATACTCATCGGGGTAATCCCATTACCCAAAAAAATGCGTGAAACCGTAAATAAATCTATTTTTAAAAAGAATGATTGTTTATCATACTTTTTGACTTTTTGTGATCTTATTATCGAAATTTCACAAAATGTTGGGCAATGTGTCCAGGCTAACCCACTAGACTAGTCTAGTTTTGACCCGACCATACTTTATCAGTTTTCCACCCCTCATATTTGGACACCTGTAACTGTGTGATCAGTTAGAAGTTTGTGACATAAAAAACATATGTGCTTATGAAGTTATATATGTTCTAATTGAATCAGATAGTAGCTGTTTGGTTTTTTATTTTTGTTATCTTTGATTCAAAATGCTAATGCTCTGCAACTTATTAATTTGCCATATGCAATACACCGAGCCAATCTATGCATGTATTGTAGATCAGCGAAGGTCTACACTGTAATTACTTTTCCATGAAGTCATATCTGTTCCAATAGGATCAAATAGCAGTTCTTCGCTTTTTTATTTGCTATCTGTGCTTTTAAGATGCTAATGCTCTGCAACCTCTCATAAATCTGCATATTGCAATATGTAATGAGCCAATCTATCATCTATGAATGTATTGCAGATTAGGGAAGGTCTGCACTATAATCCTTACTTCCCCGGGGGAGCTATTGCAATGCCTAAAATGCTTAATGATGGTGCTGTGGAATATGAAGATGGTACTCCAGCAACAGAGGCTCAGGTTGGTTGCTTCACTGATCATGCTAGTGGAGTTTGTTTTCTGTTTTATGTTCTTATGCTCATTTTTTTATTTTTTTTGTAGATGGGAAAAGATGTCGTCTCCTTTTTGAGCTGGGCTGCGGAGCCAGAAATGGAAGAAAGGAAACTGGTACAAATTCTTAACCTACAATTTTATGAGAAAAATAAAGAGACGTATAACCTTCACAAGTTTTTGTTTTAATTTAGAGATATTGGAGAGGCATGCTTTTTATTTTGAGGTCAAATGGGCTGATTTCTAATGTGCATATAATATAGCAGCATTTTATCTCAAATCAGTTTGTATAGGCTACAGTTTAGCTATTTTTGAACAACCGTTTACTTGACAAAGCCACTTGCTCTATTATCACTTCTACTTCTACTAGTGTCGAGATGTGTGGGTTGGGTAACAGGTCGAACACATTTGGCTAAAAATCGGTCATTTTGTGATACAGTATGAAACAGGCCAAGTTATTTGATAAAACATGAGCCATTCGACCCAAGTTTTAACATGCTTTTTTACCCGTTCTCAATTTAGCTAAGTTATTTGATAGGAACCATTCCACCTGGTTGAGATCAAACACTACTTGGTTTTATACTTTTATCCATTTCTGACTCTGAATCTAAACTGTCTGTCTATAATCACTTTATTTGGTGATGCAGATGGGATTTTAGTGGATATTTGTACTGTCATTGGCATTGCTTCAAGCTGGTTACTACAGGCGTTTGAGGTGGTAAGTTCTAAAGTCACATAAGCTCGTCCTGGATGTTGTCACCTGCTCTCTGATCTTCAACAAATGTTTTCTAAGAAGTATTTGAATTGACAAATAATTATTTCTGTAAAAGATTTGGATGCAAATTGTTAGTACTAAAATTGATACACAAGCTGTCTTTTGGTTCTTTCGGCACTGGTTTTCCCATTATGGAATTTTGAAGCAAAGATAATTAGGGAATTGTGTTGTGCTTTTACTCTTTGCTTTGATCTCATCTATTCCAATTTTTTTGTTGGCCGGTTTTAACTAATTGATTCCAAATAGTTTGAGCAACTTTCTAAAAGGCTCCACACATGTTATCTTTTTGTTCAGTTTCAAAGTTGGTATATTCACATATTACATCAAATTTGTCTATTTAATTCATCTCATTGAGCTATACAAACCATTATTAACTTATTAGCTGACTCAAAACATTGCATGAGATTGGAGATTTGTTTTAATCAAATATTAAGCTCTAATCTCGTACGAGTTTAATTCAGTGTTATTTTTAACAACCTGCATGCTTCCTCAGCTGCTGCTCATGATGAATCTCAAGATAGTTTCCATAGATGGAAGGCTTACGCCTCATTACATTTTAAAACAAAAGCATTTAACTAAGTACACCAATAAGAATTTTCTAGTTATAAAATGCCAGATACCTTATGGAAAGAGAATGATCATCCTTGTCAATAAGACAAGTCAAAGGTCAAAAGACGAATGCATCGACCATCGTTACTCAAATGTATATATAAGAGAAATGTGTTAATAAATGCAATTAAAAGTTTTTACATATATACTCCGTACGTTATATTGGGCCCTAGGGCCGACCATATTCTGTTGATTTA